>BSBM01000205.1:17262500-17325000 GCA_027924585.1 Larix kaempferi
TTAGACCCATCATTAAATGAAGTTATCTAATGCAATAGTTGCAGGCTAATCTTCATCATCGTCATCTTTCTCTCGCCCCCTTTATCTCCATCGAACACTTGAAAATATAAATTTGTGAAGATAATAACACGCACGTGTTATGTATATAAAGAACGCACGCGCGTTTTGTATAGAAAAAATGCGCTCACGTTTATTATAACATTAGGGCGAAAACAAAAAATTTGAATTTAACTATAATGCACGCGCGTTATTTGAATTTAAACATAACGCGCATGCGTTCCTAAGCTCCTAATCACCCACTCCTCCCGCACCCGCGTGTCATCCACAGTCCTATGTGGTTGGTTCAGACTTACCAAACATGTGCTATGGAATTTACTAAACCATAGCTAATCAGACATTTCCACCATTTTTCTCAATAAGCCTATTTTTCACCACTCTCTACCGCATGACGTACATGACCGTTATTGACGAAATTTTAGGCATAGATAGAATTTTTTATGAAGATTCCAAATATGTAATTTTTTTAAAAAAATATTGAGATTTTCTATTTATTTCCTAATTTTCTTGTGTCATCACTCCTTAAGTCAAAAAACATACTGTTAGTGTTTATTCCGTAACTTTTTCATTTCACAACCATTTTTAAAAAAAATTGTATGCTGCACTAGTAGACACCGACCTCTACATGCTATAAAAAATCCAGGTCAAAATAACTGCATTAAGACCTTCAAAGGCTGCACCCACATTTGACGTACCGTTCTTGAGGTTTGATCACTTACATAATCAAAAAAAATAAAAATTAAACATTTAATTTTAAAAAAATAGTGTTGCACTATTGCTACGGGTTCTATACATGTATACCAATTTTTGTAGCCCAAAACCGTCATTTAGGCAGTGAAAGGTTGTACCCACAAAAACATATACCTTATCATTTGCCAAAAAAATAAAAAGTGATTGTTAGAACAAATGAAATTTGACAAAGTTATGTAAGTTTTCATTACGTAAAACTTATATATTCGGAAACGTCACTCAATTTCCTACCTTTCATATTTTTTACTCGATGCAAGATATCTTGTGTAAGTATCTCAAAAAAACCAAGTAAGTTGATGGATGCCTGATTTTTCATTTTTTGATTGTATCTAACATGCCAAAAGTGACCCTCATTAGCTTGCACATGCCCATTAGGGAAACTCATTTTGGCTCTTCGTCTTCTATGGTTGAGATTATATCTTGGCCACAAGATCCACATATGAGATTTATTCTCGAGTTCACTTACGTGAACTATACAAATCACATTACATTTCGAAAAGACATTTTTCCCTAAATAAAATAAAAGGTACACTTTATAACTTAAAGTCACTTTATAAAGTGCAATTCACTTTAATAAAGTACAACTCACTTTAAAAACATAAATTCACATAAAAAAGTACTTTAATAAATACACTTAATAAAGTCACTTCTTGTCATTTAATGAGACGCCCTTTGTCCTTGGACCCCTGCACCTAGGAACCTGATGCAGGAGTACCTCTGAGCTACCAAAACCAACATTCCCTCTTAGTGAGGGAGGTACTGTTGGAATCACCTCCACCTGGATTTGTCTCCAACCTTTTCTCTCCAACAACTGAAGCTACTCCCTATGAAACTGAAGGTCCCTCGGCCACCTGCTTTGGATATTGTGCTGGAGATATGTGCCATACCACTTTGAACTGAGGGTTCTGCTCACTCTCCTACTCGTCCTCAAGATTCATCTCATACTAGCTTGGTCTCCTCACAGAGATGGACGAAAACCAGTACACTGGGATACCAGTAAGTACATATTTCACTAACGTGAGGCGGCCACCAATAAAGAGCATTCTAAAAGTCCAATGATTAATTATTTTCTCTATTTTCTTTAAAAGCCACAACCAGTCATTTTTCCTGTAACCATTAGGTTTTAGGAAGTATCCAAGATACTTAAAACCCTCCTCCAAACGATAGAAATTATAAGGAAGTAATCCCTTATAGTATTCAATTTTGCGCCCCTCCGGTCTGTAATGATAAAAACTGGATTTTCTACTGCCCACCGTCATACCAAAAGCGATACAAAGGGTCCCAATAATTGTTTTATAGTGAAACCATTCTTCTCCATAATCTGACCCTGTTAAGAGCACATCATCAACGAATAATAGATGAGTTAAGGACAAATCAGAAGATAGCTTAATACCTTTAATGTTACCAACATCTTTTTCAGACCCAATCATTCTACTTAGACCTTCAATGGTTAAAAGGAATAAGAGTGGGGACAACGAGCAACCCTGCCTAACTCCTCTGGTCATCTTAAAAAAATCTGGGATTAACTCTAGGATTGTAATTTGGGATTAATTTTTGTCAACTTAACTTGTTTTAGGATTGTAATTTTTGTTTTGATTTGTGATTTTTATTAAACAAAATAATGCACATCATTATTACATGAGTTAACTATTGCTATCATTGTTTTCACACCATCATTTGGTGGGTTAATTTTAGTTCATTATTTTTCAGAAAGAAAAACATTATAAACTTGTTATTTATCTATCTAAAATAAGAGAATCAAAGTTTACAGTATACTTTTTCACTGCTTGATCCACCATTCTAGACATAACATCTTACTAAATACTATATCATCTAAAATTTCTATTATCATTAGATATGAGATATTTGAGATAAAATCAATTCTTTTAAATCAAAATTTACATAAAAAAAACTAAAAAACAATAAAATGATTTCTATCAATTCCAAAGATAAACAAGAAACATATTGATCTCGATCCACTATCAACTACTAAACCATCCACTAATTCTTTATAATAAATTAAATATAGCTAATCATTTCGCCAATTACCATTATTTGAAGATTTTTTTATAAATGCAAGCTTGATACATTGTTATTAGATACATTGAAATTAGAGTGTATGTAAATTAAACTTGCCAAAGTTTTCCACTTATCATATCAAATTTAATAGATTTATCCTCACCTTATCTATTAGTTATAGGTGAACGATGGCCACATTTTGTGAACATTTAATATATACTAGCCTAGATCCAAATCCTAGGCTCTATCAAGGGTCGAGAGGGATCAAATTTCCCTAGGTGCAAACCTCTCCTTGAATAGCTCCTTGAGTGCAATACCTGAGCCACCTAATCCTAAGCTCTAAAGTTTCTAGTGTAAGTCTCATATTTACTTTTTACTTTGTAATATTCTTTTTTGTTTATGGTCCACCTAATATTTATTACTTTTTACTTTGTATCCGACATAATATTTATACTTTTTACTTTGTATTATTCTTTTTTGTTTACTTTGTATTATTATGTTACTCGAGAAACACTCACATGTTACAATATCTCCCTCATACTCGGTTGTAGAGCGCCTCTCGGCGCAAAAATAGGACCAAGGTCATTATAACAGCCGTTGATGTTGTTAAACGATAAGGTCATTATAAAGTGTGTTACTTTAGTTATTATTTTTTATTGAAATAATTAAAGTTTGTATTAAAAAATGGCATGGTCACATCATATAGTTTGATAATAAAAATCTTAAGGAGGTGGATCATGATTTAGATTTCTTTCCTCCTCCCTCCGTTCAATTATATTCTTTAGTATAAGAATAAGTTCTTAAAAATGGATAACATAATGGTAATTGGAATATAGTATAAGAATAAGTTCTTACAAATTGATTACATAATGGTAATTGATGGATTACATAAGGGGAATCTAGAGTTAATTGATGGATTCAAAGGATTTTCAATTCCATTACATACTTTTATTTTATTTTATTTAAATTTCCTTCGAGTTTTTAGGGTCAATGAAAGTGAAATATTTAAACATCTTACACTAATGAGCATGTGACCTTGGAATAACTGGAATATTCATTCCTTGCTCATTCACCACCTATTCCTCTTCTTCCCTTGTTTCCTCTACTTCCCTTTCTTGCTCTTCTTCCTCCATCATCTCCTATACTTTCCCTTCTTCCACTTTTTCCTCTACTTTTTTCTCTACATCCTTCTTTTCTAATCTTATGGAGCGTTCACCTCTAGATCCACTTGGGACACATATGTACTTCATCTAGGATGCATAGAATCTACAAATAAGTTTTATTTTTCTTCTCTCTATCATATAGATTTCTAAGAAATTCAAATATGTTATTACTTAATTTGGATGATGCCTCTTGGGATGGCTTGGCTTTTGAGACACTTTGCACCAATATTTTCTATGCCTACTATCAATCATCATAGATGAACATGATTTTGGAGGGGTTGTTCCTCTTGTATTATTTGGCTAATGATTATCAAATGCCCACAAATATAGAGAAAATTACACTTAAATCATTTTGTCACTCAACCCTTTTTAATCTAGCATTCTTAAAATCATTTAATAAATGAAGCCCCTTTTTAATCTAGCATACTTAAAATCATTTAATAAATCAACCCTCTTTAATCTAGCATACTTATATCCCTACCAATCTTTCTCTAAAGTACTATGTTTAAACCCATACCTCATATCAAAGTGTCTCCATTTCTCAATCTATATTTTCAATTCACATAAGCAAACAAATTAGACAACAAGAAAATTATGATTTGATTCAATTTTAAAATTAAAAAGAAACTTAATTCACATAAACAAAACAATAAAGTGTATACTATTTTGATTAAATTTTAAAAAAAAAATCACAAAACAATAAGTTGTGTAATACCAATTCTATATCTTAGTAAGGGATGTGTAACTCCTTCCATATATTAAATTAGATTTGAAAATTAAATAAATTAAAAAGCTTCTTTAACATTTACATTTAAGAAGGGATTTTCACCTTGATAAATTTGATCCCTCTAGACTGGGTAAACTTAATAGATTCCTTCTTAAAAATAAATATATACTGATGTAATATCATAAATCAATTATAATAAACGTAACAAACTGAAGTAGTTAATGCTAAGACATTATTATAAGTAAATTCATAACAATGAACCAAAAGCTTTTATTTGCGCTCGGTATCCATTTCATGCCCATAATCCATAGCTACGGAATAAATTTAGCTACAACTACTTCGGACAGCCCATTTTCAAACGCTTGAATTAGGCTTCCAAAATAGGGAGCCGTAGCATTTGTTAACCCTTCAAGTTTTCTACAGAGATCATCGAATGAAGTTGAGAGGTTATAATCATGGCTCGTCTCAATCCCAGCTTCAGCTTTATGGATAAGGTCGATGTGTTTTTGAAGTTTATGTTCAGCCAATTGATGAAGTCGTTCTAAACTATTCTCTGCTTCACGTTGCAGGAATTCGAAGAAATCTTGCTTTTGTTTTACACGACCAGGCGCGTCATGTTCATAGAGCGAGGGAAGATAATAGGCATATGCATATGTCCATTTCAGCATACGCCTGCATTCTACTATCTGTTGCCATGCATCTTCAACACATTTGAATCCTGTAAGAGCAGATTGACTCATTGTGAGCACGCGACTAAGACTCATTTTTTCCAGATCCACCGCTTGCACACGCTTCAGATCAGATACTGCCTTTTCTTGAGACTTTTCATTTGCCTTCCATCTCTCAAGATAAAATAGGAATCTCTCTGAGGAATCTGTCATTTGCCTTCCATTCTCAAATATATCTGGTCTTTCTTGTGGCCAATATCGGTTGAAAGGAGCTGTACGATGCTCATCATCCCACTGACGAAGGCATATCCAACAGAATTCATACTCACAAGGGGGTCGACATCTCATATGCATACATCCATGCTTCTTCTCGATTGCTCGTTTACACTGTGGACACGGCGTGGAACTACGAAGTATCCAATACATGTATTGTGATTCACCGTCATTAATAATAGCAACCCACTTTCTGACTGTGTCACAGTCTAGTGGACGATGAGACTCCTGTACTAAACAGTTCCAACAAAATGCATAGGAGCATTTGCAGACAACCTCCAGAGTTGCATTGCCATCAACAACAACGTGAAGCTCCACAGCGTACTCACAGTTGGGAGCTGGACACCATTTAACTTTACTATTTTGTTCAACATATGAGCGTACAAGATATGATCTGTACTTGTCATTGTCTTCCGCAGGTAACCCCAAAGAAAAAACCATATCTTCACTCACAACAGCACGGCATCGTGGATCTCTATTTGGACATCGTAAGTTGAGGCATCCAGAACCGTCGTTGTATATTGATGTATGAATATAACCCGCCCAACAGTCTCTGCAAAATAGATGACCACAGTACTTGAGTGCCTTCATATCTCGGATGTTGCAATCATGTAAACATATCGGACAGGTAATTAACTCTTCTTCTTGGGTCTCATGATGTTGAACGTAATCGTGGTGCAACAATAAGCCCACATCATTCCTAACCTTTTCCTCATCTGCAAACCATTGATCGTAGACATTATCAACAGACCAATCGGAGTGACGCAAAAGAATGCTGGCCTCAACTTCAGAAAGAGAGAGCACATTGGAAAGGCTTGTTATAGCGTCGCGCTGACACTCAGCAATGTCTTTGAGACTCAGAACGGTGTACTTCATACGTCTGTCCTCCTTTGCATCGACATCAACAGTTACAATGTCCAGCAGTTCATTATAATATCCTTCGTTTTCGTCGTCGCTGCTGTCACATGAATCAGCAGCGTGCATATTATCATCAAGCTCCATTTTCTGTCGCTCGCCCTCTCCAGACAAACCAAATTTGGGGCAGAGCCTTTGAATTGAAATGAAAATAAACACTCAGACAATCACTGTAATTAAAAGAAAGTAATTAAAAGAAAGAATGAAGAAATCCACAATAACAATTCTGCAAGGATTTGAAAACCTTTGGAACTCATTAGATTATCATCTATTACAGTTTTTGCCAAAGGTCTCCTCACATTTTCTTACAGTGAGAGGACCAAGAGTCTCATTCTCTTGATTCTTTAACAAATTTAAAACAACATAAATGAGTTGGAAGTTGATATGTTACATGGAAACCGATCCTTTCAACTTCCAATTGAATACCAAGTATAAATATGTAAATTAGTTCTAACTGAAATCCTGTCATTTTTCAAGATATAAATATAAAATGGTAATCCAAATGGTTTTTAATGGCAATTGAAATCTTGTCATTATATAAATATAAAATGGTAATCCAAATGGTTTTTAATGACGGTTCGGTGGAAAGAGAAACAATCATTCTTCTCATTTAAATTATTTCATTTTCTAATTAAATACAATATAAATATATAAAATAGTTTTTTTATTGACTTTTTTTATTGACTTATCAAAAATAATATTTGATATAAAATAATTTTAACTAAGATTTTATTTACAATATATATAAAAAACAATATTTATTTAAAACAATTACAAAAATTATAAGTTAAATATATTAAGTTATTTACAATATAAAAAAATATTTGATTCAAAACAATTACAAAACTGTATAAGCTAAATATATATTAAATTCAAAAAAAATGAATTTTAAGTATTAAAAAAATATGCATATCAACATTATGTGACTTAAGGAAATGCATATCAATTCAAGTGGATTCTAAAAATGCATCATTACAATGAACAAGATTGCTTACACTCCATGCTTTCTAAAAATGCATCATTATAGTGAACAAGATTGCTTAGACTCCATGCTTTAGAATTTCTTAATTATTCTTTGAATGGAAATATGGATCTACAAATTTAACACTTTTACCATTTTATTAATTAATCATTTTACTTAAAAACATAGTTATATATCCAAAATCTAAATTTGAATTTTCAAGTTGCTTTCTTGTCATAAAATACAAATTATTCACACTATAATGCATACAAATCATGTCAAAATGCTTGTTTGAAGAAAACCAAGGGTGCCATGATAAAGTATATCATAAAATACAAATTACTAATGCTTAATTTTTTAATGCAAGCAAATCATATTAAAATACTTGTTTAAAAAAAACAAGGGTACGATGATGGAGTATATCTACTAGAAATCCAAATTATCATATAACATCAATATATCCTCATAGTAAAGTTATAATCTCATAAAAATGATAACCTATTTAAAATTCATAACAAATTAATTAATTACAAAATAAAAATTCCATAACCAATAAAAGAATTATTTAATTCGAAAATTGAAATTAACACAAAATAATTGTATTCATATAGATCAAATATGCTTTTTACATCATAAAATTCCCCTAAATCATATCTTACTTTTATTCCACAATGTTATTGCTAAATGCATATAAAATAAAGATCTTACTTTTATTTCACAATCTTAATAATTATTGCTAAATGCATATAAAACAAGCAGGGAGAAAACGATCATGCGCACGCACCTAAGGCAGTGTGTATGCGCTTCTAGGTTCAATACCAAACTAAGGTGCGCACGCGCTTCTGCGCATACGCGTTTTTGGCGCATGCGCACACGCGCTCATGTTAAAAAAAAAAGGGCAAAGTCTTTGCCATTCCACCGTTTTCGGCCGACCGCGACTCCCTCTCCATGTGCGCGTCGTTACAAGCAACCAAACTCACCATTTCCACTCCAAAACGATCCAAATCCATCCACCAACTCGTCAGCAAGTCAATTGGATAGGTAAATTCCATTTTTTTGTCATTTTATTCATTGTTGTTGTCATTTTATTCATTGTTTTTTGTTTATTAAATTTGTAATAATTCCCAAATTATTAAAACAATAGAGAAATTTGCAATTGCAGATTGTAAACCCACACAATGAATGAAGAAAATGTTAACATGGAGTCCGGTGGTACACAAGAAAACACTAATCTTCGAACCAATGAAAACCCTCAGCAAAATCCAAATGCCCAAGAAAATCAAAACCCCCAACCAAATTATGACCAAGATGACTTGAACCATTATTTAAATGAAATGGGAGTGCACACTCGAGATCTAAGAAACACAAGGGAACCCTCTTGAGTGTCCCTTGCCACCTCAATTGGGAGCTCAATCTACTCCCTCATCCATGCACATCGCCAATTGACTGACATGACTGAATATAGAGCTAGGATGTGGGAGTATTATTCCACGAGCATTTCCAAATAGGAAATAAAATATTTGAATATTACAACAGCCCAATTGTACAGTATGTTCACCTATCCAAGAACACAACAACCACAGGAGACTAGAAAGCCACGTGTATGCATGGATTGGTGTCATTTCTAACCATGGAAGGACAATTGGATGCATAGGTGGTTCATGGTTTACGATAAACCTCCCTGCAATAATAGGGAGGCTCCACAGTACTTCCTTTGGAAAATGTGGGATGACTTTGCGCTCGATTTACATGTCAACTATTTTTTACATAATCGAGTTCCAGGGTGTTGGGCATGGCTCTGCCCAAGATCAACCTGCTGCTAGGAGGAACCCACTGAGAGGGCCACCAACTCCTAGGCACGAGCCCAACCCTTCTCCCCAGCTGCATTAGTTACCCCACAAACTTGATCAAATCAAGGGAGCGATGAGGAGTGTTGCGTGGGGACTGCTTAGACACACTGCCTTTGTAGTAGCTACTTCAGTGGAGAGACAGGATGACCCTGATAGAGACTCAAGTGTAGGGCCTTTAGGACAGAGTCAGGATAGACCTGTCACCGGTGGTAGGCATGTTGGGTCTTCTAGTTCGATGGGGACAATGCCACATCTTTGTCCCCATTGCGGGCACACTTGCCATGGCCCGATCGAGGGCTGCTATGTGGAGCATGTTAGCACTTTTTTTAATGTGTTTTCAATCATCACTTGATAATTTGTAAAGTAATTTTAAATTATTTTTGCTTGACTTAAACTATTATTTCAATGTACAGCTATTTAGATTTGAGACGCTGTGATGGGAGAATGCAGCTTCTCCCAACCTGGGTGCAGCAATGGCAGCTGCAACTGAAATTGCGGCACCTCACACAGAGGTATTTTCAGTACCCCACACAATATTGTTATTACTTATGGCATTTCTATTTTTATGTATTTATATTTATGACATACATGATGATAGTCTGTATAATATTTTTTAATATTTTGATTGATTGAATAATCACTTGTTTAATATGTTTATAACGTGCATGCGTTTTGGTGTCCACAGGTATGCACGATCTACGATGATCAACCATCTCCGCCAGGGGTCAACAGATCACCATATACACAGGTACAGTGTGTAGTTAAAAGCACGCTTTTAATTTGAAATGTTACAACATACTATGGTTTAATCTTTTTTGTTTACTAAATTATGATATTACAAATTTGTATGCAGGGGACGTCAACTGCTGTAGGCCGTTTTAGTCCCATGTTTCCACCCTCTCCCATGAGTCGCCCCCCTCGGTTCCATCCATACCCCTCCCTCCATCCACCCCCTCACTTCCATCCACCCTCCCCTCTTCGTCCATAATCCCCCCTCCGTCCATCCTCCCCCATTCGTCCACGCCCCCCCCATCTATACATCCTCCCCCATTCATCCATGCCCCCCCGTCCATCCATCCTCCCCCATTCGTCCACACCCCCCCTTCCATCCAGCTTCCCCCCTTCATCCACAACCTCCCCTCTATTCATCCTCATCCCTCTATCCAGGACCGCCCTCCCATTCACCATACCTCAACATCCCCCCTGGCCCTTTTGGGTCGATAGCCCCTATTGTACAGCCGGTAGGGGTTCATCGTCCATGACGTCCTCCTCCACCCCATACCACCATGTCCTCTTCCACCATTTCATCTCCAGTTCCCGCCACTATTTTGGCAACTACTATTTCATTATCTTCCCATGTATCTACAGTGGTTTCACCCATAGTTGTTGCATCTACAGCTGCACCCCCCCCCATGACTGCATCGGAGCAGGTTTTCCAACCAACTGCTCCACCTGCTAGCCCAGAATCCCAGCCATGTCCATTACCAGAGGTGTTCACGGTGAGAATCAAGTTAATTTATGAAAAAATTTTGATGCATTAACCAAAATTAATTTAAGAAATTATTATTTTTCAATGAAATGATTGTCGTAAATGTTGTAGGGTGGAATTTCTGAGAAGCTCAGCAGATCCAGGACACCTGCCTCTCTTCTCCCACTCACATCAGTGGTGAGTTATTTAAGATTTCGATTGTACATTCATTTTATAAATATGGTAAATGTTACAAATGCTTGAAAATGATGGTATATTATGTCATTTGTTTCAGAGCATGGAGAGACGGTCTGCTACTAGACGAAAGAAGACTCAAGATTCCAGTAGCTCCAAGAAGAGGAAGATCAATTTTGGAGATGCGCCTGGAAGTGACCGGGGTGGTCACAATGCTTGACACACCATGTTATGTACATTAGCCACTATGTGGCACCTTTGGGCACCAGTTTCCATGTACTTTGTATCTACGGCACGAGTTACCATGTATTTGTGATCTACGACGCGAGTTGTCGGATTTTGTATAGGGAACAACTTGCCATGTATTTTGGATCTACGACACGAGTTGTCGGATTTTTTATAGGGAATGAGTTGCCATCATATGTACATTGTGAACCATGTTCCACTATTTTCCTGAAAATTTATATATTTGTTCGAGTTTTGTTCCACTATGGTTTTATCTCATGGATTTATGTACAGTTTTGTTCTATAAATGTGTATAATTATTTGGATTCAAATGTATGCACATGAATATATATGTACAATGAAAATGATTTACTTTTTATATGTATTATAATTCAGGCAAGGGATTAGGCTACATAATACGGTTTCATTGTGATTAGAATACAAGCTAGGGTTTACGCTACCAACTAGGGTTTTAGGATAGGATCTCGTGTTTCTAGGATAGGCTCCAATATCTAGGGTTACCAGCTTAATGTTGAACTCCACTATCATGACAACATTGTCACCAACACCATGCCCACTACCACAATCACCATCAAGCCTCGTCATCCTCTTGCTCGCGGTGCCGCCATCCCCGTCCCCATCAATCATCCATCATCCACCATCAACCTAATGCACTTTGTCTCATTGTCACAGTCACCATATCTATCCTCACGCCCGTTATCACCATCATCATCATTGTACTCATTGTCACCATTGTTTCCATCATGCTCATTGGAGTCTCGACCATTTGGCCTCTTTGCTTATGTATTTTGGGTCTCCTTTTTTATTTTTATTTTATCATTAATACTTAAGTCAAATGATATTTTTCATTTCCTTAACAAATATACATACATACATATATATATATATATATATATATATATATATATATATATATCTTTAGCCTTTTTCCACATCATCATGGGTTCCTTTTTCATCATGGGTAGCCTAAAATATTCCCACACTGCCTTCTCCAAGCGCCCACATGAGCCACCAAAGTGCCCGCAATGTGCTCTCTAGATGCTCGCAGCTCCATTCAGTAATGCCCGTAGGTGTCCACAATTAAATGCCCGCATGAGACCTTTAAAATTCCCGCGGACCACTTCAAATGCCCTCATATCTTGTCTTTTGCCATGTCAACAACATCTTTTCATGCCACTGTTCTCTGCCATGTCATTGTTCACCTTAATGTACCTTGAATTTTTCCATGTCATGCTTTGTCCTTTGACCTTGCCATGCCTTGTCCTTGTCCTTATGTTTGTCATGTCCTCCTTGTCTTTTGTTCATTGACATGTCTTCAGCCATGCCAAGTCTTATGCTTCCCAAGTCATCAATGATTGTCAAGTCATCAATGCTTTGCTTGCCACTTGTCATACATCAACCTTGTCATACCTTTTTTCCATTTGTTGTCCTTGTCTTTGTCATGCTTTTCAAGCTTATCCATGCTTGTCATTAACCTTTGTCTTATTGTCCTTTGCCAATTGTCCTTGTCCATTATCCAACTTATGCTTGCTAAGTATTGTCCTCCTTGTCATCTTGTCTTTGACCTCAACTCATTGTCCTTTGTCATTAATTTATTGTCATCAATGACAATCATATTCATCAAATAGAATTTTGAACTCAACATTAAAATACTAATTGAAGACATTTATTGCATTGATCAAGTAACATCTCACCATTGTGTTATGAAAACATTATCTTAATGGAAAAAACTAATAATATCTTTCAACAGTTCAATGAACTTAGCACATGCATGCTAATTTGATATCTAATTTAAAATTGTGTTTTTTGTCAACTCCAAGGGTTCATACCCATTGATCAGGATTATGGTTGCAAGGAAAAAACAAAAGTTAACAAAATAAGTCAAAATATGTTTGAATAACCTCTGTCATAATAGTATGATCCAGATTTATGTGGGAACGAAACAAAAGATAGCATATACAGAATCATATACAAAGATATATTGCAAATAACACAGTGATACAGTAAACACATATTCTATTAAATAGCGGAAATAGAATAGACTGTAAAATACAATAGCTAGAATGGTGGTAGCTATCTCTGAGAAGAGATGTGGCCGCTATGCTCATTCGTGCCAAGATGAATACAAAGAGAGGCCAAAAGGGCCTATTTATCATAAGCATGAGGGAAAGAATCCCAAACATCCAAAAACCTAACCCTAGAAGATGAACCGTCATAAAGTTTGCGGCCCCACGGTGGTTAGTTGAACAGTCAACTTCCCGGGGTCATAACTTTTGCATACGATCTCCGTTTAGGGCGCTCGGTAGCCCGTTGGAAAGGTCTAACCGAGATTTACAACTTTCGACTGGGCCCAAATGTATGCCGTTGGCAACCATTTGGTCCCCCAAATCGCCAAAAAATGTTGTTTAGGGCCTCAAAATGGCTCCGGAAGTTCAGGACCCGAAAAACTGCTAAAAATAGTAATTTGCCAAAATTGCCAGAAGACTGTTTTGAGCCAGTTGGAAGAGGTGGGCCGCCACCGATATCCACCTGGATCATAGTAACATGCTACGCATATCATCAATGTAAGCCTATGACATTTTCACAAACTAAGAGGAAGTCTAATAGATGCTACACATTTCATCAATGATATTCTATTTCATCAAACGATACGTACATGAACAAGGGACACAATATCAAATAATTTGTCCATATCATTTACAATTTATTCAATATCAAACAATTTATCCATATCATTTACACATCACAAGGGACACAAGATGTAAGCTTTGTAATCTTTTGTATTTGTTTCAAATGGCTACAACCATGAGGAAATTCAGCTACAACTGAAATCAGAAGCACCAACTCCCTATCTAGGACTCTGCCTAGTTTTTCTTAGACCCAACCAAGAAAAATGGATACAAGACCCTGCTTGTATTTACACGTACACTTCATTACAAGACCCTGCTTGCAAATTATATGTACATATACATTACATCCCATTAATTACATCAATCAGTCATTGTCACAACAGCAGCTTCATCACAATTATTTGGATTAACATGTTGTTCATATATGTCATCATCTCAGTAACAACATCTGTCTTATCAATCTAGCTGTCCATATTCACATCATAATTATCCTCACAATCCTTCTATGCATCACCATACATAAGACATCATCATCTTCATCATTCTTCAACATACTGTAGCCCTAGAATATAATTATGTCAACACTGTCCATCACCTTCAGCATTGAGTATGTCTTTATCATATCATTATGTCCATCAAAATTCTATCCACATATCAGTATTCAACGTATGCATATTCATCCCAAACCCAACATTCTGATCATAACCAATCAGCACACAAATCCATCATCATCTTCAGCATGACCACACATCTATCATAGATCCAGCATTAGTTCAACCCATAGATCAAAAAGAATTTATATCTCCATTCTTTCCTTCAGCAAACATCAATTCACCATGTCTTCTTGAGCATCTCTTTCAGCATTCTGTAGCCCTAACATATCAACCAATCATGTCTTCAGCCAATCCAGAAGTAAAAGATAAACCCCCCCAAAAAATTACATTGATGTTGTTGTTATCCTGCTCCAGCCTCTGAACTGTCCACTTTCCTCATTCTCTGAACCTCCGAAAACAGATCTCTTCCTCAAGCAAAATTCACACTATAAAATCATGTGTCAAACCAACAAAATGGTCTTCTATTTATACCTTGTTTTGACCTTGATATAGGGAGGCCGACTTGTCCAAATAAAACAAATAATATTTTTTATTCCATTTTATTTTCTTAATTTGTGGAGGTCGACTTATCACTAATTGTCTTCATTCAATCAAATGATATTTTCTTCCACGTTGTCATTAAAAAACATAAATATGTTTGGTCTTTAATCCCACATCATGGTGTTTATCACTCCCATCTGCCCACACTAGCTTCTAACTCAATCCTGCAATTGTCCTCATTTAGCATGCCCGCATGACCTTCTGGAGATGCCCGCAACTTATTCCAATGGATGCTCGCAATCTCTTCCTTGTCCACCATTTCATCATTCCCGCAGCCATCTTTGTCATCAAGTTTGCTTGTCTATTTCCATGTCACCATCTCCTTGTCATCTTTGCACCAACATCTTTGTCTTACCTAGATCATCTTCAAATGACCACAGAATGGGTCATTTGACTCTCTAGGTGTTCCAATGGCTCCAATGCCCACTTCCATGCTTGTCATGCTTGCTTGTCACTGTCATTATGCATGTCCTTAGTCATCTTTGTCCTTCATGTCTTGTGCCAATTACACATTGTCATGTCATCATGATTAGACTTTGTCATTAATGTTGTCATCAATGACAATCAAATTTATCAATATATGTAACAAATATACCCTAGTTTGTTCCAATATGCTAACCAATAGTTGGTCATGAATTCACTCTCATAAAATCTTTGAAGATATAAACCCTATCCTTACTAAACCCTAGTATGTAAGACCCTGGTTTGTGCTTTACCTCTTTCAAATGTCCATTTTTCACTTGTCATAAAGCAAAAGTAATCATACAGAATCCATGGAAAATGAAATACCTAACTAGTTTAATTATCTTCCTTGATAATGTTGTTTTGATGAAGGAAAATAAGATGTTCATGGTCCTATGTTTGTAAAAAGGATGGATTATCCTCATATGAAAATGTATTTAAAATTGAATGTACTTGATTGATACAAATGATGATGCAATGGTTGATCATTGTGATTTGACAAGTATTCTCCCATAACTTGATGGCAAAGGTTCATGGTGAATTTGATCTAACAAAGCTAGCAAGGATCAGAGGGATATCATCGATGAAACATCGCCTCCACTTTTTATTTGTAACTTTGAATTCTTAAAAATGACATTAATTACTCAAAATGCAAATATAGTGGAACACTAAGGATTTGTTAAATGACATGGCACACTAAGGACATAGCAATCTACCAAGGGAGCAGTGTGTTAGGTTTGATTTCCTCTCTTTGAATGTTTAGTTCTAGAATCAAAATCAAAAAATTTCAAAGTTGACCCCCATGTGCAAAAATTGCACACTCCCTTACTGAGCAAAACCCTAGTTTCCAAAATGGACCTACAAGTTGACACCTGGGCCATGGTACCAGAGGAGAGGAGCACCCCTAGCACTATCCCGATGTCCTGAATCCAACGGAGTCGACGGTTTGTTGATCCAAGCCACGGTCAAAATTATATTGCTCGTTCCATCTCGCATCCAAAAGGCCTTCAAGGACACCTGTTGGATACCTACCGGGGCCATAGAATTCCAACCGTGCAACAAAACCGTGTTCCGGGGAGTCCTGCAAGTGTGTCTAGGAAGGTTCCAGCTCGTAACGCTATCCATAAGTCCCCGGTTGATGATTTTTCAAAGTTGACCCCCATGTGCAAAAATTGCACACTCCCTTATTGATAAAAACCCTAGTTTCCAAAATGGACCTACAAGATGACACCTAGTCCATGGGACCGGAGGAGAGGGGCACCCCTAGCACTATCTCGATGTCTTAAATCCAATGGAGTAAACAATTTTTTGATCCGAGCCATGTTCATGATTCCATGGCTCATTCCATCTCACATCCAAAAGGCCTTCAGGGACACCTGTTGGATACCTACTAGGGCCATAGCATTCCAACCATGCAACAAAACTGGGTTCTGGGGAGTCCTGCAAGTGTGTCTAGGAATTTTCCAGCTCAGAACGCTAGCCATAAGTCCCCGGTCAGTGATTTTTCAAAGTTGACCCCCATGTGCAAAAATTGCATAGTCCGGAGTCCCTTACTGAGCAAAACCCTAGTTTCCAAAATGGACCTAAAAGATGACACCTGGGCCATGGGACCGGGGGAAAGGGGCACCCCTAGCACTATCCCGATGTCCTGAATCCAACGGAGTTGACGGTTTGTTGATCTGAGCCACGATCATCATTCTATGGCTCGTTCCATCTCGCATCCAAAATGCCTTCAAGGACACCTGTTGGATACCTACCAGGGCCATAGAATTCCATCCGTGCAACAAAAACGGGTTCCAGGGAGTCCTGCAAGTGTGTGTAGGAAGGTTCCAGCTCAGAATGCTAGCCATAAGTCCTCGGTCAGTGATTTTTCAAAGTTGACCCCCATGTGCAAAAATTGCACACTCCCTTACTAAGCAAAACCCTAGTTTCCAAAATGGACCTAAATATGACACCTGGGATATGGGACTGGAGGAGAGGGGAACCCCTAGCACTATCCCATTGTCCAAAATCCAACGGAGTCAACGGTTTGTCAATCTGAGCCACGGTTGTCATTCTATGGCTTGTTCCATCTCGCATCCAAAAGGCCTTCAGGGACACCTGTTGGATACCTACTGGGGCCATAGAATTCCAACCGTGCAACAAAACCAAGTTCTAGGGAATCCTGCAAGTGTGTCTAGGAATATTCCAGCTCGAAACGCTATCCATAAGTCCTCGGTCGGTGATTTTTCAAACTTGACCCCCATGTGCAAAAATTGCACAGTCCCTTACTAAGCAAAACCCTAGTTTCCAAAATGGACCTAAAAGATGACACATGGGCCATGGGACCGGAGGAGAAGGGCACCCCTAGTATTATCCTAATGTCTTGAATCCAACGGATTCGATGATTTGTCGATCCGAGCCACGGTCGTCATTCTATGGCTCGTTCCATCTCGCATCCAAAAGGCCTTCAGGGACACCTGTTGGATACCTACCGGGGCCATAGAATTCCAACCATGCAACAAAACCGGGTTCCACAGAGTCCCATAAGTCCCCAGTCGGTGATTTTTCAAAGTTGACCCCCATGTGCAAAAATTGCACACTCCCTTACTGAGAAAAAACCTAGTTTCCAAAATGGACCTACACGATGACACATGGGCCATGGGATCGGAGGAGAGGGGCACTCCTAGCACTATCCCGGTGTCCTAAATCCAACGGATTTGATGGTTTTTCGATCCGATCTACGGTCGTCATTCTATGGCTCATTCCATCTCACATCCAAAAGGCCTTCAGGGACACCTGTTGGATACCTATCGGGGCCATAGAATTCCAATCATGCAACAAAATCGAGTGCTGGGGAGTCCTGCAAGTGTGTCTAGGAAGGTTCCAGCTCAGAATTCTATCCATAAGTCCCCAGTCGATTATTTTGCAAAGTTGACCCCCATGTGCAAAAATTGCACACTCCCTTACTCAACAAAACCCTAGTTTCCAAAATGGACCTACAAGTTGACACCTGGGCCATGGGACCAGAGGAGAGGGGAACCCCTAGCACTATCCCAATGTCCTGAATCCAACGAATTTGACGGTTTGTTGATCCGATCCACGGTTGTCATTCTACGGCTCGTTCCATCTCGCATCCAAAAGGCCTTCAAGGACACATGTTGGATACCTACCGGGGCCATAGAATTCCAACCGTGCAACAAACCGGGTTCCTGGGAGTCCTACAAGTGTGTCTAGGAAGGTTCCAGATTGAAACGCTAGCCATAAGTCCTTGTTCAATGATTTTTCAAAGTTGACCCCCATGTGCAAAAATTGCACACTCCCTTACTGAGCAAAACCCTAGTTTCCAAAATGGACCTACAAGTGATGGCGTGGCATGTATGATGATGTGGCATGTGTGAGGAAGCTGGAAAGACACATGATGGTGTTCTGGTGTAATCATTAAGTCAGTGTTGCAATCTGACATCATTCTTGAAAAGTTTGGCAATTTTGTGAAACTTTGGAAACTGACTAAGTGTGGAAATTGACTAAGGCTCTCGGGCGTGCATGGCCATCGTGAACACTTCCACAATGGCCACATGCACGTGCGGGAGCTGATGGAACCCAAGTCCACTCATCGATTTGGGTTCCGTTGTTAGGTCCATGATTTTGGATTCGTTTATAAATCCATTCCATTTCATCATCCCCAAAATATTATTCTTCATCATCTCTTATACTGATCAACTCAATCCACTCATGTCACTGTCATCAACTTCAATTTCTGCTCATGCCCAATGTCTGCTCACCATCCTGTAACTGTATAAGTGTTTTCAAAGTTTAAATGAAGTTTTCAAAGTGTATTTATATAGGTCAAAAACTAACTTCAAACTGAGCCGACTTACAATAAATATTTTAAATTAATCTTTTATAATTTCACAAAAATAGGAGTCGACTTACTTGGGTTTTTTTATATCATTTTGAATTATGTTTGCAATAGGTTATCCACTTCATCATCATTATTTTAGCAAGGGCTTCTTCATGTGTTTCATTACCAACCAAAAGCATTATGTCACAATGCCAGAATCAAACTTCAACTCCAACCAAAAGCATTAAGTGTGGGTCAATGTGCATGGGTCATATGTCCAAATCATTTACCAAGTGCACCATCAGTGATCTTTAAGAGATTATCCATGCCCATCATGTCCTTGGTTCCTTCCTATCATGTCTTACTTGCCATGTCAATATTTTATTTTTTTAAGAGCTCCAAGTCACCATTGTGCATCCATGACAAAGTGAGGGCTCTTTCATTTCATCAAGGGTTCCATATACCATTGTCTTCATGCTCAACAAGGTGGACATGAAATTTCTCTAAAGCCAATTTATTTTTTCTCAAAATCTCACTTGTTTTCAGTTCCTCATGTGTGTCATTTCTCATACAAAGGCTCCTAAGTGTGCGTGGAAACCGTGGACACGTCCACAATGGCCACACACACGTGTGGGAGATAACGGAACCCAGGTCCGCTCGTCGGTTTGGGTTCCGTGACCCTCGAGAAAATCCTCAAAGTGTCCCTGAATGGCCCCGGGGTGTCGAACCAAAATGCCCGCAACACCCAAACCATGGCTCTGATCGCGAATCCATGGATTCCGATGGATCCGGGATGTCGGGTTCCAGCTAGGGAACCCCCCACAGCGTGCCTCCAACCCCCGCAAACAGTGCTATTGTGCCATCTCCAGAGCTAGGGTTTTGCTCAGTGAAGGCTATTCCAATATTGCTCAAGCGGGTCATTTATGATTTGAAGGCTCACGGGCATGCATGGCCACCGTGGACACATCCACAATGGCCATACATACATGTGGGAGATGGAGGAACCTAGTTCCGCTAGCAGGTTTGGGTTCTGTGACCCCGGAGCAAATCCTCAAAGTGTCCCTGAATGGCCCCGAAGTGTCGAACCAAAATGCCTGCAGCACCCAAACCGTGGCTACGATACCAAATCCGTCGATTCTGATGGATCCTAGACACCGGTTTTCAACTAGGAGACCCCCCACAGCGTGCCTCCAACCCTCAGAAACGGTGTTATTGTGCCATCTTCGGAGCTAGATTTTTGCTCAGTGAAGGACATTCCAATATTGCTCAAGGGGGTCATTTCTTGTCCGAAGGATCATGGGCATGCATGGCCACCTTGGACATGTCCAAAATGGCCATACGCATGTGTGGATATGACAGAAACCAGGTCCACTTGACAGTTTTGCTTTCCGTTCCCTCGGAGCAAATCCTCAAAGTGTCCCTGAATGGCCCCGGGGTGCTGGACCAAAATGCCCGCAGAACCCAAACCATGGCTCCGATCACAAATCCATCAATTCCGATGGATCCGAGATGTCGGGTTTCAGCTAGAGGACCTCCCACAGTGTTCCTCCAACCCTCGAAAATGATTCTATTGTGCCATCTCTGGAGCTAGGGTTTTGCTCAATGAAGGCCATTCCAATATTGCTCAAGGGGGGCATTTCTCGTATGAAGGCTCACAAGCATGCATGGCCACCGTGGACACAACCACAATGGCCATATTCACATGTGGGAGATGACGAAACCCAGGTCCGGTCACCGGTTTGGGTTCCGTGCCCTCGGAGCAAATCCTCAAAATGTCCTTGAATGGCCCTGGGGTGCCAGACCAAAATTCCTGCATCACCCAAACCGTGGCTCCAATCGTGAATCCATCAATTTCGATGGATCCGAGACACCAGGTTTCAGCTAGGGGTCCCCCCACAGCGTGCCTCCAACCCTCCAAAACGGTGATATTGTGCCATCTTCGGAGCTAGGGTTTTGCTTAGTGAAGGCCATTCCAATATTGCTCAAGGGGGTCATTTCTCATCCGAAGGCTCACAGGCATGTGTGGATACCATGGACACATCCACAATGGCCATACGCATGTGTGGGAGATGACGGAACCTAGGTCCGCTTGCCGGTTTGGGTTCCATGCCCCTAGAGCAAATCCTCAAAGTGTCCTTGTATCGCCCCGGGGTGTCGGACCAAAATGCCTGCAGCACCCAAACCGTGGCTCCGATAATGAATCAGTCGATTCTGATGGATCTAGGACGTCGTTTTTCAGCTAGGAGACCACCCACAGCCTGCCTCCAACCCCCAAAAATGGTGCTATTGTGCCATCTCCGGAGCTTGGGTTTTGCTCAATGAAGGCCATTCCAATATTGCTCAAGGGGGTCATTTCTCGTCCGAAGGCTCACGGGCATGTGTGGCCACCATGGACACCTCCACAATGGCCATACGCACGTGTGGGAGATGATGGAACCCAGTTCCGCTCGCTTGTTTTGGTTCCGTGCCCCTAGAGCAAATCCTCAAAGTGTCCCTGAATGGCCCTGGGGTGCCAGACCAAAATTCCCGCAGCACCCAAGTCGTGGCTCCGATCGTGAATACATCGATTCCGATGGATTCGAGACATCGGGTTTCAGCGAAGGGACCCCCCACAGTGTTCCTCCAACCCCCGAAAATGTTGTTATTGTGCCATCTCCGGAGCTAGGGTTTTGCTTAGTGAAGGCCTTCACTAAGAAAAACCCTAGCTCCAGAGATGGCACAATAACACCGTTTCTAGGGGTTGGAGGAATGCTATGGGAGGTCCCCTAGCGGAAACCCCATGTCCCGGATTCATCGAAATCGACGGATTTATGATCGAAGCCATGGTTTGGGAATTGCGGGCATTTTGGTTCGGCACCCCATGGCCATTAAGGGACACTTTGAGGATTTGCTCTAGGGGCACGGAACCCATACCGACGAGCGGACCTAGGTTCCATCATATCCCACACATGTGTATGGACATTGTGGACCTTTCCACGGTGGCCACACATGCCCAGGAGCTTTTGGACAAGAAATGACCCCCTTGAGCAATATTGGAATGGCCTTCACTAAGAAAAACCCTAGCTCCGGAGATGGCACAATAAAACCATTTCTGGGGGTTGGAGGAACGTTGTGGGGGGTCCCCTAGATGGACCCCGGCGTCCTGGATCCATCGGAATCGACGGATTCGCGATGGAAGCCACGGTTTGGGTGCTGCGGGCATTTTGGTCTGGCACCCCGGGGCCATTCAGGGACACTTTGAGGATTTGCTCTGGTGGCATGGAACCAAAACCAGTGAGAGGACTTGGGTTCCGTCATCTCCCACACATGCATATGGACAATATGGACATTTCCATGGTGTCCATGCACGCTCGTGAGCCTTCGGATGAGAAATGACCCCCTTGAGAAATATTGGAATGGCCTTCACTAAGCAAAAACCTAGCTCCCAATATGGAACAATAGAACCATTTTCGGGGATTGGAGGCATGCTATGCAGGGGGCCCTAGCTGAAACCCGGCGTACCGGATCCATCAAAATCAACGGATTCGCAATCAGAGCCACGGTTTGGGTGCTGCAGGCATTTTTGTCCGGCACCCCGGGGCCATTCAGGGACACTTTGAGGATTTGCTCCAAGGTCACAAAACCCAAACCGGTGAGAGGAACTGGGTTCCGCATATCCCACATGTGCGTATGGCCATTTTGGATGTGTCCATAGTGGCCACGCACGCTCATGAGCCGTTGGATAGTAAATGACCCCCTTGAGCAATATTGGAATGTCCTTCACTAAGCAAAACCCTAGCTCCGGAGATGGCACAATAGAACCGTTTTCGGGTGTTGGATGCACATGGTGGGGGTTCCCCTAGATGGAACCCGGTGTCCTAGATCCATCGAAATGGACGGATTCGTGATCAGAGCCACGGTTTGGGTGCTATGAGCATTTTGGTCCGTCACCCCGGGACCATTTAGGGACACTTTGAGGATTTGCTCCGGGGTCATGGAACCAAAACTGGCGAGAGGACCTAGGTTTTGTCATCTCCCACACGTGCGTGTGGCCATTGTGGACGTGTCCACGGTTTCCATGCACGTCTGGGAGCCTTTGGATGCGAAATGACCACCTTGAGCAAAACCCTAGCTCCAGAGATGACACAATAGCACCGTTTCTGGGAGTTCGAGGCACGTTGTTGTTGATGTATTTGTAACTTCGGAATGTATTCACTTGTATATTCTATATTGTATTTGTATTTTATTATTGTACCTCAAACGGAGATGTTTATTCCTCCGGTTGGAGAAGTCATTATTGTACTTGGGTCATGTAAAGTCATTGAGGTCAATCCTCCCATGTAAGTTGGGGCATTAGTTCCCCTAGAGTCATTTGTATTGGGGTGTTTAATTCCCCTAAAGGAGTCAGCCCAGTCAACTTTAGTTGAGGCCAACTTGTCAAGTGGTAAAGGTAAAGTATAAATAGAGAGCTAGGCTCTCTATTTATTCACTTGCTCACATTCACTCATTCAGTCACTTCGCATTAGTGAGAGAGAGAGAGAAGTTTGCACAAGTGGAGGAGAAGGAAGCTACTAGAGATCATCTCTTTATTTTGGGGTTTTGTATTATTGCTCATTCTATCTCTGAGGAAGTTGCGAGGTTTTCTCCTTTATGGTTTCCCTGGTAAAATGCTTTGTGTCTCTTGTCTCTTATGTTTTATTTGTTGTGCATGCTATTTTCTCAGTTAAGATCCTAGATGATATTGAATTAAATGATGAAAAACTAACATGGCTTCAGATCTAGCCTGAAGGAAGGCATTGTATGGCATTTACGACACTTGTTTCACTTACGACAATTTGAAATCTAGGACTTTGTATAGAAAAACCTAGTCATCATGGAACTTTCGCTATAAATCAATTTTGGAGAAGTTTCAGGACCTGAAACTTGGACAGGCCGAAGATGAAATTTTCTTGTACCTTTTGTCCAAGTTTCAACCTTATATTCATTGTACTTTCTAAGATATGATCTGTACAAGTTAGGGTTTCTGCCTCTTCCAGAATGAAGCCCTAAACAAGTGACCTAGGTAAAAAACATCATATCTTGGGCTAGGAAGCTCCAAATGGAATTCCGTAAAAAGTGACAGTTAGGTAACGGACTTTAGTTTCACAGGTCCGAGTTTCATAGGCCGAAGTTGAAACAGTGACACGTGGCACTCCGTACAAGTTCGCTATTATGTTTCATCACTTAAACAGGTCATGTTGGGAAACTGAGCATATCTCTTTGCTGGAGAATCCAATGAAGCTGAAACCTATGGGGTTGGAAATATGATAGGTCAGGCTACCATAGGCCAAATTTTCAGACCCTACAAATCCAAAATTTCATAGATACACCAGAATCAATATGGCACATCTGAAATGGCTCAATGGAGGAAATCAAAGAAGAGGAGGACGAAGCTCTCACTTAGGGTTTTCAGTTTTTAGGTATGGAAGGACCTGACACAATGTTGGAGACACCTGATGCAACATTGGAAACTTTGAAAATGGATTTGGAATCCATTCATCATAGATATTAATCCTCCATCAAAATGTTGTGGGAGGAAGGAGATTGAAAATTAGGGTTTTCAAGTAAGAAGAAACCCTAGCAAAGTTGGGAGACTCATAGGGTAGAAATGAAGAAGGTTTAAATGGCACTTATATTCTATCATCCTAGCACCATGAACCTACATAATATGTTTACAATTGATCTACCTTGTATGGTCAAGGTTTTACCCTTATAGAGAAGACTACAAGCAATCTCGACAAGTATGACTTGAGGAGATGCAGGTATGTTTTGAAATGTGTTTCATTTATTTGATGATTAAGTTCATGATATGTTTGTCTTCATATTATTGAGTTTAGTACAATCATGATCAATTTTAGACTTGTCTGATCACCTTAGTAAAATTATGAATGCATGTTAATGATATAAGACATTCGTTGATTAGGGTTATGACACTTATGATTGTACTAATGCACTGTAGTGTTGTATGAGGATGATGTTGTCCGCTAACATGAAAGGTACATCAAGAAAGACAAATCAAGTTCTATATCAAGAATATATGACCATGGTGACATGAAGACAAAGACTCATCCATAGTCATTGATCACATAGAAGCTCTACTTATGAGGTATGTATAATTTGTTTCTACAATACTTAACTTCTAAGATATGCAGGTTACTAGCACAAGGTCTCTAAATCATTGAAGAGAACAAAGAAGACATTGTTTGGGTATGTTAGACAAGCATGATAATCCAGGTATGTTTTTCCTATATCGAGGTAGAACCCTGATTTGTGTTAGGATATTAGATAAGTATACTTTTGTATGATTGATAATTATTATTCTTGAAGTTAGAAGTTTAAGTAATAAATGGTTTATGCATATTATGTTTCTTAGTTTGATTAATGATATGAAAATAAAACTAGAAGAGTCCTATGGTCAAATAAGAATATGCATGAGTAAAATAAGTACTCCCTAAAACCTTGAATACTAATGCTTGTGATAATTTACCTGTGTATGAAATGATCAAGACCATACATGTTTAAGATTATCTAGAATCATAATGTTTTGATAGTATTGAGATTATACTAATGAATGTATGATTATGTATGAGATCTTGAGGATGACACTAGTGCACACTGAAGCATGCATAGTATTCCAGGATGGATATAAGTTCAAAGACAGATAATCTAGGAAGCAAAAATCAAGAGGGAACACACTCCAGTAGTTCCTGCAAGGAAGCGAAGATTGAGAGGGAGTCCACCCAACAACCAAACAAAGATAAGTATTTGAATTGTCATTTCTTGTATATATGATTACTTAAATGATGTTGTTCAGTCATGCACATACTTATGTTCCTAGATTTAGGATGTATATTATGCATGTTAGAAAAGTTGCATTAATTAACAAGATACTACTAATATGCAAGTAATGGGTAAGTGGCCTATGGTACTGTACAACACTCCATTGCTACTTATCTAGATTGAAACCTCTTTGCAGACATATTGGAGTAGTGCACACTCTTAACAATGTTCTGGTAGAGATGGAAGGCATCTAGAAAGTTATGGGATATGGATAAATGTTGTATTGAAGCATTGGCTAAGATAATTGCATGATTGTATGACCTATGTTTTTATGCATAAGAATTTGTTCTGGAAACTATGAGATGTTTCTAATCATGCAATTGAACTTGACTTGTAGGAAAGCTTGTATGCATAATAGGTTATCATTGAAATGTCAAACATGATTTGATAATTATGAAGTATTACTAATCATGTAATTGAATTTGATTTGTAGGAAATATTGTGTGCTATGATCTACAAAAGAAGGATGATGAACAATTGTTCCGAAGAACAAGTGATGATTGTTCAAAAAGAAGACTTACAAATCAAGCATACTATGGAAGTACAAAAGAAGGCTCATGGATAGAGGATTCTCTCAGAAAGAGGGAGAGGATCATGGCGAGATGTTTGTTCCAGTGGCTAGACACACTTCCAGAGATAGATTACACCCATGGATGACAAGACCGTTCTCTTGAATGGTGTAAATAAATAAGTTCATATCTAGAAAACTCCCAGTATTTGATAGAGAATCACATGATTGAAGAAAGTTGTGTACGGGTTCAACAGGTACCCATGATCGATAGTCATTTTATGAGCTTGATGATCACCACGGGTGATGCGGATTTCAACCTTTTCTACAAGGTTGAATATGGTTTCTATATACAAATGGATGCAAGAAGGAACTCACCATAGAGTTCGAGTGATCTTGATGCTCATATCAGTAGACCCATCTGATGGGAGATGACACGGATAGATATGGAGAATACTCAATGCAGAGTGTGAATGATGTTCAGTCACAAAGGGAGGACAATACTCAAATATAGAAAACTCCACTTCAGAGGGATTAGATCTCTGAGTTAAAGAATCTTGGCATGATTCTTGTGATTAGATATGTGGCTGAGATTAGATGAGATTTTTTCCTTAGCCAAGGAAAATGTGAAGTAGAGATTTGGGTATGATGCACTATTTTCTAGGCATGGAGGTGTGGCAGAGTGCGGATGGAATTTTCCTTAGACAAGGGAAGTATGGAGTAGAGATCCTGAAGAGGTTTGGGATGATGGACTGCAGGGCCATGGCCACACCTATGGCATCAAACGTGAAGCTATTGAGGGATGCTTCATCAAAGTCGGTTGATGCCATGATGTATCGTCAGATGATTGGGTCCTTGATGTACCTGACGAATACGAGACCAGATATTTGCTTTGTTGTGAACACATTGAGCCAGTTCCTGACGGATCCGAGACATGTTCACCTAATTGTTGCAAAGCATATTTTGAGGTACTTGAAGGGTATGGTTGATTATGGGCTCAAGTATGATACAAATTAGAAGATTAACCTGGAGGGTTATGTTGATTCGGATTGGGAAGGAAGTGTCATTGATAGGAAGAGCACTTCGGGGTGCTGCTTCAATTTGGGATCAAGTGTGATCTCTTGGTTTAGTAGGAAGTAGTCCTGCATGGAACTGAGTACAGTCGAAGCAGAGTATGTCACAACTTGTTCGGATAGTTGTAAGGCAGTATGGCTAAGGGAGCTATTGTCTGATTTGTTTGATCTGCAGTTGGACGCAACTTGTATACATTGCGACAAACAGAGTTGTGTGAAGTTTTCTGAGAACCCAGTGTTCCATGACAAGTCGAAGCACATTGAGATCAAGTACCACTATATCAAGGATATGGTGCAGAGAGGAGAAGTGAAGCTCCAGTATGTTGCGATGGACGAGCAGATAGCCGATGTATTGACCAACCCGCTGGCCAGAGTGAAGTTTGAATACTTCATAGAGAAGCTTGGTGTACTTCAGATCAAGGTTCCTTCCAAGGGGAAGCGATGAGTCCGAAAGACACAGATGCACATGGGATTTTCCGACATGGTTAGAGGTTAGTCCTTCCATGGTCGTTGATGTATTTGTCGGGATTTTCCGACATGGTGAGAGGTTAGTCCTTCCATGGTCATTCATGTAATTGCCGAGATTTTTCAACATGGTCAGAGGTTAGTCCTTCCATGGTTGTTCATGTAATTGCTGGATCTTTTTCGACATGGTCAGAGGTTAGTCCTTCCATGGTCGTCTATGTAATTTCTGAGCCTTTCCCGGATGGTGGTAGGAAATTCCTCCCATGCCGGTGAGTGTAAGTGTTGTGTTATATGCATCTAGGTTGTGCTTCATTGACAATAAGATGATAAAGATGACGAGGCGACAATAGGGTACACAGGTTTTGCATAGGAATATAATAAGTCATGGGATGCTGCTTTAGGTTTTCAGTGGCATATAATCAGTCTTGGGAGATCTTGCAGGTTTTGCAAGTGGCATATAATCAATCCTAGGATGCTCCTTCAGGTTTTCCAGTAGCATATAATCAGTCCTGGGAGATCTTGTAGGTTTTGCAGACGCATATAATAAGTCCTGAGATGTACCTACTGGATGGCTTGCTCGCAGAGATGATGAATACCTACATGGAGGATAGGCCTACATCCAGCATGAAAAATGGATGGCTCTGTAGAACTTCCTATGACAAGTAGATTGGAGACTGATGGTCGAGATAGTAGCAGCAGTGACAATGATGATCCAGCTTTGATGATGATCCACTGACGAAGACTTGTGCTGATGAACTGTGTCAAGAGAATACCTTCCTAGTTAAGAGGGAGTGTTGATGTATTTGTAACTTTGGAATGTATTCACTTGTATATTCTATATTGTATTTGTATTTTATTATTGTACCTCGAACGGAGATGTTTATTCCTCTTGTTGGTGAAGATTGTACTTGGGTCATGTAAAGTCATTGAGGTCAATCCTCCCATGTAAGTCGGGGCATTAGTTCCCCTAGAGTCATTTGTATTGGGGTGTTTAAGTCCCCTAAAGGATTCAGCCCAATCAACTTTAGTTGAGGCCGACTTGTCAAGTGGTAAAGGTAAAGTGAAAGGTAAAGTATAAATAGAGAGTTAGGCTCTCTATTTATTCACTCACTCACATTCACTCATTCACTCACTTCACATTAGTGAGAGAGAGAGATAAGTTCGCACAAGTGGAGGAAGAGGAAGTTGTTGGAGATCATCTCTTTGTTTTGGGGTTTTGTATTATTGCTCATTCTATCTCTGAGGAAGTTGCGGGGTTTTCTCCTTTATGGTTTCCCCGGTGAAATTCTTTGTGTCTCTTGTCTCTTGTGTTTGATTTGTTGTGCATGTTATTCTCTCAGTCAAGATACTAGATGATATTGAATTAAATGATGAAAAACTAATAGCTGTGGGGGGTCCCCTAGCTGAAACCCGGCGTCCTGGATCCATAGGAATCAATGGATTTGCGATCGGAGCCACGGTTTGGGTGTTGCGGGCATTTTTGTACGACACCCCGGGGCCATTCAGGGACACTTTGAGGATTTGCTCAAAGGTCACGAAACCCAAACTAACGAGCGGACCTGGGTTTCGTCATCTCCCACACGTGCGTAAAGGAGCTTTCAAACTACTATATAGGACATTTTTTAGGTTTTTTTGGCTCCCAAGTGTTGATACATATGATAAATGGCTAGGTAAATGTTGCTAATGAGATTAAATAAGGGTTGTGCTTGCTCAAATACCTAGGGGCACACCTCACACAAGAGGTCATACACTTATAACCACATCGTGATGCTCCCTAAGCTATTGAGACAATATTGAGAATATGTGAGCCATTATATAGTAACACCTTTGACCTCCTAATGTTATGTAAACACATAAGAAAGTGTTTTACTATATACGTCAATTAGAGAGGATATGCCATAACACTGGTACCAACTAGATGTCCCCATTTTTATATGGCATATGGAAAGGTAGTCTAAGTAGATTGAAGGTAGACTAGGGGTATCTTTAGGACCAAGAATGATGTGTCAAATCACAACACATATAGGATCGAGGGATATTTGGCCTCCATATGAGCATATTCAAATATGATTAGGAGGTCATGAACACCAAGTGTTGGTGTTGAAGGCCTAGATATGACTGTGAATATTTATCTTATTGGTGAGGATATGGACACTATTCGGAGGTTTTGAACAAGAGCAAGAAAGGAGCTTTCAAAAAAACAAATAGGACATGTCTTAGGGTTCTTTGGCTTCCAAGTGTTGATACATACTTCATTAGGATATTTTGAGAACCATTTATGGATATGAGGGCCTTGTACATGGTTGGGAGGAGGGATGCAAACCTTAATAAAAATAAAGCTTCTAAGGGAAGGGAAACTTGAGGTTTCAAACTTACAGGTGTATTAATTACATAGGTTCACAACAATGAAATAGGCCTCAAATGACAAGGATATGTTTAACCTCCAATAAATGATATGGGTGCAACTAGGAGTATTTTAGCACTTAGTATGGGTTTTATGGCACTAAACATGGTCAAACAATGAAACCTTTACCTTGGGACCAATAATAAATTTGATGGGTCATTTGTAATGCTTCAGGGCATCATTCATGAACCTTGGTCCCTAGAAGGTGCCTTTAGAGCCTAATGCATAATTCAAAATTCAAAATAGTTGAAAGTGATATTTAGGTGTGTAATTGTGTTTGAAAAGATGATGTTGTGTGTTATTTTATGCTAATATTTGTATGGTTTTCTTTTTGCAAGTGTGTATGTAAATCTTTGCCTATGTGAAGTTTTCCTAAACAGGTGGAAACTTGAATTGGAGTGGTTGGTGTAAAACATCAATGTATTGTAATAGTAACTTAATCATAACTCAAACATCAAATAAACGATATAAGATAATGATATCAAATAAAATATCTAACATGAATAACATTAATCATGCATGAATAAACAATCATATGGCTATACTATGTACCTCAATCAATTAGGCCTTCTGGATACTCTCAGTTTTTTATTGTCTCGAACAACCTCTCGCGCTCAGCATGAGGTAGTAAGTAGCATACCTTGTTTGATGTCTTTGTTGACATTGTTTGTAGTTGTATGTTTGTACCAATGATCAAGTTCTTAAAGTGATACACCCGTAAACCTGGTCTATAATCCGTGTATGTGTAGGCATTGCTCTTTGGTCCCTTTCCATCTACTGTAAGATATTACCCCTGAACAACCATCGAGCCAATCGGAAAGGTAATTCCTTCACTGTCGATTAATGATGCGAGGATGGTTTGCTTCCCCTGGATGCATTGTGCCAACCAATAATTCATCCCATTTGCACTGTCTATCGGGGCGACAACCACGTAGATGTGTCCTGCAAAAATGCATTTTACGGTCATATTTCAACAAGTAGTGGTTTGATAACTTGGATAATTACAAAAACAAGGAGGGATCCGGGATATGCATGCAGAAATGTTTACCTGGCTGTACAAGATCAGATATATGATCATATTCATTCGAAATAGAGGACTGGCCTTCCTCTAACTGGATTGTTTCAACAACTGCACTTGGGTCCATTGCAAGTGATACATGATCCCATTCATCAACCCAATCCATTGATTCACACTCATCCCACTCACAACTGTTGCAAGGACCACAAAAGCAAGCAAGTTTCCACGTCCATATTTCAAATAAGAGGTTGTTTGAGCTTTGAATCGAATGAAATCCATGAGTTCCTTTCACAGTGCTACAACTATAAGAACGTGATCGATCTATATCAACCACATGCCATAAATTTCTGACAACATGTCCTCTACCTATTGTTTGTGCTGCTTTGTGGTTTGATCTGACATTTTTGCAGAGCACCATCGAACTATGGATTCTTCATATCGAATATGAGGGTTTTTCATGCACCTCATCTCCTCCCTTCGTAGGGAAGTTTTGAGACATGCTCCAGGCCCATCATGCTCTCCTTTTCCATACCCGGTCTCAAAATAGTTCCATATATGCAGCACATCATAAGTCTTGTGCAAAATAATCAACCACTGGAATACACGTGCATTTTTTAACTGGCCTGCAAAACCATCTGACCATATCCAATGTTGATCCATATGTATACCTCTCTCCTTCAGCTGATCATAGAAAATTCTAAAGCAATGTTGCACATAATGCAGGTCATGGCACCTGTCGTCACTGATGTAGAAGTTGGTCTCTTTCAATATTATCCTCATGTCATTGCTGCTCTCTAGCGCATGCCTATACGTGATATGGACCATTATGCTAACTTGGTCTGAATGGTAGTATTGACTTTGAATCTCATTCTATGGATGCAGGGTGTAGTTTTCAGCAAAGTCCAAAACCGACAATACTGTGCCATTGGGAAAGGTGTCCCTACACTGTCTATATTGTTCATCTTGACATCGTGCTACATCACTAGTAGATTTGAACCCAAAATACGACGAACAAATCCGATGACCTCCGACGAAATGGACTGTGTCATCGGATTTTTCTTTCAAAATTACTTTTTTTGTTTTTTTTTTATAAATTTTGAAAAGCGTCTGTCGGATATTCGACGTAATTTTGAATATTCGACGAAGCTCGTAGGATATCCTATGGCTCTGCGAATATCTGACACCTATTCGGGTATCCGACGCTTTGAATGTCGCATAACCGACGTCATTTCGAACCCGAGGAAGTCGGATATACGACGGATTTTTCCCAACGGTAACTAGATTATTGTCGTCGGATATCCAACGTAGGTTTGACTTTTTGACTTTTAAAATTTATAAATATCTAGCCATTCCGACATGTTTTCTATACCAGTGAGGGTTTGCGGATGTTTTTTTTGTTCGGTGGACTGTTTTTCGTTGTTTTTGTTATTCAAGTGAGCAAAGTACTATGGAGCTTCATTTTCTAAGATCAATAATCTTCATTTAAGATCTTTACGAGAAAATGTCAACTACAAAAATTCCTGATCCAGACGAACAAAATCGACAATTGCTTGCTAGATTGTGGGAAGGAGTTGAAAGAAGGGGTGATGGTAAATGCTATTGTCCATGTAGAGAGCATGGGCATGCCAAGGGGGGACATGAATACCATCCATTTGTAAGTTTTGCATTATAATTTTTTTTATTTTGATTGCTTTTGTAAATTTATGTATTATTATAATATTTCTTATTTTTGACAAACAATACAATTGGTCGTTGTTCTTTTCATCCCAACAGTACAAAATTTGTTAAATTTTTAATGTATCACATAAATTTTTACATTTTGTGTTTGAAATGTTTACATTTTGTGTTTGAATTTCTTATATTAACTTTTATCTATTGATTGTTTCATGTATTTATAAAGGAAAGACATCCTATGGCATATCGTCCGGATCAGCAAGTGCTTCCAGAACAAGTACCGGAGGAACATGGAGCTATGAATATTAATGGAGAACAAGTTAATGATCACATTGAAGAAGATGATGATACTGATAACATAGTTGAAGATGATGTTACAAATACTTTGATCCATGATTCATTTAATGTTGGAATGGATGATGATGATGATCATGAAAATGATGAACATTTTGATGATATTCATGATACACCTCTTCTTGACAAGGCATACGAACCCCTTTATGATGGCTCCAAGACAAATATTCTCTCTACTATATTGTTGGTAATGAACTTGAAGGTTATGAATGGTCTTTCAAACATATCAGTCACATGGATGTTAAGGTATGTAATATATTCCATCACAAAATATATATGATTGTCATGTATTTTATTGTTAATTCATGTATAAGTCAAATTACTACGGATGAAATTTGTTTCATTAATATTATTTCTATATTATATTAACTAGATTTTTATTTTAATTTGTTGTAGCATGATAGGTGAATATTTGTTACCACCATCAAATATTTTACCTCGCACATATCGAGATTTATCTGCCATCATGAAAAAAATTGGAATGCAATATGAAGCAATTCATGCATGCCCCGATGATCATGTTCTTTATTACAACCAGCATGAATTTGCAACAGAATGTCCTGAATGTCATATCAGTAGATATCGCACAGATCAAGTAACTAAAAGGTGCCTCGCAAGGTTCTACGTTATATTCCCATTATTCCCCATTTGCAACGACTGTTCAGGTGAAAAAACATAGCGCAGCTTATGGATTACCATGCACGGAACAAAAGTCAAGACGACATTATTCGGATGCCTACAGATGGGTCTGCATTTAGAGATATGGAGGAAAAATGGCCTCACTTTAAAGATGAACCTCGTAATCTTAGGATTTCTTTGGCAGTAGATGGTGTCAATCCTTTTGCAGAGATGAGATCTCTTTACTCGGTGTGGCCTATTTTTGTTATCAACAACAACATTCCTCCATGGTTGACAATAAAGAGGGAGCACATAATGTTGTCGATGATTATTCCAGGTACGAACACTGCAATTTTTTTTTATTGCAGTGGTATATTCTCATTTGTCGTTTTTTGTCTCATAATGTTATATATATATTTAAAGTTTTTCTATTGCGAAATATGGTTTATATATCTAAATGGTACGTCTCATAATCAGAATATTTATTTTATATGTTCAATTAATCAATCAGGTAAGTACCAAGTCAAAGATATGAATGTATATATCGAACCTCTTATTGACGAGCTACTAAAGTTATGGAATGGCATCACTATGTATGACTTATCTAGACCAATACGACAAAGGCAATTCCAATTCCATGCAATGCTTGTATGGACAATACATGATGCCCCAGGGTTAACCCATTTCTATGGTATGTAATTATAAGTTCTTCTTTAGTTGCATTTAATTTTACAAACTACTAGTTAATATAATATGCATGCATGTTTTTCTAAATAAATATCCAGTCATTTTTATATAATTATAATAGACAATATTGATATTCCATCTTTTTATTTAGGTCTTCAGACAAAGGGGAAATTTGCATGTCCAGTTTGTGGTCCTAAGATCAAATCTCATCGTTCAAAAAGCTTAGGAAAGGAGGTGTTTGATGAGTATAGGCACTTCCTCTCCAAGAATCACAGGTATCGAACTACCGAAAAACATCTTTTCAATGGCAAGCAAGAGACTGCATTAAAACCAAAGAGAATGACACCTCAGCTATGGAAGTTGCAATATAATAGAAATCGTCAAGGTACGTATAATCAATCATTGTATATATATGATGATATTGTATTTTATTATATTGTGTGTTGTTTACTGTAATTGACATTGATTTAATATTTAATTTCATCATTGTTGTTCATGTGATCATCATGAAGGCATTAATGGGCTTCCACGAGGAATGAAAAGTTATCCTAGACAATTTAGTAGGTTTCCCTACTATGAGCACCTACAAATTGCTCATCTATTTGATACAATGCATATCAGAAAGAATGTGACTGAAACATTATGGCGAACATTGGATGGAAGGAGTGACAAAGAAAAAATTGTCAAAATTTGCAAAGACATTCAAGATAACAACCATCCAATGAAAGACGTCATTCAATTTCATAGCAATGGAGAGCAAATTAATATAAACTCACTTCCATGGATGTTAACAGACCAGCAAAGTAATGTTGTAAAAGAAGTCATTCGAAAAATTAAATTTCCCTCCGGATTTTGTGCGAAGATGAAGAATATCATAACAAAGAAAGGTGATTTCGCGGGGGTGAAAACGCACGATTGGCATGTCTTCATGAAGGTAATAATTAATATGGTATGCATTTAATAATTTTTTTTTTCTTTTTCTAGTACTCTTATTCGATATACTGAAACTATTTGTATATTATTGTTACAGTATGTTCTACCTCTCTCTATCCCGGACAACTTCGACAACAATGTCAAGCAAATAATATATAGTCTCAGTAAATACATGAGGTAAGTGGTGATTTTTCCATGTGCTTACTGTTTGTTTAATTCAACATAGAACTTATTCTTAATTTGATTTTCATTATCTACTTCATGTTACGTAATATAATGACTTTTTTCTTTAATCTCTTGATTGGGTTGTCATGTCACTTTTAGATGGTTGTCATCTAAAGAATTCCATAAATAAGACATAAAGTATTGGAGGAGAGAAATTCCTCATCTCATGTGTGAAATGCAGAAGCATCTACCTTCAGCATTTTTCAATGCACAGGAACACTACCTCATACACCAAGTTGAGGAGATTGAACTGTGTGGACCTGCGCACTCAAGGTCCATGTGGATGGTTGAGAGGCACTTGAAATTTATGAAGGGTTTGGTCAGACAACGAGCATATGCTGAGGGTTCTATGATGGAAGGATATATGGTATACCAAAACATGATGTACATTAGTGAATATCTTCCTATATTGGCGTCAAAGCTCAATTTACGTCGCATTTGTGATCCAGACTCCAAAAAAGATTTCGAAGGGGAGTACCCGAAGGGGAAAGGTAGATCGAGGAAGGTGAAAGGTAATATAACACATTTCACTGGTGATTTTTATGTTTATATATCATACATATATATTCTATTTTTTTATTTAGTATTTTGCATCATTTTATACTGTAATTATATACTTTTTAAAGTGACTAATATACATTTTCATTGAATTTTAATTTTATTGTCATCAAACAGTTGGTCGAGAGTGGGATGCGATTCATTTATACATCGAAAACAATCTTGACTGGATGAAGGTATGGATCGAAAAATGTGAACAATCTGGTCATGGAATATCATGGGAAGGTGTGGCTTCATTGGTTAAAACTGCACATCGCAATGGAGACACCAATCTAACACAAAGGGAAATCGATTTAGCAAGAGGTTTAAAAGATAAGCAGGTAAGCATATTAATCAACGACACTATTTTTTTTTTTAAATATTGTCGTTGTACGTCACGCTTGTTATTTTCCTTTTATGGCATTATAATAAACATGCATGACTAATTTATCATAAAGATGGTGTCATTATGTAATCTTTTCCTGTATGGCTTGTTGTACTAGGTAAAACACCATAAGGCTATGTGGTGCAATGGATGTACATATCACATCAAAAAGTTGGATGAAACAAAGAAAACATCTGATTGTGGGATATATGCAGTCTTTGAGGTGACCAATGTTTCTTCTAGAAGTGACAGACATCTAGAACTATCTGAAAATCGATACTATGGGTATCTGGAAGACATTCTTTAGTGTGACTTTAACTCCTTCAAGGTATTTTTGTTCGTTGTCAAATGGTACAGGTATCGATTGAATGAATGTGATCCCGATAGAACAATTATTGAACATGATAATGGTTTTACCATGGTAAATACAAGGTTGTTTGAGCCAGGAATGGAGCCCTATGTTCTTCCAACCCAATGTGAACAGGTATTTTACTCTGAGGTTCCAAGTAGAGCGGGTTGGTCATTTGCTGTGAGACACGATCCAAGGGGAAGGCCGGTAAAGTATAACGTAGATGAAGGCCGTAATGAAGACGTTCTCGAAGAAGAAGATGTCGTTGAAGATGATCATGATCAACATGAGTACTTAGATGATATTCCTATTCCAGAAGAAGATGTCGAATAATTTCTTGAATCGGATCATGACGTATATTCAGACAATGTCCATGAAGATGATATCGACGATGACATGATGATCGACGTAACTGACATCGACGACGATAATGATATGGCCAATCCTTACAATGTTGAATCTGGATCATCGGATGATAGTACAGACAATCAATACTCAGATGAAGAAGATGATGAAGACCATTGAAGTCTATGATCAGGGATGCATTACTAATAATAAATTATTAACTGTTTCTTAGCTAATTTCCATTTTCCTGTATGTTAAAATTAGAAATCTTTCTTGTTACTTAGTATGAATGAGAAAAGACATTTAATTTTTTTGTACATAGATATTTTTTTCGGGCTATATTGGGGAATTGAGAGTGATGAGAGGGGGGGGGGAGGGGCCATAAGAGCTTCCACCTTCACGTGGTTTGCCCTGTTTAGTAGAGAATATTAAACGATTCTCGAAACAGAGAGAAGCTTATAATTAAGGAAATGCAGTACAATTATCATGCTACCCCAAATGGCGTACTGCTTGATCATCAATATCATCTTCATCATGATCACCATCTTCATCATGATCACCAGGATCATCATCATCATCATCATCTTCTTCTTCTTCTTCATCATCGTCATCATCATCATCTTCATGATCGTCATCATCATCATCATCTTCATTATTGTGATCATCATCATCTTCATCATTGTCGTTGTCATCACCTCCAACATCATCATCATCATCATCGTCCCCATCTTGATCATCATCATCTGTTGATGTATATGTAACTTCGGAATGTATTTCATCTGTATATTTTATATATATTTATTGTACCCTTATAAGAGATGTGTCATTCCTCTATAAGGAAGTGTCGTCATGTGGATTGACAAGTGTCGCAAGTGTGTGTACTTTCCGATGGGTTATTAGACCACCATTTGGGGTCGGCCCGGAATTATATATAATATAATGTGGATGTATCTAAGTAGACAAGTCGGCCCCAGTAGGTCACTGGGAAAAAAGGTAAGTATAAATAGAGATAGGAGATCTCTATTTTACTCACTCGGGAAAAGTAACTCACTCTCTCTCTGGAAAGTGGCGCACTTGTGAGGAGGAGGAGGATCATCTGCTAGGAGACTATCTCTGTGTTATTTTGTTGTATTTTGGTTGAGCCATTGCTCTCTCTATCTCTGAGGAAATTGTGGGGTTTTTCACCTTAGGGTTTTCCCCACGGAAACTCTGTGTCTCTTGTCTCTATGCTTTTTATTCTTGTGATGCTTGTGATGCTTGTCATATTATGATTTTCATGCATTGATATACTGTAGATGTTATTCTCTCAGCAAAGATCCTAGAGTATAATGAATTAATGCTCAAAATTTAACATGGTATCAGAGCTAACCTGAGAAGAAGACATTTTGCAGTGACGGAAGCTTGTGTTCCTTGTTTATTGGGTTTCTCTCCACAGATTTTTGAAATTCAGTATAGTAGATTGGATCTACTCATCAAGGCGCATCTATCTGTCCAATCAGAATTCAGTTCCGAGCATTTTCAGATTTGGCCTTAAAAATTAGGGTTTCCACAAAAATAGGAATTTCTGGAAACTGAAGGCACAGCTGGAAGCTCCTTGCAAAAATCGAAGGTTAGAGCTTTGGATCGAGATTTTTGGCTGGGTAGATCTCCGGGAAACTCAAACCCTAATTCAGGACTCTCCCTAGAGAACCCGGGAGGACAAAAAGGCAATTTTGAAGGGCAAGACTTTGCTGATCTCAAATTATGAATGTACTAGGTTGATCAGCTCTCCAAGGTGCATCTTTCTATCCTTTTGGAATTTTGAAATTCACATTTTGAATTTTTAGGGTTTCTCTGACAAACCCTAATCCGGGACCAGATCCAGTTTTCAGCACTTCAAGTGGTAAGTCCTAAATCTTTTCTATTTCCATTTGAAGTACTCTTAAAGATGTCTCTCCACACTAAGCTTAAGGATAAGCTTGAAGGGGCTGATAACTTTCGAGCCTGGAAGTATAGGATTGGGTTAATCCTGGAAGAGAATGAGTTGGACTCATATGTGAAAGAAGACATCCCTATCCCAGAGGATGAAGAAGCCAAGGCATTACACAAGAAGAACTTGGTCAAGGCAAAGAGAATCATTGCTGATTCTATCAAAGACCATCTCATACCCCATGTGTCTTCTCTTAAGACACCCAAGGAGATGTTTGAATCTTTGACCAAGCTATTTGAAGGAAAGAACATAAATCGGAAGATGACCCCGTGGAACCAATTGAAAGCAGTAAAGTTTCAGAATGGAGAAACCATTCAATCTTACTTTTCAAGGGTCTCCCAGATCAAGGAACAATTAGAAGCAGTAGATGAAATGGTGGAGAATGGTGAAGTGGTGATGACCACTCTAAATGGCCTACCCAGGTCATGGGATTCCTTTATTCAAGGAATTTGTGCAAGGAAGAAGTTGATCTCCTTCAGTAGACTTCGGGAAGAATGCTCTCAAGAAGAAGCTAGACTTATAGCTCGTGAAGAAAATATGGGAGGTGAAGATCAAGCTCTTGCAGCCCACACCAGGAAAGGAAAGTTCAAGAAAGAGCCATCTCACTCCAAGAGATCTTCACATCAATTCAAAGAAAGAAGAGTATGCTTCACCTGTAATGAGAAAGGACATATTGCCATAAATTGTCCCAAGAACAAGAAGGACAACAACATCTCAAATAAGAAGAAGAAGGGTGGCAAAAGAAGGTTTCATGCTCATGCTGCCGAAGATGATGAACCTCCAAAGAAGAAGGCTAGGACAAAAAGTGATAGTAATGATGACTCATCAAGTGAAGAAGAGTATGTTCTGATCTCTGCTCTCACAGGTACCATCTCCCATGGTTGTAATGATTGGTTGATTGATAGTGGGGCTTCCAAACACATGACTAGGTTCAAAGAATCTTTTGTGAACCTCTCTGAACATGAATCACCCCATAAGGTGAAACTTGTGGATGATTATCAATACCCAATCAAAGGAAGTGGTGAAGCCTCCTACAACCTAGATTCTGGAAAATCTCTGAAGATGAAGGAAGTACTTTATGTACCTGGGCTCAAGAAGAACTTACTCTCCATTTCTGCATTAGATGCAAAAGGTATGAGGGTTGCATTTGTGGATGGCCAAGTCCTAATGTGGCCTAAGGGAAAGACCATAGATGATGCAGTAGTAATTGGAGAGCAAGAGGGAGGCTTGTATAAATTGAAGGGACAACCTGAACATGCCATGGTGCATGAATCCATGGAGCCAAGTGAACTTTGGCATAGAAGACTTGCTCACATGCACTATAGAGCACTTCCAATTGCAAGCAAGGCAGTAGAGGGTCTTCCTGAAATCAAGACCAAAAATGAAGGTGTTTGCAAAGGATGTGCAAAAGGTAAGAATATTAAGAAGGCTTTCCCAAGCAGTGAAAGCAAGGCAAAAGACATCCTGGAAATCATCCACTCAGATGTATGTGGTCCTATGTCATCCAGTTCCCTGAGTGGGTATGTTTACTATGTCTCATTTATTGATGACTTCTCCAGGAAGACTTGGGTATACTTCTTGAAGGGCAAAGATGAGGTGCTTGATAAATTCAAGGAATTCAAAACCTTGATGGAGAATCAAACTGACAAGAAGATCAAAACATTCAGATCCGACAATGGTGGAGAATTCACCTCAAATGACTTCAAGAAGCTTTGCAGTGATTCAGGGATTAAGAGGGAGTTGACTGCTCCTTATAATCCTCAACAGAATGGTGTTGCAGAAAGAAGGAACAGAACTATCATGGAAGCAGCAAGGGCAATGTTGCATGACCAGGATCTTCCTATGCATCTATGGGCAGAAGCAGCTAGAACAGCTGTATATGTGCAGAACAGAACACCCCACAAGATATTGGACAACAAGACACCAGAAGAGGTCTTTTCTGGTAAGAAACCTGAAGTCAGTCATCTCAGAATATTTGGTTGTCCAGTGTACACTCATGTCCCAAAGGAAAAGAGGACTAAACTAGATCCTTCAGGAAAGAAGGGTATTTTTGTGGGATACAGTGAAAGCTCGAAGGCTTATAGAATATACTTTCCAGGGTTCAAGAAGATTGATGTCAGCAGGGATGTAACATTTGATGAAAACTCGGCATTCATCAAATCAAGGAAGGCACCTATTGAAGTTTATGAAGAACCTAAGGAAACAAGATTTCAGGACACTCCCATGACTGAAGCAGTTCCAGAAGCTGTTCGTGAGTTTGAAGATCCACAAGAATCTATAGATCCACCCCGTGAGGATAACTCTCACAAGAGGAAACCTGTATGGGCTAGAGAGCTCATTCAAGATGCAAAAAGATTTGGTATCCCAGAAGAAGAACACAGAGCAAAGAAAAGAACCAGATCACAAACCAGCTATGTTGCCTTACTCTGTGACATTATGAACAAAGAACCTTCCAGTTATGAAGAAGCAGCAGAAAAGAAAGAATGGAAGGATGCCATGGTTGAGGAATACCAATCAATAATGAAGAATGATGTTTGGGATGTTGTCCCAAGACCTAAAGAGAAGTCTGTTGTGAATTCTAAATGGATCTTCAAAATCAAACATGCTGCAGATGGCAGTGTGGAGAAATACAAAGCAAGATTCGTAGCTCGTGGATTCTCTCAGAAAGAGGGAATAGATTATGAAGAAACTTTTGCACCTGTAGCCAGGTATACTTCCATCAGAACAGTACTTGCCCTGGCTGCAGCTATGAAATGGAAAATACACCAGATGGATGTCAAGACCGCTTTCCTGAATGGTATAGTTGAAGAGGAAGTATATGTGGAACAACCACTTGGTTTTGAAATACATGACAGGGAGTCATATGTGTGCAGACTGAAGAAAGCCTTGTATGGCTTGAAGCAAGCTCCCAGAACTTGGTATGGTAGGATGGACAGTTTCCTATCTAGTTTGGGCTTTACCAAGAGTAAAGCGGATTCCAACCTTTACTACAAGGTTGAGGAAGGGAATCCTGTGATTCTACTACTGTATGTGGATGACTTATTTGTAACAGGAGATGATAGACTGATTGCAGATACTAAAAGGAAGCTTGCTGCTGAATTCGATATGAAAGATTTGGGAATGATGCACTATTTCCTAGGTATGGAGGTGTGGCAGAATGCAGGTGGGATCTTCCTTGGTAAAGGGAAGTACACAGTAGATATCCTGAAGATATTTGGGATGATGGATTGCAAGGCCATGGCCACACCTATGGCATCGAATCTGAAGCTTCTATGTGATGCTTCATCTGAGCCAGTTGATGTCTCCATGTATCGTCAGATGATTGGGTCCTTGATGTACCTGACGAACACAAGACCAGACATTTGCTTTGCTGTGAACACATTGAGCCAGTTCCTGACGGATCCGAGGAGTGTTCACCTGATTGTTGTAAAGCATGTTCTGAGGTACTTGAAGGGTACAGTGGATTATGGGCTCAAGTATGAAGCAAATCAAAAGTTTAACCTGCAGGATTATGTTGATTCAGATTGGGCTGGCAGTGCTGCAGATAGGAAGAGCACATCTGGGTGTTGCTTCAATATGGGATCAGGTGTGATCTCTTGGTTTAGCAGGAAGCAGTCCTGTGTAGCACTGAGTACAGCAAAGGCTGAGTATGTTGCAACCTGTTCAGCTAGTTGTGAGGCAGTATGGCTACGGAAGCTACTGTCTGAGTTATTTGATCTCCCGCTGGATGCTATTGGTATCTTCTGTGATAACCAGAGTTGTGTGAAGCTATCTGAGAACCCAGTGTTTCATGACAGGTCAAAACACATAGAGATCAAATATCACTATATCAGGGATATGGTGCAGAGAGGAGCTGTGAAGCTCCTGTATGTTGCGACGGACGAGCAGATTGCAGATGTGCTGACGAAACCACTAGCCAGGGTGAAGTTCGAGTACTTCAGAGAGAGGCTTGGCGTGCTTCAGATCGAGGACACTTCGAGGAAGAAGTGATGAACACATTTGCTGAAGCCATTCCAAGCATGTTGGAAGGGGGATCCTTCACATGGCTGTGGATGTAAGCGCTGAATGATGAACATCAGGAGGATGTTCTGGTTTCTGCTTGGATATGATCAGTTGGATCATTATATGTATTTTGTGCATGCATCATGTTGGATGCTGGATATGATCAGTTGGATCATTATATGTATTTTGTATATGCATCATGTTGGATGCTGGATATGATCAGTTGGATCATTATATGTATTTTGTATATGCATCATGTTGGATGCTGGATATGATCGGTTGGATCATGTGTATGTATTTTGTATATGCATCATGTTGGATGCTGGATATGATTGGATGGATCATGTGTATGTATTTTGTATGAACGCATCATGTTGGATGTTGATGGATACATTGTGTGGATCATGTATCTTTGTATGATCAGGTAGATCATGTATGCTGATGGATACATTGTGTGGATCATGTATCTTTGTATGATCAGGTAGATCATGTATGCTGATGGATACATTGTGTGGATCATGTATCTTTGTATGATCAGGTAGATCATGTATGCTGATGGATACATTGTGTGGATCATGTATCTTTGTATGATCAGGTGGATCATGTGTGTTGATGGATACATTGTGTGGATCATGTATTTATGTATGTATCAGGTGGATACTTGGATGATCGTGGATGACGAGCTTCTCCAGATGACATGCAGCAGGATGTTGCAGTGATGATGATCAAGATGATCATGTGTACATCAGGATGATGTTTGATGAGTATCAGATGATACTTTGTGGCCGTGGATCAGGTTGTGCAGGAAAGCATGTAATTTGTGCCCTGGGAGATTTGCAGATGGTCTTTCGAGGTTTTGCCTATGGCATGTAATTTGGTGCCCTGGGACATCTGGAAAATGCTCTTGCGAGGTTTTGCTTGGGAGGACATGTAATTTGTGCCCTGGGAGATTTTAGGTCGGAGTTGTGTACCCGTAACATCCTGAGATGCTCTTGCAAGGTTTTGTCCTATGGCATGTAATTTGCTCCTGGGAGATCTGGACAGGATGAAAAAGGCCTCAGATGCTTCAGCCAGGTTTTGCCATGACCACATGTAATTTGCTCCTGGGAGATCTGGACAGGATGAAAAAGGCCTCAGATGCTTCAGCCAGGTTTTGTGGTGAGATCACATGTAATGTGCTCCTGGGAGATCCGACAGGTAGAGCCGTGTGCTCGTAACAGCCTGGGATGCTTCAGCCAGGTTTTGTGATGGGTCACATGTAATGTGCTCCTGGGAGATCCTACAGGTAGAGCTGTGTGCTCGTAATAGCCTGGGATGCTGCAGCCAGGTTTTGTGACGCACGTAATGAGTCCTGAGGATTCCACAGTATGGCAAGTGATGATGAAGACCTGCAGATGGCGGGCCTACATCCAGTATGAAAAAGGACTGGCTCTGTAGAACTTCCTATGATGAGTAGAGTCAGAGATTGGTTGAGATAGCAGCAGCAGTGACGATGATGATGACGATGCATCGATGACGATGATCCAGAGAAGAAGACTTGTCTAGCAAATCTGTGTCGAGAAATACCTTCCTAGTTAAGAGGGAGTGTTGATGTATATGTAACTTCGGAATGTATTTCATCTGTATATTTTATATATATTTATTGTACCCTTATAAGAGATGTGTCATTCCTCTATAAGGAAGTGTCATCATGTGGATTGACAAGTGTCGCAAGTGTGTGTACTTTCCGATGGGTTATTAGACCACCATTTGGGGTCGGCCCAGAATTATATATAATATAATGTGGATGTATCTAAGTAGACAAGTCGGCCCCAGTAGGTCACTGGGCAAAAAGGTAAGTATAAATAGAGATAGGAGATCTCTATTTTACTCACTCGGGAAAAGTAACTCACTCTCTCTCTGGAAAGTGGCGCACTTGTGAGGAGGAGGAGGATCATCTGCTAGGATACTATCTCTGTGTTATTTGGTTGTATTTTGGTTGAGCCATTGCTCTCCCTATCTCTGAGGAAGTTGTGGGGTTTTTCACCTTAGGGTTTTCCCCACAGAAACTCTGTGTCTCTTGTCTCTATGCTTTTGATTCTTGTGATGCTTGTGATGCTTGTCATATTATGATTTTCATGCATTGATATACTGTAGATGTTATTCTCTCAGCAAATATCCTAGAGTATAATGAATTAATGCTCAAAATTTAACATCATCATCATCATCATGATCATCGTAATCATCTTCATCTTCATCATCATTCTCGTTGTCATCACCACCAACATCATCATCATCATCATCATCATCATCATCACCATCATCTTCATCATCGTCATAATCATCATCATCATCATCATCACATTCATCATAACCAACATCATCATCGTCGTCGTCGTCGTCATCATCATCATCGTCATCATCATTATAATGACAAAAAACACATTCTTCATCATCTTAGATAGACATTCTTCATCATCATCTTCATCATCATCTTCTTCATCATCGTCATCATCATCATCTTCATCATCGTCATAATCATCATCATCATCTTCGTCATTGTCGTTGTCATCACCACCAACATCATCATCATCATCATCGTCCCCATCTTGATCATCATCATCATCATCATCATCATGATCATCATAATCATCTTCGTCTTCATCATCATTCTCGTTGTCATCACCACCAACATAATAGTCATCATCATCATCATCACCATCATCTTCATCATCGTTGTCATCATCATCATCATCATCATCATCACATTCATCATGACCAACATCATCGTCATCATCATCATCGTCGTCATCATCATCATAATGACAAAAAACACATTCTTCATCATCTTAGATAAACATTCTTCATCATCGTCTTCATCATCATCTTCTTCATCATCATCATCATCATCATCATCTTCATGATCGTCATCATCATCATCATCTTCATCATTGTCGTTGTCATCACCACCAACATCATCGTCCCCATCTTGATCATCATCATCGTCATCATCATGATCATCGTAATCATCTTCATCTTCATCATCATTGTCGTTGTCATCACAACCAACATCATAGTCATCATCATCATCATCACCATCATCTTCATCATCGTCTTCATCATCATTGTCGTTGTCATCACCACTAACATCATCTTCTTCATCATCATCATCATCGTCTTCTTCATCATCGTCATTGTGCAACTTATGCCCACTTGGTAATTTGATTGAACACCTTGTAATTATGTGCTCATAAATGATAAATGATATTGGAAAGTCACTCCTTTCATAATTCATCTTTATGAGTGAGTGTGACGAAAGAGAGTGGCATAACTTATTCATGTGTTTTTAATCACTAGATAGTTCTTTATGAGTGAGTGTGACAAAAGAGAGTGGCATAACTTATTCATGTGTTTTTAATCACTAGCTTAGTTTAATTCAACATCGTGTAATCTTTCTGCTAATAAATGACATTGGAAAATCACTCCTTTCACCTACAATGAGTGTGAAAAAAGGGAGTGATTAGATATTGCAAATGCATAACTTACTTAGATTTGTTTTTTAATCATTAAATATAGTTTAGTTTAACATCTTGTATTCTCATGCTTATAAATGATATTGGGCATTCACTCCTTTTATCATAGAGGTAAAAATAATAATCAAAGTTTGGATTAATTTGTTTAAGGATGGAGCGGTAGCAATAGTTGCCTTGATTTCTCAACCTTAGTTTATAAAATCATGCATCCTTCTTAATCATCTTTTATAAAGGTTTGAGGATTTCAATGAAGTCAAAGCCAGAACACCTTATGAAATTGATCATCCCAAAGAATGATTACATTAATGCCTTGTTGTGTGGCAATGGGATAGAATGTTATAGGTTTTATTCTTTTTGAATATACCAATATCATGTATTTTGATATGATATGCCCAAGTAATTTTCCTTATGCAATAATGAAAATGGTTTTATTGGGATGTAGTGTGATCCCATATTTTCTACATCTATTAAAAATAGCTTTAATTTCAATATTGTCCATATAGACAAGTACATTTTGATTTATAAGGCCAATGAAATCTATATCCATTACACATGAATTGCTCCATTTGGTGTTGAAAGCAATTTTCGACCTATCTTCATTTGAGACAAGAACTTGATTAGATCCCAAAAATACATCCTAGAGTGAGCATTTCAGATCTCATTACAAGTTTCAAAATTGACTCCATAGGTGGAACTCGATAATTATATTTCTCTTATGCTTACTTAAGGTTTCTAAAATTGACACAGGCCTATTTTCACCACTCTTGTTCCTTAACATGTACAAGGTTTTCAATTCATGGCTAATGGTGCATTGGAAACATAATGTTTGCATCTAGCAACTTCTTCAACTGATCGTTTTGCATCAATGGTTCTAATGATGGATGAGCCTTTCACATCTTTTATTGAAAGGGATTAGTTGTTTTCTTCAATGGTATCACCTATTGAATAATTATTGTGTCATACACCTTCAAGTCCTGGTATGTCTAAGAAAATACATCTCTATACAAGTAAAATAGCTTGATATAAGATCTTCTTTTAACCTCTAAACAAAAATAGCCTAGATTGATTATATTTCGATCCTCTTGTGGTTAAATTTTTAATTATTTGTGTTATTGTTTGTATTATTTGTTGTATTTTTTGAATTTAATATATAAATATTATATAAAAAATGATAAAATATATATATATATATATATATTGTATTGAATAAAAAAATTACAAAAACTAAATCAAATAATAAAAAAATAACAAAAAACAAACATTATATATAAATACATAATAAAAAAACAAAATATAATAAATATATAACAAAAAAACACTATATAATAGATATATATAAAAAAATAAAAAATACATAGCAAATAAAAAACTTACCTGCTTGATACCTCCCGCGATGTGTGCTGCCGATACCTCCCGCGACAGTTTTTTCCCTAAACCCTTTCTGCTACCTCCTCGCGAGACCGTTCTTCTGCAGACCATGTCTGCTACCTCCGGCGGTGACCTTTCTGTGACCTTTGTTGAGCTGTGAGAAGAGGATATTCACCTTGCACATGCAAATTTGGATTGTGGTTCCCTGCATTTGAGTCCGGTACTGAGCTGTTAGCAGTGGATATTGAGCCTTTTCATGGAAATTGGGATTGTGGCCGTGCATTTGAGACTGAGCCAAAGTGGAGCAACTCCGAGAAGAAGCAATGGCGCCTCCCAAATCGGTGAGTACGATGCCCTAATTTTTATGGGGTCCAATCCAAAGAATAAATCTCTAATTTGGTATTGTAATTTTGTTTTTCTTGTGGTAAACAATGTTATTGCAAGTTTGTCTTCACCCATATAAGCTATTCAAACGCAAGATATAAGCTACAAGCTATTGGAGTCCCTGCCACTGGAAATCCATGAACGCCTTGTGGATGAGGCTCTCCAGATACAACCCACACATCTAGCCTCGGGATGCCAGAATTCATACCAGTTGGGGAAAACTAGAACACCGCTGCCTAAAAATTTGCCACTCTAGGAATTTCTTGTGTGTGAATCAGAACCCCCGTGATGGCACTTATGTGGCCGTACCCTTCTATTATGATCTCCTCCATTGAATGCAAAACTTACCCTTTGAGAAAGGTCCAAAGAGCTCACAAGATTAGGCACCCTCACCTCTTTGTCATTTCCCATGGAAGCTATTATGCTTCTCATCAGCCAGAAAGATGGTTGAAAATGTAGATGCTACAAATTTGGAAGCAAGACTGACAATTCATTTTTCCTAGTTCTGAAAACAAATGACTTATATGAACTGAAAATGACCTTAATATCTCATATCAAAAAGAATGTAGTGACTTTTGCTTATTGCCTTGCGTTTTGATTCTGGAAGGGCCTTCATCAGAATGAGAAACATTGCATGTGCATCCAAATCAATTGTGACACTGCTGGAAACATTGCCATCATCTTTCTTTAGCAGCGCCTTTGAATCCTTAGTAAGTGCAACTTGCCATAGTATTTCTTGATGTATCATCCCAATATCAAGAAGCACATCTTTGCTATCATTTCCAAACTGTCGTTAATGCTACCAACCATCGATTCTCTTTAGTATCATCAGCTAGAAAGATAAAAAATTCTACCACAAACAAGCACCAAAATACTTTTTGATTTAGTCCATCTTTTGCAGCTAATAAATTAGTCCCTGCAACATGATCCAAAACATTTAATGTAGTCTTGAGATTTTCCTTCAGATGAGCACAAAATACCCTTGCAAGGGAAACTGAGTGTTGTTATGTGAATGCTTTGAAAACTGCAACCATGTGCACAGCTACAGACATCCCTTTTGAAGATAGCGGAATACTTGGAAGAGTCAAGAACCTCATAAGGGCTTCAATTGCCTTTTTCTAAACAAATATTCTACAAGTTTCTGGATTTTCCATTGCCAGATGCACAAACACCATGGCATCTGAAATGCTTAATTTTAGAAAGCGTTCATTACTCATATTTTCAAGAGACAATCCACTAGTTCCAACCTCGTCATTATGCTTATCTTCAGAATCAGTATCCATAGGAACAGGACTATCCAATCTGTCTTTGGCCTCTACTCTGAGCCTATGGGCCTTGCTGGGGCATACGTTGTTGATCCCTGGTGGCTGTCAGCAATCTTCTCAGTGTTTAATCTGTTGGTCATTACAAGTTCAAAGAGATTGAATGCTTACTTTGGGAAATTAACTTAACAATTCATGCTTCACATCTAAAGCAAGTTGATCTCTTTTCCCTTAGCTCTCCCAAAACCTAATATCCAATCAACCCATAGGGAGTCTTTTCTTGGCCTTGAGAGCTGGCCTAAAAGAGGAAAGTCAAGCACTAAGGTGACAGTGGTGCTTCTCTTCTGAAGTTGCACTTGATAGCAGTAGTGGATCGAGACTTTTACATTTAGGTGCTAAATTGAGTTGTACAGGGTCAAAAGGTGGATAGAACAATTGTCCACGAGGGGTTGGGATAGCTAGCTAGAAACCTGCAATACTTAGTACAGATCAGAGAAAGGAATCTTCCAATCTCCAAACTAGCCCTAACAACATGCACCAGAAATAAGTCATGATTGCACTGGCCAAAGATTAAGCACACAGGAAAACAGGGAAAAATATGTAGATCAACAAACTAGCTTTATTCAACTGTCAATCTGGAATTACCATAGGCGATCTCTGGGATTCCCCCTTTACAATGATCCTTGAACATCACTTTATAAGCTCCAATTGACCTAAGTCAATGTGCCCTCTCTGAGTGCATGTGCAAGCTCTTTTAACCTAGTAAACTCAAGCCCAACTACTGGTCACTTTTTGTTCAGTGTTTTACTAGCACTGAATAAAACCTAACCTGCCAATACTCCACTTGATCTTGGAAATAGCATCAAGATAGAAGTGCCAATACTCCCTTTGTCCAAACTGCATGTATATAATAATAATTGTGGCGTGTAATTACAACCTATTTGCAGTTTGACTATTGTTCCAATTTAAATCTTGAGGTCTTAATCATCCTTCATAAGTTGGACGCACCTGTTCTTGTATGAGTTTATCCATGAGTTCAGACATACATCCTGATCTTCTCTCCAAAAGAATTATGTAATCATCAGTTCGTTATGGTCTAACTGCTGGGCCATTTATGTCATGCAAGTGCCCCATATCTTGACCATTGATTGCTATGCCTTAACCACTGTGATAACTCATGTGCGTGCATATATAAGTCATATTTGTAAGGAATTGATATTGAACTCAATGTTTTGACTTCAAACTGTTGTCTTTTAGATGGCAACTGTTGCTTTCTTTTATACCTTTCTGCCAGTAATCAACTAACACTTGTTGACCAAGGCACACCTCGTACACCTTGTTCAACTGTTTCCTGAGTATGCATACATCAAGAACTCCACATAACTACCTAGAAGAAGAAGTCACATGCATTTATACTTTCAGAAAGCTAATTTAGAAATTAAAACTAGCACACGTGTCCACCATAGATAGCAATTCTAATTAAAGTTTTGGTCTTGGTATAAGTAGTGTGTATGTCATTTCATCATTTAAATTGTTGTCTGCATGCACAACATACCGAAAAATGCTACTTAAAGTCCACGTATAACTGGGGAAAATATGTAGTTGGCTCCAACTATGACCTCCGCCTGTGCAATTATTGAAGAATGTTATAAGTGTTCCTAGAGAATTATGAACATGGATATGTACAATTCCTTATATTTATTATCACTTTGTTTTATGTGATGAATTCATTTGCATGACTTGAGTATATCTGAAGCTCTCCTTGAGGTCCCATGAATAAACTTGAACACTTGTTGCATTCATTTAATTTGAAAGAGTAGTTATAGTTTGAAAGAACTCTCTCCTTACCTTAGCTAGCATTCATTGAAAGGAAAGGCTTATTTTATTCATATGCATTTGCATGGTTTGAGTCAGTCATCACACCACGAGTTTCACTTCCATCACTCGATTGAGTAATACAACCACTAAAATTTACACCCCCTAACTAAACACACCATAACCTCACTTGAGGAAATCAAAAGAATTTGGTAGTTAGGTAGGACACCGGGGATAGGCATCCAAATAATTCCCCCTTGTCATTATCATCTGAGACATAGTTTTTGTCCTCTAGGGAACCAAAATCCTCTAGTATTTGTTGACATGGTCATACACCAGTTTGTGGAGGGGCCTCCTGTTGTTTTAGGGGTAAAACCACCGCGAGATCGAGAACCGGATGGACTATGTGGAATGTCACACTCCACTTAGCCCTAAGGCAACATCGATCATTGTCTTCCTTGTATTCTCCGGCCACCATACTGGTGATACAAGGGTGATAAGGCAGAAGTGCCGAAAACCTTTTCCAACATGTCATGAACGAGGTAGCTTAGTGACTTTTCTACTAGGGCTCTTTTACCCAAGATCCCTTTCGGTAGAGGGATATCCTTCAAATTCGGTCTCTCACTTCGTATTGTTCGACTTGGATTTCATCACCTTGCGAAGGATACGATTTGTCGAGGTCTCCAGCTCCTAGTTAGGAAGTTTGCTTGCATTTTCACCTTTTTAGAGGGTCTTTTTCTTTTTAGTGCTACTTGTTGGCATTCTGGCCACTTTTGTTTTAGCTCGCTTACTGTGACATCGGTCCCAGTATAGTTTTTTTGAGCTTTTTTTTTGGCCTGCGAGCCTTGTCTTTTCATAGCTCCCCTTCTGCACGCTCGGTTGCTTTAGGGTTTTTGAGTTCATACACGGTAGTTACCAATACTTATTTGATGATGTGCGATGTCCTCTTCTCCTAAGTCTTCCAGATGGTTGAGTTAGATGGTCTTTTGAAGGGACTGAACACCCCTTCATGGATCCACTAACACTTGACCGTAGGAGTAGTCTAGAGGACCACGTGATCACATCACCCGTGTGGAATTTTCCATTTACTGTGATGATGGTATTTCAAGTTATATGGAACAATGGTACATTTGAGAGAGAGATGAATGGTTGTACCCCACCTTGGTCGATTTTCTTATGGTCCTTTCATTTTGTTGATAATATTTTTGTGGTACCTTGCCTTTTACCTTTTGGGTGTTTTACTAATATTGGGATATCATTTGATTTGTACCACCTTTTATGTTTTAGGTCTTGTGGGTACTATGGTATTTTGTCCACATTTGAGGTACACCCACTTTCTCTAAATTGTTATGTGTCTTTATACCCACTTCGTACCACCCTCCTGACCTTAGTTTGGAATATTGAATGCTATCATACCTTTTGGTGGTACTATTTGAGTTTCAAGAGGTAGTTACAAGGAGCTATTGCATATATGAGGTAGTTTCAAGGAGATATTGCATATATTGATTTGGACCGCCTTTTATGTTTTTGGTCTTTTGGTTATAACTATGGTAGTTTGTTCACGTTTGAGGTAATGTACACCCCCTTAGTCCCAAGGGTTGTGAGTCTTTATACCCATTCTTTTTTTTTTACTTGTACCTTACTAGATACCACCCTCCTGACCTTAGTTTGGAAGATTGCATGCTATCATACCTTTTGGTGGTACTATTTGAGTTTCAAGAGGTAGTTACAAGGAGTTATTGCATATATGAGGTAGTTACAAGGAGATATTGCATATATTGATTTGGACTTCCTTTTATGTTTTTGGTCTTGTGGTTATAACTATGGTAGTTTGTACACGTTTGAGGTAGTCATGTACACCCCCTTAGTCCCAAGGGTTGTGAGTCTTTCTACCCATTGTTTTTTTTTTTACTTGTACATTACTGGTTGGTATTTGTATTGAGCCTTTTTACTATCACTGAATTTCTTTGATTGACCGTACCATAGACCAGTCATCTCTCTCTCTCTGGTTTGTACTAGCCCTATCATAGGGTCACTTGGTTCCTAGAGTTTACTGGCCTCTAAGAGGAACAGTCATTTCTAAAAGTAACTCTTCTGAGTATATTCCAGGAAACGTCTACACTAAGGTAATCAAATATGTGGTAAATAGTTTTCGTTAAGTAGCCAGGACTTGTAGCATTAGAGAAGATCTTGTAACGTGTATGTGTAGTGTTTCATGTGTGCTACATGTGTGTTACGTGTGTGATGTAGCGTTAAATCAAATAGTAAAAAACAACTCATAAGTATTGCATGACTTTCTACTCTTAAGAAAGATAAATAGGTCGTCTTCCGATCATCACTTGAATTCCTACATGTTGACAAAGGGAATGAGGATCAAGTAAAATTATAAAAGGCGATACACGTCAACTTTTAAGAGGCGCTATGCCTTGCGGTCGAATCTAAACTTTTTTCCAATGGTGCAAGTAGAACCAAACAGGTATTTGTATGATCTGTCTTCCTCGAGCGAGGGGAGTTTAGGAATTCTAGAGGAAAGTGAGACATCCAGTAGGTCTAGAAGAATTGTATCAACCAGATGTCAAAAAACCAAAAGAAGATTCCATAGACGCAATGAATTTTTTCACAGTCAAGGGGGGGCATGTTCCTATGGTGATGAGACAAAAGACGATGAAGAGGTGCCCTTGAGGTACAGACATTTAGTGAAACAATGGGTACCGAAGGATCTTCCTCCACACCGAACACTGATTTTTGTGTGAACGAGAGGAGATATCGAATTGCACCGTCGTCGATACATGGTTTCGGATTGTTTTCCATGGATTGCATCTTGGTCGGTTACGGGACATGTACAGAATTGATGGAGTATGTTGGACCCATATACAACTACAACGATTGGATGCGCCTTGTCTGATATACAAAAAGTATGCGTAGCTATGGATTGTCAACAAACTATTTACAATTGAAAGACAAAAATCAAAATAAAGGAGGAACGTTGTACATGGACGGAAGGCCAAAGGCCACAGGGAATATTGCGGGGTTTATAAACAGTACACAACTAGGGTCTACAATTAAGCAACCAAACTGCGAATTTGAGGGGCGTGAAGGAAACCGTGTTTTTGTAGTTGCTATTAAAACAATATCTGCAGGGGACGAGTTGCTTATTAATTACCCCGTCAACCGAGTGGATACAAACAAGGTTACTATATAACAGTTTACCCAACCTTTTAGTAATAAATTAAACATCATCAAGATTTTTTGTTAGTTTATTTCATTTAAATTTCCCATATTTACTTCGCAGGCCAGTGATTGGGATAAATCCCTACCAACAAATGGTCAGAGGAGAACTTCTTCCTCGACGGAGCAGGTATACATCTTTCTAATAGTACAAATATAATAAGAGAAAAGAGTTTTTATTTGCTTTGTTTTTCCATTATTAATAACTTGGTTTGTTTTATATAATGAAATTTATATTTGATGCAGAACATTGATCGGGAAATACACCCGTCGAATGTTGATCAGACGACAACACCCTCGGGGCAATAGGTAGACCTAATTTGAATTGTACAATTAAAATATGTCAAAATGTTTTAGCATTATATTAATGTTTCAATGAATATTTTGGTTTCATTTACGTAATTTTTTAGTCTATGTTTTTTATGCAGGCTGGTTCCGTAAGGTCGGCCACACCAGGGTCCGCGCAACGGGTATACATCTTTGTAATATTAAAAATATAATATGAATAATAATTTTTTTGATGTGTTTTCTCATGAATACTTTTGGAATCGTTTAGGTGACTTTCACTATGTTTTTTTATTAGGGTGTTGTTAGGGGCATCTCCCAGATATTAGTATATCGGGGCAAGTTTCCTATGACCATTGATCCAATGAGTGGATCGCGATCCTCGAGGTCGCAGGTATAATTCAATTCAATTGTACCAATATAATACGTAGCATAATGTTAATTTTGTTATGTATTTTTCGTGTGATATACTGGTTTCGTTGTGATAATGTAAACCGTGTTGTAATTTTACGAATCTATCATGATAGATGTGTTATATACGTTAATATAAAATTTGGAATCTATCAGTACAGAACTCAGTAATGCTTTATATATGTTTGTTGCAGCCCAGTAGTGAATCGCAGTATGAATCAACATCGCAAGATTTTTCGTTAGACCCTGAAGTGGCAAAGGTGCTTCACGATTGCGAAAAAATTGGTGAAGCCGCACACCCGCTAAAGATGGCAGAGAAATTGTTGAATAGATATACTGCGGAAATCCTTTCTCTAGTAATCCAGGTTCCGCAGACAAGTGCAATTAAAGAAAGGATTGCATTGTTGGAACATAGATCTAATAACATGCGAGTAAGTTGAGGAATCTTGAATCATAGAATAATTTGTTTAAATATTTATAATGTTCTCTTTTATATGATAGTATTGAACGTATACGACGTGGTGTGTATTTACAAAATTATAAGGGACCACACAATATTGGTGAAGGTGGTGTTGGCCCCAGCGAGGCTCGTGGAGAGACTTCACATCACAACCAAACGACTCCACGTAGTTCGAATCCTTCGCCATTGTTGTCAACCGAACAGTCGGCAACACGTTCCGAAACACCACGGACCCCTGCTATGAGCGCAACAACCGCTACTGACCAACACACAACGGATCCTCCACAAGAAGGGTTCGACACCGAGTCTCCTATCAATTTTGATGTCGAACAAGCTACATTTCCAGGATCTTCCCGTGTCAAAAGCACGGGAACATTGGAGACAACATTTTCGGTGGACGAAGATCTCGTCCCAATAAAGATACCGACGATCCCAGGTAATTAATCATAGTTGATCAGGTTAATTAGTGTTTATAATTTCATTGTAATATACCAATAAAACGTTTTTTATCAACTATTTATGATCATGGCATGATCGTTGTGCAGGAAACAATTTTTTCTCTAAACATATGAATGACTTTTGCTTGGAGATCTTCGGGCGCACCATCTGATCAAGGTGGGATAGACAACCGAAACATTTAAAATATGAACTCACTAATCGATTGGTTGGCCTGTTCGGGGAGAAAACCTTCAATCATGCCAATGTCTTGAAAAAGGCTTGTCAACAGGTGAAGGTTGTCCGAGACCAATATAGGACACACCTCGAAAGAAACCATAGGTATGAGCACCCACCAATGATTCCAGCAATGGAGTGGAGAGATCTAGTGGAAGATGGAAAGGAGAAGGCTCTGAGAAGAGAAGGCAAGCTAACACCAGGCACAGGGAGGTATGCAATACTTTTCGCAATGTAATTCTAAACCTTATTATCCTTTATTTCTATATCGAACTTGGAACATCTAATGTATTTCAACACTTGCATAGGCTACCAGACACATCAAAGGCCACAAAGGCAAGACTAGAAAAAGTAGGTCAGCACAAGCTTGGCCCTGGTGGTTATTCGAATTTGGCGGCACGGATTGTAAGTTTCGAGAAACCAACAATGAATACAAATAATAAATTGAAAATTATTTTTCGTTTTATTGCACCGTAAAATGTTAATTAACGACGATAAGTAAATATGCAGGCCGGTCGATTCAATGAAGTACCCACAGAGGAAGACATGAAGCTTGGCTTCCAGGAAGGCTTTGGAGCTGTTGTTGAACATAGAAGAAGCTTATCTGGGCAGACACAGTCTTGTGGTACCAATCCATCCAGTGCACAGGTATATAGAATCTATATAGTTTAATGAAGATTTGTCGCTTGTGGAATATTTTCGTTCCAAATACTTGATGTAAAATATTGACTATGTTTTTAACAGGAAAGTAATGATCCCATTAGTGTCGAGGAGGGACAACAACAAATCGATGATCAAGATTCAAATCCCGATAATGAATTTATTCATATGCTACAATTTTATGTATAGCATTGCAAATGGTGACCATTAATTGTAGTTCACCGTATTTCAACTGCAGAGCATGTAGAGGGTGAAATTGTACAGGTTGAGACTGGACAAGAACATCAACAACATGATTTGGTCACACCTGGTAAAAAAACACCTTCGTAATGAATTGTTTTAAATGAAAAACTTGTCATTACAATAGCAAAATATAACGATGTAACATTTTCACATCGTTGCAGCAAATCCGAACCCCTTGCAGCAAAATCCAGGTCTAGATCAACAACAATCAGGTAGGATATTGCAAACATCACCAAAAGTGCCTGCTAAAGAACCAAGAACTAGAAGAAAAAGTCTAGATGATGTTGATGGTCCTCTCATAGATTATATACCACTGAAGAGAAGAAAAACTAATAAAAAGAAGGACGAGAAAAACAGTGTCTAAATATTTTCGATAACAATATATCGTCCACTATTTTTGGTCTAATGAATGAATGAATGGTTTAATGAATGTTCTAATGTTTTAATGATTCAGTGTAGTAAATTGTTACCTTCATTGAATTTCAACTTTTATTGAATAAATGTGTTGACTGAATGATTAATGAATGGTGTATTGAATGTTATCTTTTATTGAATGAATGTGTTGATCAACTGAAACGATGGTTTAGTGAATGTTAGCATTTATTGAATGAATAATGGATGAAAGTTCATGATGAAATATGGATGAATTTGCACATATTTGTTTTTTTCAAGTACATGCATTGGGTATGGGGAATTGAGAGTGATGTGAGGTGGGGGGGGGGGGGGGGGGCATAAGAGCTTCCACCTTCACGTGGTTGGCCCTGTTCAGTAGAGAATATGAAATTATTCTCGAAACAGAGAGGAGCTAAATGAATATTCTGACAATGGTGACGATTCATTCTATATTTACGTTTCCCTTAAGCTGCAATATGGCAAACTCATAGTTCACTATCAAGATTTCTTTGACCGTCAGCTTTGTCAGACAAACCTTAATAGTGAACTATAAGTTTGTCATTTGCAGTTGAAGGGAAACATAATACCATGAATTGTCAACCGTTGCCAGGCTAAAACTGAAGACCGTGGAAACTCATTAGATGGCGGAAATTCATTGAATGGTTTAATGAATTTTCTAATGTTTTAATGATTCAGTGTAGTAAACTGTTACCTTTATTGAATTTCAGCTTTTATTGAATGAATGTGTTGACTGAATGATCATTAATGAATGGTTTATTGAATGTTATCTTTTATTGAATGAATGTGTGTATCAACAGAAACAATGGTTTAGTGAATGTTAGCATTTATTGAATGAATAATGGATGAAAGTTCATGATAAAATATGGATGAATTTGCACATATTTGTATTTTTCGAGTGCATGCATTGGGTATGGGGAATTGAGAGTGATGTGAGAGGGGGGAGGGGCCATAATAGCTTCCACCTTCACGTGGTTGGACCTGTTCAGTAGAGAATATGAAATTATTCTCAAAACAGAGAGGAGCTCAATGAATGGCTACGATGCTGGCTTTCTACAACCCAAAACCCTAACTACATGCAATCTCAAAATTAATGACTACCAACCACCTACTGGTTCTTATTTAATAAAAATGATTCTTTTACATTAAGTAACTACCCATTAACTATCTAATGAGCCTTATTCAAAGAATATGATCTCATACATGAATATACAAACTCCTCAGTATACCAAATTAGAGAATTTAGGTAAGAGTACCTTGACACAATGGAAGCACACTACCATATCTTTGTGACGAATATGCCACAATGTTACATAACTTCCCAGTCCTTTTATTCTACTACGTGGAAAGCCTGTAGTCCATAAAGTAAGTTCCATAGACACTAGCACTTGAGACTTAGAGTACAATCTTTTGTGGCACCTTAATAGGCACCCACTAGCCTGTAGGTCCACTTGAATAATGATTTACTCCGCCGCTTAACACAATGACTCTAATACAATGGCTTTATTACAATGGCTCTATTCCCTTAGGCTACTCCACTGCTAATACAATGGGAAGAGCATAATGGGGTTCTCAGTTATATATATATGTAATTATTCTACATATTTCCACAATAGAGATAGAATATATTGATTTCCTGTAGTATGAAAAAATTTATTTGAAAAATGCTATTTTTTTTTTAAATGTAATGGGTAGTCGCTTAACCGACGCTCTAAACCAACGATAGTATGGTAATATCCGACGGTTTTTCAATACTACTGATGGCTCGGAACGTCGGTTTGCCTTTTTTTGTATGGCATACACGTCACTTAACCGACGACCGTATGGTAATAGCCGACGGTTTTGCAATACGACCGACGGCTCGGAATGTCGGATTCCGTTTTTTTTGTATGGCATACACGTTGCTTAACCGATGACACAATCTAACATTTTTATGGAAAATACGTCACTTAACCGATGATTAAACCGACGCATAATCGATGGCAAAAGATGGTAATCCAACTTCCTGTGAAGCTGGAGGAAGTCGGTTAACCGACGTGTTTTCTAGTCGAATATCCGACATCTTGAACTACATCGGATTTTGGCCGATATCCCATCGACGATAAAAAAAATACTGGAATTGTCGGACAGTCGACCATAGGTTGTAGCAAATTCGAATTTTTAGCCGTCGGATTTTGGGTCAAAAAAACTTAGTGCATGGACATGTTGTACATACTGCTCGATCTTTTGGTAGAATTCCTTCATGAAATCGCAAATTTGTACCTGGTGCCATAAACCAAGGGCATTAATACAACATGACATTTTCAATCTGAATATATATGTACAAATTCAACATGTACAGTATGAAAGTATGCAAACTTAGATTACCTGTGACTTCACCAATGCAATTTTTTTGCTTTCCTTCGCACTATCTACTTGATATGTTATGTACTTGAAGTTCTGCATTTCTACTGGCATCCTCCCAAATTCGTGCTCCTCTGTTTCATGGATGCATTGGCTCAATAATGAAAATCCACTGCAACTGGAACATGTCCCATATAAACATGATCTTTTATAATATTTTTGTCCTTCGGGTCTTGGACACATTATGCTACGTATAAATTATCTGGATGTATTCGGTGGTTGTAACGATGGGAAGTCCTGCACAATTTTAGTATGCAAATCACAAAATATATGTCTATATGTATCATAATAGTACTCAAATTCTACATGGTATCTACAACATGTGTTGCGATCAATGCAAATTCTAACATACCAGGGTTTTCATTTTTCAAAGGACCTTTGGCCCAAGTTCAATTGTGTGTGCCCATTCTTTAACCTCTCATAGAGTTATGTTTGTGTCATGTCAAGGAAGTGCTTGACATGGGGTTCACATCCCTTAACACCTTTTCTCAACTTTAACACATCTCTTTGAATCGATGACGGTCTAGTGTTATCATGCCAAAACTTTTGTACTAGTTCTTTAACAGCATCAATAAGCTTCATGTCTGAAAGAGGTAACCTACCAACAAAGGCCCAACAATATTTTTGGCTTGGGGTCTCAAGTTTTTCTCTAATAGCAGAATACTTTTGAAGAGTCTTTCTATCTACTTTAAATATTTTACATGTGTGTGATAGCAAACGACATTGCCTTGTGGATTTGTCTACAATCGATTCCGATAGTGCACGACGGGCCTCATTAAAAAAAAATTTACAAGAAATTTTTCCAATCAAATTAAATGCAGACTGTAGATTTCTAAAAACATGATTGTTGGCCTCTGAACTTCTAACTACCTTTATGCCCAAAATTCTCCTAACATGAAATAGACAATGTGATTTTAACAAGCCAGAAACAATTGACATTTTGCTGCATCAGTTTTGGATTCAAAAAATTCTTTGATTATCCTACTACAATGGAAATCAATAGTGCATTTGGGAAACTTACCTTCAACTCCTGAAAATGAAATTTCATCCACATGAATACGTCTGGTAGTTCTTCATCGTCCGCTTGATAGTCGAGGCAATGGAGTCAGAAAGGAAGTACGATTCTCGTCACCAGTTTGTTGTGGCCCTTGGTTCACAATTTGGTCCTGCAAGGGAGTGTGTTCAACATGTGTGTGCTCTTATTGGGGAGGTTTCCAATTAACAACCTGTTCAACATCCATCCCTTCATACTCGACATCAAGCAAGATTTGATTGACTTCAACCACTTCATCGTTGCTTGTTGATGGATCTAAGGCACTAACATCTTGATGTCTACGGTTTTCCATGTACAACCTGGCATTTTCTCTTATTTCATGGGCCTTTTCAGGGGGCAGCTCCTTCCTTCTAGACTTTCTTTTATTATTACGTATGTTGCCCATATTCAATACGTTTTTTAACAAAACAAAAATATCACCCCTGCAAGAATGAACAACAAATAAGATATTAAAACTCGATGTGCATGATTATCAAAACTCGATGTAGCAATTGATTATGTACAACAACATCTAGTGAGAATGTTTTCATATAATCTTAAAAGCTATTGAGATTGCCCTAAATATAA
>BSBM01000205.1:18530000-19047500 GCA_027924585.1 Larix kaempferi
TGATCATGAATCAGTATCAAACATATCTCATACTGAATTTTTCCACAAAGAAGAATAACTTGCAGCTTCTACACTCATGCTCCAAATTTCTTCTATTTCGAATTATATGCCAGCTCACACTCTAGATATTGCAGAAGGTCCTAAATCCTCTCTTGCACCAGAGTCTGTTGGTTTGCATCATGATCTATTGAATGTTTCGGAGGTCAAATCAGCCATTGGAGGTAATGCTTTCGCTCTCCTTGATCACTCACCTCTTATTTACTACTATATGATCATTATTCCATGCTTTCAGAAGGTTCAAAGGAGATCTCAAGAAACCATTGCCATTCGCTTGGGATAAATTCTCATGCACTTACTGGTTTTGATCTCACCTCTAATGGTTCAAAGGAGATCTCAAGAAACCATGATTCAATTCTTGGATCTAATTTGGATTCTAAGAAATCACTACTTGGGATAATTTCTCATGCATATGATGGTTTTGATCTCACCCCTGCTGGTTCAAAGGAGATCTCAAGAAACTATTCTTCAAGTCTTAAATATGATTTGGATTTCAAGCAATCATGTGATGGTTCTTTTTGGCATAATCTCACCCATGATGGTTCGAAGGAGAAGACAAAAGACTATCTTCACATTCATAGATTTGATCCTACCTCAGCTGATTCGAATCACAAGTTCAAGGATCATCCTCATACTTTTGGATTTGTTCTCATCACATTCGATCTGAAGAGAAAGTACAAGCACATGCTTTTTGAGCATGATCCACTTCTTCCCAAGAAGAAGATACCTCCAGACATATGACCAGGAATCACACCTGCTTGAGTTTGGAGCATTTTTTTTTTTTTTGTGCCTTACAGTCTATTTTGAGGGGGGGTATTTTTCCCATGAGGTTTTCCACATTTCCTTGGTTTATTGACTGTTATTATTCATTTGTATTGGGTGACCTTTGGTCTTAGTTACCAGGGCCCAGGATGGATTAAGGGGGGGGTGTTAGGATATTCCTATACTCCATCCTAGTCCTAGCAACATTTTCATTATTTGCATTTTCAATCATGCATGCACTTTTAGGGTTTGCATGCATTTGCATGCATCCCAATCATCAATACCAGCTCCTATCCCTCAGTTAGCTAGCCCCTGGAGCTTAGTTCCACTCAGTTTTAGCCCTCCTAGAGCTTAGTGCGCTCTCCTTTCATCTACCAGTTGAGAAAGGCGCACTTCCTTACCTACCATTCAGTTATCTTCAGTTCTTTCCTTGATTTAAGGCTAGACTGACTCTCAACTGACTGTATCAGTCTGATGGACCTCCAGTGAGACTAGACTGCCCACTTTGACTCCATTTAGCTCCTCATGCACCCTCCACTGATCCTCCTTCATTTAGTTAGTTCCAGTTACACTCAGTTACACCTACCACACTTAGTTTGACTGATGGTTGACAGTTACTTGAGGATTGATGACTCCACTGATGATGAGATAGACTTCTAGTTGTGCTCTGATGACACTCGAGTGATATTTTGATCACTCCATGAAGGCTAATTTGAATTTCCACCTTGGCATTCGAATCCTCATGCATTGTATTATTTATTTGCCCATTTGTGATTAATGAATTAGTGTGTGTGAAGTTATTTTGCTTCTATCTGAGTTCTACTGTATTATTATTCTGTTGCTCATCTTACTACATTGACCACTCTTAATCTTATTCCTAAATTCTTTCTTGTGAGGTATACATCAGCTCTTAGATCTGCTATGAGGATTTTCACATGGTATCAGAGCATGTTGAGAGTATTGTATATCTCCATTCCTGATAGTTTTTTGCAGGTTATTATCAATATTTCGAGTGCAACAGTTTCTGCATTTTTGCAGCAGTAGCAGTTGCAGATATTATCTATTGTGTTTGCAGGTCTTCTACAGCTTCCATGAATTCAGAAGAAATCCCTCCTCTTTCTCCATTCAACTATGATGAATGGAAACAAAAAATGATAGCATATTTGAAGAGCCATGATCTCTTTGATTGTTATTTTGAAAGAGAGTTCGAATCCTCTGAAGAGAAGATTAACTAGTTGAATAAAGGTGACAAAGCACTTGGAAGAATGATGCTTTCTATGTCTCGTTACATGATGTACCTCTTCATTGATTCTGTTGAAACTCCAAAAGAGCTATGGGCCCAACTGGATGAAAAATTTGGCAAACAAAATGAAGGATTTGGTCCAAACCCCTTCGAGAGCAAGCAAAGTGATGCATTCGCCCTCCTTGATGATCTCATTGATCATGAATCAGTATCAAACATATCTCATATTGAATTTTTCCACAAAGAAGAATAACTTGCAGCTTCTACACTCATGCTCCAAATTTATTCTATTTCGAATTATATGCCAGCTCACACTCTAGATATTGCAGAAGGTCCTAAATCCTCTCTTGCACCAGAGTCTGTTCGTTTGCATCATGATCTATTGAATGTTTCGGAGGTCAAATCAGCCATTGGAGGTAATGCTTTCGCTCTCCTTGATCACTCACCTCTTATTTACTACTATATGATCATTATTCCATGCTTTCAGAAGGTTCAAAGGAGATCTCAAGAAACCATTGCCATTCGCTTGGGATAAATTCTCCTGCACTTACTGGTTTTGATCTCACCTCTAATGGTTCAAAGGAGATCTCAAGAAACCATGATTCAATTCTTGGATCTAATTTGGATTCTAAGAAATCACTACTTGGGATAATTTCTCATGCATATGATGGTTTTGATCTCACCCCTGCTGGTTCAAAGGAGATCTCAAGAAACTATTCTTCAAGTCTTAAATCTGATTTGGATTTCAAGCAATCATGTGATGGTTCTTTTTGGCATAATCTCACCCATGATGGTTCGAAGGAGAAGACAAAAGACTATCTGCACATTCATAGATTTGATCCTACCTCAGCTAATTCGAATCACAAGTTCAAGGATCGTCCTCATACTTTTGGATTGGTTCTCATCACATTCGATTTGAAGAGAAAGTACAAGCACATGCTTTTTGAGCATGATCCACTTCTTCCCAAGAAGAAGATACCTCCAGACATATGACCAGGAATCACACCTGCTTGAGTTTCGAGCATTTATTTTTTTGTGTGCCTTACAGTCTATTTTGAGGGGGGGTATTTTTTCCATGAGGTTTTCTACATTTCCTTGGTTTATTGACTGTTATTATTCATTTGTATTGGGTGACCTTTGGTCTTAGTTACCAGGGCCCAGGATGGATTAAGGGGGGGGGTGTTAGGATATTCCTATACTCCATCCTAGTCCTAGCAGCATTTTCATTATTTTCATTTTTAATCATGCATGCACTTTTAGGGTTTGCATGCATTTGCATGCATCCCAGTCATCAATACCAGCTCCTATCCCTCAGTTAGCTAGCCCCCGGAGCTTATTTCCACTCAGTTTTAGCCCTCCTAGAGCTTAGTGCGCTCTCCTTTCATCTACCAGTTGAGAAAGGCACCCTTCCTTACCTACCATTCAGTTATCTTCAGTTCTTTCCTTGATTTAAGGTTAGACTGACTCTCAACTGACTGTATCAGTTCGATGGACCTCCAGTGAGACTAGACTGCCCACTTTGACTCCAGTTAGCTCCTCATGCACCCTCCACTGAGCCTCCTTCATTTAGTTAGTTCCAGTTACACTCAGTTACACCTACCACACTTAGTTTGACCGATGGTTGAGAGTTACTTGAGGATTGATGACTCCACTGATGATGAGATAGACTTCTAGTTGTGCTCTGATGACACTCCAGTGATATTTTGATCACTCCATGAAGGCTAATTTGAATTTCCACCTTGGCATTCGAATCCTCATGCATTGTATTATTTATTTGTCCATTTGCGATTAATGAATTAGTGTGTGTGAAGTTATTTTGCTTCTATCCGAGTTCTACTGTATTATTATTCTGTTGCTCATCTTACTACATTGACCACTCTTAATCTTATTCCTAAATTCTTTCTTGTGAGGTATACATCAGCTCTTAGATCTGCTGTGAGGATTTTCACATGGTATCAGAGCATGTTGAGAGTATTGTTTATCTCCATTCCTGAGAGTTTTTTGCAGGTTATTATCAAGATTTCGAGTGCAACAGTTTCTGCATTTTTGCAGCAGTAGTAGTTGCAGATATTATCTATTATTTTTGCAGGTCTTCTACAGCTTCCATGAATTCAGAAGAAATCCCTCCTCTTTCTCCATTCAATTATGATGAATGGAAACAAAAAATGATAGCATATTTGAAGAGCCATGATCTCTTTGATTGTTATTTTGAAAGAGAGTTTGAATCCTCTGAAGAGAAGATTAACTGGTTGAATAAAGGTGACAAAGCACTTGCAAGAATGATGCTTTCTATGTCTCGTTACATGATGTACCTCTTCATTGATTCTGTTGAAACTCCAAAAGAGCTATGGGCCCAACTGGATGAAAAATTTGGCAAACATAATGAAGGATTTGGTCCAAACCCCTTCGAGAGCAAGCAAAGTGATGCATTCGCCCTCCTTGATGATCTCATTGATCATGAATCAGTATCAAACATATCTCATATTGAATTTTTCCACAAAGAATAATAACTTGTAGATTCTACACTCATTCTCCAAATTTCTTCTATTTTGAATTCTATGCCAGCTCACACTCTAGATATTGCAGAAGGTCTTAAATCCTCTCTTGCACCAGAGTTTGTTGGTTTGCATCATGATCTATTGAATGTTTCGGAGGTCAAATTAGCCATTGGAGGTAATTCTTTCACTCTCCTTGATCACTCACCTCTTATTTACTACTATATGATCATTATTCCATGCTTTCAGAAGGTTCAAAGGAGATATCAAGAAACCATTGCAATTCGCTTGGGATAAATTCTCATGCACTTATTGGTTTTGATCTCACCTCTAATGGTTCAAAGGAGATCTCAAGAAACCATGATTCAATTCTTGGATCTAATTTGGATTCTAAGCAATCACTACTTGGGATAATTTCTCATGCATATGATGGTTTTGATCTCACCCCTACTGGTTCAAAGGAGATCTCAAGAAACTATTCTTCAAGTCTTAAATCTGATTTGGATTTCAAGCAATCATGTGATGGTTCTTTTTGGCATAATCTCACCCATGATGGTTCGAAGGAGAAGACAAAAGACTATCTGCACATTCATAGATTTGATCCTACCTCAGTTGATTCGAATCACAAGTTCAAGGATCATCCTCATACTTTTGGATTTGTTCTCATCACATTCGATCTGAAGAGCAAGTACAAGCACATGCTTTTTGAGCATGATCCACTTCTTCCCAAGAAGAAGATACCTCCAGACATATGACCAGGCATCACACCTGCTTGAGTTTGGAGCATTTATTTTTTGTGTGTGCCTTACAGTCTATTTTGAGGGGGGGTATTTTTCCCATGAGGTTTTCCCCATTTCCTCAGTTTATTGACTGTTATTATTAATTTGTATTGGGTAACCTTTGGTCTTAGTTACCAGGGCCGAGGATGGATTAAGGGGGGGTGTTAGGATATTCCTATACTCCATCCTACTCCTAGCAGCATTTTTATTATTTGCATTTTCAGTCATGCATGCACTTTTAGGGTTTGCATGCATTATTCAGGGTTTGCATGCATCCCAGTCATCAGTCCCATCTCCTATCCCTCAGTTAGCTAGCCCTCGGAGCTTCTTTCCACCCATTTTTATCCCTCCTAGAGCTTCGTGCACCCTCCTTTCATCTACCAGTTGAGAAAGACGCCCTTCCTTACCTACCATTCAGTTATCTTCAATTATCTTCAGTTCTTTCCTTGATTTAAGGCTAGATTGACTCTCAAATGACTGTATCATTCTGATGGACCTCCAGTGAGACTAGAAGGCCCACTCTGACTCCAGTTAGCTCCTCATGCACCCTCCACTTAGCCTCCTTCATTCAATTAGTTCTATTTACACCTACCGCATTCAGTTTGACTAATGGTTGACAGTTACTTGAGCATTGATGACTCCACTGATGATGATATAGACTTCTAGTTGTGCTCCGATGACACTCTAGTGATCTTTTGATCACTCCATGAAGGCTAATTCAAATTGCCACCTTGGCATTCAAATCCTCATGCATTATATTATTTATTTGTCCATTTGTGATTAATGAATTAGTGTGTGTGAAGTTATTTTGCTTCTATCCGAGTTCTACTGTATTATTATTCTGTTGCTCATCTTACTGCATTGACCACTCTTAATCTTAATCCTAAAATATTTCTTGTAAGGTATACATCAGCTCTTAGATCTGCTTTGAGGATTTTCACATAATCCTCTTATGCTCTACCCGTAGACAATAACATTGTGATTTCCGTGAACCGGTAGGGAATTACTTCAATGCAAAACAACTGCGCATTTGGAAACTCATCATCCAATATCCCTCTAGTTTCCCTAGATTCTATCCTAGATAGATGATCTAGGTTGACATCGTACTTCCCAAGTTTTACCACCACCTTGAATTCAAACTATCTGAATATGAGCAACCACCTGCAAATCCCCCCCCCCAATAGTAGATTATTGGCTAAATATTTGAACGTTGAGTGGTCAGTAAGAACTTGAAGAAGATATCAAGTAAATAATGTCTGAATTTTTGCAGTGTGAATACCATGGCCAACCCTTTTCCCTCTATTTTCCCATAATTTCTCTATGCTGGAGAGATATTTCTACTTGCAAAGGAGACTGGGTGATCGACGTTACCTTCACCAAACTGTGCTAACACTGCACCAAGCGCGATGGACAAAGCACCGATGAGTACATGGAACATGCGCATCCAATCAGGGAAGATCAGAGGCATAATGGCTAGCTTTTCCTTGAGAATATCCCACTACAAGGAAAAGGCCCTATAGCAGAGGTTTTTAGTGTTACACGATTGGTCAAAATTAACAAAAAAACCTGTGCTACAACCTCCGCAAATGGTAATAGATGTTTTAGTGGATGTTTTTACGGAAATGAATTATAACTAAAAAAATCGACAACTGGAGGTTTTTCTTTCGGTGCACTTTTTGGATGAAATGCATCGGTGCTAACTCACACATAACATAATGGGGATTTTCTAACCAATAAAATCACTATTGCGCATAAGCACAATAAGCACCGGTGCATGACATTACACATAACATTGATGCGCTACAAAATTTTAACAGAAATAGTGCTTTATAACACTATACACACCGGTGCTGACGACCTATCAAACAACACCGGTGTTATATAACAATATACGAAGCGATGCTTTATGTTAAAACTAGCACCAGTGCTTATGAACTATTAAAAATCACTGGTGATCTCTTACTATTAAAAAGCACCGGTGCTCTCTAATTATTACAAAGCACAGGTGCGACAACTGAAGTAAAATGCACTAGTAGAGTTGACTGGGAAGTTGATGCTTGCTATATTTTTAAAATTTAATGGTGCGTTAATATATTGTAGCGCTTTGGCATGTAATAGTATAAAAAACACCGAGGCATGCGACTATCTCTTAAACGCACAGGTGATGAAAATACATAAATGCATCGACGCTATAATGATATAAATGCACTGGTGCAATCAGAAAGATAAAAACACCGCATATTTTATTATGTTTGGTGAGTCGTAACTAATGACATTGCATTGGAATATATATATATATATATATATATATGATTTTTATTTTATTTAATTATATTATTCATCAGAAATTGATATATTTTTTATATTAATATTCATGTGAATTTTTATTATTGCATTTGGATATGATGTTTGGAATAATTTATTATATCATAAATTTTCACAGATTTTATTGTAATAGTATTTAATCATCCATATATTTAATCAGTGATTTAATTTTTAACGACACTGGATAATGCAATATAATAAAATTCATCATTTTATTGTATATGAATAAGAGTCCCTTTGTCATACAAAATGCAGGGACAACATAAAGTCCACAATAATCAAAATCTTAACATGCACATAATTGTTACACTTATTGGTAACCAGTCTTTCAATTGAGACACTATGTCCATCACATTATTCATTAAAATGTCTGATTTTCGTAGACAATTCTTTCAAAATATACAACAACTTACATTAACATCCAAAATATATGGATCATTATTCTTCGCTAGAACTATTATTAGTGCTCGATCCACTTGCATCACTTGGGTTATTTGGATGAATGTTTTGTTGATTTCCTCGATTATTTTCCTCTTCTTCAGCTTCCATCTGCAAATATAAAAATAAAGTGTACTGAGTGTATCTACATTGTTGGGAATAATGAAAATTAAAATAGCTAATATACATGAATATTATTCTCACCACCAAAAAGAACATCAAAAAAGTTTTCTCACCACCGAACAATCTCATAAAGTAACATTGAAGGGGAAAGCAAAGTGTTTTTTCCTTACATACATGGTACAACTGATATAATTTCCCGTTGTCTGTCCAAAACGAACATCAAAACAATTTTCTCACCATCGAACTGAAGGGGAAAGCAAATTGTTTTTTCCTTACATACATGGTACAACTGATAGAATTTCCCGTTGTCTGTCCAAAAAGAACATCAAAACAATTTTCTCACCACCGAACAATCTCATAAAGCTTCTTAGTTCCTATTTTCAATTTACATTCATGAATTTGTTCGGTGGTGAGAAAACTGTTTTGATGTTCTTTTCGGACAGAGAATGAGCAATTTTATCTATTGTACCATGTATGTAAGGCAAAAACACTTTTTTTTCCCCTTCAATGTTGTCATCTGAGTTATGTGTTAGCCTCTGTGGTCATTCTTTAGTTTTCCTAAATGCTTTATCAATCTCTAAATCTGAATAGCCATTTCTACGAAACACCATACGTAAATGTTGTTTCTCTTTTTGAAAATGATCCATGTTTGAGATCATGATGGTTCTTGTGAAAAGTGTGTTAAGAACCCATTTTTCTGGCTAGATGTGAGCTCACATGTAAGTATTGGTTTGTGTGAGTTTTCTTCCTGTACATACCATGCGCCAATGTGTCATCGTCCTCTCTAGTAACCATGACGTCCAAGAATGGTAGAGAGCGGTTTAAGTACTAGTTTGTGTGATTTTTCTTCCTCTACACACCATGCGCCAATGTGTCGTCATCCTCTCTAGTAACCATGAAGTCCAAGAATGGTAGAGAGCGGCTTTCTTCATGCTCCATTCTGAACTTGATGTGGTTGGATTAACTATTTAGATGTTCAATAAATCTCCTTATTTATTCTCCACCATGTTCCCATTTTACATAATTATCATAGACGTATCTAATCCACCAATTAGGTTTCTTCTTGGATGAGTTTAAGGCTTTCTACTCGAAATTCTCCATGAAAAGGTTGGATACAATCGATGAAAGGTGGTATCTCATAACCACTCTACAAATAATTTGAATTGTTCCTTATCCTATTGGAACATAGCGAAATATAGGCAAAGACATAAATTAATCAAGCCACAAAGCCAAAAAATTAGGAGGACACCTAGTAGGAAGAATTCATGGATATCTCCCCAATAGATCACCATTTCTATTTGTGGGAATATCCTCAATGAGTAGAGTTAATATCACCAACAAAGCAAGTAAATACAACTAAATATATTTCTTTAATTCACAAGGTATACTATTGAATTCATGTATGAAAGAAACAAGAGAAAATAAATTGGGATTATATGGTGAATACCTTTGATCCAAACAACAAGCTTCCAACACAAGTGTCATGTCCCAAAATTTTGCATTGGGTCACAATCGCCTAAGCCCCTTGGACATACTCATGATAGTTTGTCAAATTGATGCTAAGGGTCAAATAATTGCCAAGAATGATGTCCAAGTTATTAATAATGTGAAATTAGATCCAAATGGAAAAGGTGGGTCACATTAAGAGAAATTCCCAATTCAAAGTTTGTAATATAGCCATCCAAATGAACTGTCATGGAGGGAAATTACTAGTTCCCTAGGTTGGGGGTGGAAGCATTAAAAGTTGGGATAAGGGAGCTACAAGACCCAAAGTGACCTTAGACTTAAAAATTACATTAAATGGGTCAAATAAAAAATAATGAAAATAAAATAAGGCGGCACTTCGTCATGAAGGCACATTGTTAGTGTGGGACCCCCCAAAAGCTAGATTCCCATGCCACATGGCATTCCACTCTCACCCATTAGAATCCAAGGTGGAGTCCACTATACTTGGGGGAGTTGGAAGTGAATAATACTTGGAATGACTCAATGAGGTCAAAATATAGAGGAAGAGTAACACCCATGGAAGAGGAAGAGGCAATTTGGAGCTAGTGGGACACTTAGGCTAGATTCCCTAGCTCTATGACAACAATGATGAAGATGCTATGACACCTATGACACAAATAAAAAATGAATGCTGAAATCTGACATATATGACATGTCAGGGCTAAAAATATCCTCCAAGAGGGCGCTCAAGGGAGTTAGGGAATCCAAAGAGACACCTATTCGAATTTGGTGGAGAAGGAGGCTATAATTGGAGGGACCAGTGGCATACATTGGAATCTCTTCCCAACTTGAGTTGGCATGAAGCTCTTGGAAGGAATTCGACCCATGGAGGACATTATAAGTTTATAAAAGACAATAAAAAATAAGGATGGTGGCTTTTTATCATTTTCAGAATTTGCATTTGAGAGGAGAGCTAGTGGAGTGCTACTCTACTTGCCTTAGCACCATTTCGAGGGTGAAAGATTCCCATCCTAGTTGGTAATTGGAAAGGCCATTCAGACCTTTCATTTGGAGCTACAATGGAGTATTTTTTTGTAGTTTGAAGCTACGTGGCAGCTCGTGGTCTCATTTCTTTCAGCTTGCCTCTACAACCATTCTTCCATTTCTTGGCATATTCTTGCTCCTCGAGGAGAGGCGCACTTGTTGAGGTGATGAACTATTTGGGATAGCTCTTGAGGCCCCATATATTTGTAATATGATATATATACTCTGTATTTACTTCTCAGAATACTTTGAGGTTGAAACTCCAATAGATTTGATGTAAAAATGCTAAACTATGAATAAATGGTGTCATTTCCCCAATACCTTGTTATTTGCACTTGAAGTCGTATCAAATTCGAATGGTTCAGTCAATATATGATATATTAATGTTGTATGGAGTGAAATTAATTTTATGAGGAAGTTTTATATTCATTAGACAAGCATTTGGAGCAATATTCTCAAGTTTCATAACCATTTGTGAATATTTACTATCATTTCCCCCTATGTTGAAGCTAATATACAAACATCTAATTTATGGAAGTTGCAGAAGCATTTAGGAACTGATTAACACTGCATTTGGGTGTCCATTGAAGTCATATACCTAATCCATGTCTCTGTTCTGAAATTTGGGAGGCTCATACTGCATTTGGGAAGCCATTAGTGACCTCTACCCTGGGGGGTTTAAACCTCAAAATTACTAGTAAATTCCTCAATATCTCCTAGATACCTATTCGACCTTAAAACCACATATAATTATGAAAAAATACTCTCCTTAATTTCCTTTAACAGATCCAAGTATCATACCAAGAATTTGTGAATTTCGTATAGTGTTTGGAAGAGCTTTTGTCACAAGACCTAGGGGGGATTTCAACTTCCCAAATTGACTCGTCTTGTCTCGAAACTTCTTTCCTTACAAATTTCAGATCATGGATGGGTATATCAGTTGCTTATATGTTTTAAATATGTGTTCATGTGTCCTATAACCCCTCATTACCTTCCTCAGCAAATTCCAAAGAAATTAGAGGTGTTTGGAATCACTTGTAAACCATATACCTAGAGTTGAAATTTGGTGAATTTGAGCAGTTTGGGAAATTTCATTAGAAGGGAAATTACAGTGGTATCATAGCATGGTCCTTGCACCTGTGAATAAATATCATACATTGAAGAATAATTTTCATCCATGTCTTACTATTATGATGGATCCTATGAGTACAATACTTATGAGCAGTATGCAAATGATTGTGAGCAATATGAAAGAGAATGTGAATGGTATGAGGAAGAGGTGCCATCATGCAACACTTCTTACAATTTCATGAGGAATGAAGATTATTATCATGACCCTATGTATGATAAATATTAGTGTGTCACACTACCAAAGGATAATTCTATGAATGAGTTACGAAGATGGAGAGAAACATATAAAACCTTTCCCCAACAATATTAGGCATATATTGACTTGTATAAGGGAAATACAAAAAAGGCCCCTCCTTTCGAAGACTTTGCTGATTGGGTGTTTTCAAATAGGACCAAAAATGAATATGTGGAGTTAGTGAAGAAAGGTTTATGCCATTCTTGTAAAATACCTTGGAGAGAAAATCATATGTGTGTGAGTGAAAAGAGCAATGAAATATCTGAAACTTCAAGGAATGCATGTATTTCCTACTTGAAGAGATTTTTTGGGTTTTCCTTAAAAAGAGATTCCAAATATGAAGAGACATCACATGAACATGAAGAAGACTCTATTGAAAATATTGAATATCATTTCGAGACACATTCTACCTTGGACATGACTCAAAGAGCATCTACTGATGGATGCTTGAACTATGAAGGAGTACCTATTGATGGGTGCTCACACCTCTATGTTGGTGACATGGAGATCACTTTTGAAAGTGTTGCTGCAAGCAAAACTTCCATTATGCATGAAAATGAAGACCTTGTAGCAGTTGAAGAAGAAACAAGGTCAACTTCCCCATCACTTGAGCTTCATGAAGTTGGTCCAAGTAAGAAGGAAGAAGATGAGGAGGTTCACTTGCAAGAGCCTCTTTTTCTTGAAGGGTCATTAAAGATGAATGAAAATAAGATACAAGAGACCCTTATCATGCTCCATGACACTCAAGCATTAGTGTCAAATTCGTGTTGTAAGGTTTCTTCATTGAAGGATCCATCCTTCCTTGAAGACATGGAGAAGATTCAAAGATAGATTTGCAACATCAAAGGTAATTTCATGTCTTTTATTTTTTATAGAAACAATTTGGTTGAGTTTAATGAATTGTTACATGATGCATACTTGAATAATGATGAGGATATTCATAAACTCAAAATTCAAAATGTGCAACTTCTTGAAAGGTTGCAATATACTTGTTCTTCCTCCTATGTTTCAAATTTTCAAATGGTAGATTGCATGGAGGATTCTCATGACATGGTATATCATGAGAAACATGGAAACTTGCAGGGGCTTGATGTGTTTGAATATGAGCTTAATGATATCCAAGCACTTGATGTGGTGGAAGAGGAACTTGAGTTTCCTCTTGGAAATGGTTACACATTTTTTGAAGAAGTTGATTCCACTACCTTGGAACCAACCTATGAGGAAAGTTTTGCACTTTCGAGGGAGGTGCATGATCCTACCCTTATGGAGAATTCACATGAGGACACTTATGCACTTTCTGATCATTTGGGTGAGTTGGTTCATTCTCCTACATCCTACACTTCCATATTTTGCAGCATTCATCCTAATGAAGTATGGGTGAAAGGTTTATTTTTTATGGTACCACGTGACGAGTATGAAACTCCTATCTCTCCTTTATATATTGACATTATTAGAGCCATTTCTTATTTACATTTGCAGCAGCATCCCTTGTTAACTTATGATGAAACACATCTACATGGATGCACTTATGATGTTCACTTGAGTCACTTGAAGACTTATGATTTTCCTTGCTCCTTGCTTAGTTCAATTGATATTGGAGGAACTTCACCCACTACTTGATGAAGATATATATGATTGGAGAAAATTCTTATTGGCAGCAACATCCTTTGTTATTTCTTGATGATACACATGTTCATGGATGTACAAATAGTACTTCTCTGAGCCCCTTGAAGGCTCATTGTTTTCTTTGATCCCTACTTGGTTCATATTGTAGTGGAGGTTCTTCATTCACTTCTTGGATGAAAGAACACATGGCTTACTATTTTGATGCATATTAAATCCTTTTGGAGCAGCATTATAGGACATGGGATCCTCACCTATGTCATTGGAGTAGATTTGATTGGTCACTTGAATCTTGTATGCACTTGGCAAATGGTGGTCTACTTACTTGGATGTATAAGCACTTTCATGATTCTTTGATGAGGCACCTCCTTGATGTACATTTTTATTATGTTTTTATGTACTTTGATGATAAATATTTTGTACTAGTGATGCTTGAAAGAATGCATACAAGAAAATGGGATCTAGGAATTCTCTTTCCTAATGGTATGGGTTGGCGAGCACTCCTAATTATTGGAGTGCAATACAAGCAATGGGACCCTGGGATAATTTTTAGTCTCATTGGTTTCAATTTTTGAGGAGACAAGCAGTATGGGAGATGGATCCCCACTTAATAAAGTGATTTTAATCAGAGTAGTGCAGCAGCAAGCATGGTGGTTCCTCTCTAAAATCTTCATGGAATCTCGAAGACTCAAAGTTGGGAAACTCATTGGAAACTTCAAATAATTATGCAGTGGTATCAGAAAGGGTTTCCAAAATATGAAAGAGGTAAAGAGTAATTGTGCAAACTTGGTTTTGATTAATTTAATTAACATTTTGGTGTTTAGTGGTGATGTTACAGGGGATATCAAAATGAAAAAGAAAACCCAAATCTCCTTGTTTTTGGAAACACACAATTGTAGTGCATGAGTGGATCTACTCAAGGTTTTAGAAGAGAAGTTTTGGAAAGAAAGCAGGTTCTTCCACATACATGTGTTGAAATTGCTTGAGGACAAGCAATAGTGGGAGGGGAGGATTTGTCATGTCACAAAATTTTGCATTGGGTCACAATGGCCTAAGCCCCTTGGCCATACTCATGATAGTTTGTCAAATCGATGCTAAGGGACAAATAATTGCCAAGAATGATGTCCAAGTTAGTAATAATGTGAAATTAGATCCAAATGGAAAAGGTGGGTCACATTAAGAGAAATTCCCAATTCAAAGTTTATAATATACCCATCCAAATGAACTGTCATGGAGGAAAATTACTAGTTCTCTAGGTTGGGGTGAAAGCATTAAAAGTTGGGATAAGGGAACTACAAGACCCAAAGTGGCCTTAGACTTACAAATTTACATTAAATGGGTCAAATAAATAATAATGAAAAGAAAATAAGGTGGCACTTGGTCATGAAGACACATTGGTGGTGTGGGACCCCCAAAAGGCTAGATTCCCCATGCCACATGGCATTCCACTCTCACCCATTCGAATCCAAGGTGGATTCCACTATACTTGGGGGAGTTGGAAGGGAAGAATACTTGGAATGACTCAATGAGGTAGAAATATAGATGAAGAGTAACTCCCATGGAAGAGGAAGAGGCAATTCGGAGCTAGTGGGACACTTGGGCTAGATTCCCTAACTCTATGACAACAATGATGAAGATGTTATGACTCCTATGACACAAATCAGACCTGAATGATGAAATATGACATATATGACATGTCAGGGATAGAGGGCACTCAAGGGAGTTAGGGAAGTCAAAGAGACACCTATTCGAATTTGGAGGAGGAGGAGGCTAGAATTGGAGGGATAAGTGGCATACATTGGAATCTCTTCCCAACTTGAGTTGGCATGAATCTCTTGGAAGGAATTCAACCCATGGAGGACCTTATAAGTTTATAAAATAAAATAATAAAGAAGGATGGTGGCTTTTGATCATTTTCATAATTTGAATTTGAGAGGAGAGCTAGTGCAGTGCTACTCTACTTGCCTTAGCACCAATTTCGAGAGTGAAATATTCCCATCCTAGTTGGTAATTGGAAAGGCCATTCAAACATTTCATTTGCAGCTACAAAGGAGTATTTTGTTATAGGTTGAAGCTCTAGGGAATCTCGTGGTCTCATTTCTTTCAACTTGCCTCTACAACCATTCTTCCATTTCTTGGCATATTCTTGCTCCTTGAGGAGAGGCGCACTTGTTGAGGTGATGAACTATTTGGGATAGCTATTGAGGCCCCATATATTTGTAATATGATATATATATATATATATATATATACTCTGTATTTATTGCTCAGAATACTTTTATGTCGAAACTCCAAGAGATTTGATGTAAAAATGCTAAACTATGAATAAATGGTGTCATTTCCCCAATACCTTATTATTTGCACTTGAAGTGGTATCAAATTAGAATGGTTCAGTCAATATATGATATATTAATGTTGTATGGAGTGCCATCAATATTCTGAATAAGTTTCATATTCATTAGACAAGCATTTGGAGCAATATTCTCAAGTTTCATAACCATTTGTGAAGATTTACTATCATTTCCCCCTATGTTGAAGCTAGTATACAAACATCTGATTTATGGAAGTTGCAGAAGCATTTAGGAACTGATTAATGCTACATTTGGGTTCCAATTTATGTCATATACCTTATCCATGTCTCTTTTCTGAAATTTGGGAGGCACGTACTACATTTGGGAAGCCATTAGTGACCTCTACCCTGGGGGGTTTAAACTTCAAAATTACTAGTAAATTCCTCAAATTATCCTAGATACCTATTCGACCTTAAAACCACATATAATTATGCAAAAATAATCTCCTTAATGTCCTTTAACAGAGCCAAGTATCATACCAAGAATTTGTGAAGGTCGTATAATGTTTGGAAGAGCTTTTGTTACAAGACCTAGGGGGGATTTCCACTTCCCAAATTGACTAGTCTTGTCCCGAAACTTCTTCCCTTGAAAATTTCAGATCATGGATGGGTATCAGTTGCTTATATGTTTGATATATGTTTTCATGTGTCCTATAACCCCTCATGCCCTTCCTCATCAAATTCCAAAGCAATTCGAGTTGTTTGGAATAAGTTGTAAACCATATACCTAGAGTTGAAATTTGGTGAATTTGAGCAGTTTGGGAAATTTCATTAGAAGGGAAATTACAACAAGATGCTTCTTCAAACCCACAGACACATCAAGAAACAAGATCTTTCTCAAGCCACACCAAGTATATAAGAAAATATAATATTAAACTTGAAATATACAAATCCAAACTAATGCTAGGAAAATATATTTCACACACAATTCATTATTTCAAACAGATTAATAACATATAAATGCACAATGAATTTTGGAGGATGGGGTTTGGGGGAGAGAAGAAGAGAGATTTTTATATTTATAATTCAAATCCAATAACAAGATTTTTTCATGACTCTTGTAACCAACACCTTCATCACCCAAGTTTTGGATCCTCCAAACTAAACCATTTATCAATCTCAAATTTTCCAAAAGGTCACACTCTTACTCTGAAAGGGAAATTCGGGGAATCCAAGGAAGATAAACCCTACACAAAACTCGACAAGTCTTATTGAACCAAGGGTTTGTGATCAAGAAGAGAGAATAAAAGCTTAGGATATCAAGTCTCTAAACAATTTTCCAACATGCAAGTATAATGATTGGTCTTAGCCATTTCTTCCAACATAGTATTCTTATTTATATGATTGTGAATAGTTATGATTGTTGGGGCTCGTGTTTCTATGTGTGTGAGTGTATGAACTATATGTTATTTACTAAATACCACACATTTTTCTTAGTTTTTTTTTGTGTGCCATAATTTTTGGAAACGCTCATGGGTTGCTAAAAGACAATATTCAAGTAGCTCACAAAAGTTGCAAGAAGAAAACCAATAGATAGGATAAAAAAATTATAAAATAAGTGACAAGTCATGGATAAAATATAGTGAAATGACCAAGCAAAGCATAAGTGTTCAATGACGACCAAATATAACTATAGCATTCCACCATAACAATATGAACCTATAGTAACATAAATGGGAAAATAAAAATAAAATATGATAAGGGGATGGAACCAAAAATGGGTCTAAATGGTTTTCATTCTTGCTAATTCAATCATGCATTCTACTCACATAAACAAAAGGATGGATAAATACATTTAAACTGGTTCTTTAGTAAGAAATTATTTTACCATTTCAATGTCTAAGGTGTTCATTCTCTCTAAGCATCACACAAAATAAGGTCAACACCGATTCTTGATTTACTACAGGGATTTATGGAACATGTTTAAACCCTACAATATCAAAAACATATTATGTAGAAAAACAAAGGTAAAAATCCCAATCCCACACAGATGACATGGAAACATGCAAGACCAAAAATCTTAAAAGATCATTTGTTCTCACTAACAAGAGACCAAAGCCACAAATCTATTACTGTGAATCCAACTATATTAGAAATAAATAAGGTGTGTAAATACAGGTAAATGGAAGTAGGAAAATTGAGGGTTTTACAACTAAAATTTTGGTGCACCAATGCCTACTAGGAAAAAAACATCAATGATAAAATATTACCTACAATGAATTTGAGTGCTTGCTTCACCAGTTATTGAAAAACATCAACAACTCCTCTTAAATTACACAAGCTACAAAGGTAACTAGCAATGCAGAACATGAATGGTTACAAATACATTCAACCACGAAAGGAATGATTTTTGGAAAAGGGAAATGATATGCAATTATTTTTCAACCACAATTATGAGTGATGCCGATCTCAATGCCCATACTAGATTTGATGCTCTAATGAAAACCCTAGTACACTATAGCTTCCAAATTTGATTTTTTTCTTTACCCACAGTTCAAAACAATCCACTCCTCAAAATTTATAGAGGCCACAAAGGTAACTCACAAGAAAATTAAGGATAACAACTCCATTTAAGTGAATGAATAAACAATCTGTTCGGATATCCATCATCTATTTCGGGATACATATCTATTTCAGGATCATCTATTTCGGGATACATATCTACTTCAGGATCTTGCATGATCTATTTCAGGATATGCAGTCCAGTCACCAGTTTGATGCCTCCAGCACCTTATCCACCTTCTTCTAGCACCCGGGAGCCACTTTCCACAGAGTTTTAGCCCTCCTAAGCTGAAAGGCGCCCTCTTCTCACCTACTGACAGAGAAGGGCGCACTTGTTCACCTACCACTGCAGATTCACTCCAGTTACATTCAGTTAGCTCCGATTCTGATTGATTTCACTCCGATTTCACTCCTGACTGACTGTTTCACCTCCGATTGACCTCCAGTTCGATTAGGTGACTTGCTCTGACTCCAGTTAGCCTCCCATGCGCCCCCACTGAGCCTCCAGATCCTATATCAGTGCTACACACTTCAGTTACATTTATTATGATCAGTTAGACTCAGCTTGACACCTGGATGACTGGTTGTTGTGATTGATGAGCAACACCGATGATTGATGAGGACTCCTAGATTGAGTCAAGCTACTCCATTCAGTGATTCGAATGACCTCCTTAGGTAATTCGAATTGCTCTGTTCATTGTAACAGTTTGTATTGTAATTCATTTACCCTTTCTGGGATAGAGAGCACTGCTGCATGTTTTGCACAGTTTTGCACCATATCTTCTATGTTCATCTGTTGTGATTGATTTATTTGTTCATTAGATCTGCTGTGACTAACTTTACATGGTATCAGAGCCATTGCAGGGACAAGATCTCTTTTCTACAGGTGTTTATACAAGAATATTTGACTGAATTGCTAAAAATTGCAAAAAGTTTGGCATGAGATATCTCAAGGGCATTCGCTCCTGTGCATGCAAAGCTTGAAAAATACTCCAATACCACTCCAGAAGCTTGAGTTACCACATAATTCCTGGATCTGATACATTGGACCTATTCAACATTGCTTGAAATCCAATCCCAGGTGTGATGCAACTCTCAAAGGGTGGATTGTTCGACCTTATTGTGATTGTTCTTATGTGATTTGCAGGTTAATTATCTCCTCCAAGTGCACTCGCTACATTCTGCATGCAAGCTTCCCTACAGCATTTCCATTCGCTATAGTCTGCATGCAAGCTTCTTCTTCATCATTTGACTCGCTCCTAGCAATGGAATACTCTTCTTCAAAGCCTATCCTCACCCCATTCAATTATTTTGATTGGAAAGATGATATGGAGATCATATTACGTTCAAAAGGATACTACCGAGTCACTCTTGGTCTTGAATTGGAGCCAAACAATGTGGCAGAAAGAACCAAACACTACAATAAGCTTGATGAAGCTTACGGTCTTCTTTGTCTCTCCATCTCCAAAGATCTTCACTTCCATCTCAGCGGATTGAAGACTCCAAAAGCCATATGGGAGCAACTTGAGACACTATTCGGCAAGCAGGATGAGCTTAGGGCTTTTCAATTAGAGAATGAATTGATTGGCCTTAATCCTGAGAATTTCGAGAGCATCAATGAATTCTTCACAAAATTCAAGAACTTGAACTTGCAATTGAAGAACAGTGGTGTTATCAAAGAGGATAAACAGTTGATCCTCTCCATTCTAAGCAAGCTTGGGAAAGATTATTCGGTATTTGTCTCCACTTTCAATTCCGGTCGGCTAACTACCCCGAATTGGAAGATGCCTACCTTGAATGCCTTCATTGAGTCCGTTACGAAAGAGCATGACAAGTTGATTCAAATGGGGTCCATAAGCTCCAAAGATTCAGCCCTATTTGTTCAAGGACCCAAGATTTCGAATGGTAAAGGAAAGCTAAAGAAGGAGAAGCCCAAATTCGAGCCTCACAAGCAAAAAGACAAAGGCAAGCAAACGGATGCACCATCCAGTTCGAAATCCAAGCAAAAGGGCAAAGAAGGTAACCAAAAATCTAAATGTACTTATTGTAACCGTGGCTTTCATCCCGAAAGTTCATGTATGAAGAAGACTATAGATCAAATGGCCCTCCTTTTGGAAAAGAACAACATAACCCTTCCTGACGGTGCAAGGAAGAAGGATCGGAATGACGATCATGAAAGAGGACAAGCACTCATGGCAACGGTTTCGAAGCCCACTCTCTTGATAGATTCGGGTGCATCAAATCATATGGCTGCAAATATTGATTCTTTTTCCTCATTCGATCCAAACAGCTCCATCCCCATCCATTTGGGAGATGACTCAAAAATTTCTTCAAAGGGCAAAGGTACGATTCATGTAGATCATGGATGCTTTCAGAATGTTCTCTATGTGCCTTCCTTAGCTTCGAATCTCCTTTCTGTGTATCAAATGACACATACTGGTGATCCAAAGAAAGTCACATTCAGCCCTAATACAGTTGAAATTTCTGATATCAAAAGTGGAAGACTAGTTGCGGTTGGAAAGGCAAACCACACTGCTAAATGTTATGAGTTTTCGCACTTTATTCCGCTTGCAAAGCCCACTGCTCTTCGCACACATGGTAATGAGGTTAGTAGGCTTTGGCATGAAAGATTTGGACATCTAAATTATAAGTATTTGCTGCTGCTATCAAATAAATCCATGGTTGATGGGCTTCCACAACTCCGTTCCTCGAAGGGAATATGCTCCGGTTGCATTATTGGGAAGCACCCCGAGCACAGATTCGACCGCGGCAAGGCTAGCAGAGCCTCTACTATTTTGGGATTGATCCATTCTGATATCAGCGGTCCGCTGCCCCATATGTCATTAAATGGTTCAAGGTATGTTTTGACATTTATTGATGATTATTCTCGCTTTACATGGGTATTCTTTCTCAAAAACAAGTCAGAAGTGCTTGGAAAATTCAAGGATTTTAAGGCTTCTGTTGAGACCACCACTGAGAGCAAGATCAAAGCTCTTAGATCTGATAATGGTGGGGAATATATCAAGTCCAAGTTGCTGCAACTTTGTGCCCAAAGCGGAATCAAGATCCAACATACAGTTCCCTACACACCCCAGCAGAACGGTGTAGCGGAAAGGAAAAACCGGTCACTGAAAGAGATGGCTACATGCATGATTGAATCAAAAGGTTTGGCTGCAAATCTTTGGGCTGAAGCAATCAATGTTGCTGCATATATACAGAACCGAGTTCCACATTCATCCGTGAAAGGTATGACTCCTTTCGAAGCATTCTTTGGTCACAAACCGGATGTGTCAAATTTGAGAGTTTTTGGCTCTACTGCATGGGCTAGAATTCCTTCTGAGAAGAGACGAGCTTTGGATCCACAAAGTATCGAGTGCATATTGATAGGATATGGGGAAGAATCAAAAGCATATAAACTCATGGATATCAGATCTAAAAAGATATTCATAGAGCGCAGTGTGCAGTTTGAAGAACCGCTTCAAGAATTGCAACTAGTTGAGGAGAAAACTGCCGATTCACCGCCTTCACCAGAAGAAGATTCGAGCAGCGATAATGAAGGTATGAGTTCTGATATTTCTGATATTGTAGCAGCATATGATGATCATGACATATCAGGTTCGGAATCCGACCATTCAGATCCCCCTCAGTTACCAAAGTGGGCCCAAAATACTCTACAATCTGCTGGTTCGAATCTTGGAAATCCTGCTGATCCGAGACGAACAAGAGGAGACTTTCAAAGGGCAGGTATGGCTCTTTCTATTGCTGATCCATTTCTTCCTGAGATTTGTTATTTGATGGCTGGTTCAGATCCCCAATCATATTATTCAGCCCATCGAGATCCGAGATGGAAAGATGCCATGGATGAAGAGTACAGTTCTCTTCAAAAGAACAATACATGGGAGCTAGTTTCTCTTCCACCTGGAAGAAAATTAGTGAAGTGTAAATGGGTCTACCGTACTAAAGTTGCTGCTGATGGCACTATCAGCAAATATAAAGCAAGGTTGGTGGCAAAAGGTTTTTCCCAAGTCCAAGGAGTGGACTACACAGAGACCTTTGCACCGGTTGCAAAGATGGATTCCATCCGCCTTGTTTTAGCTATTGCCGCATCCAAGCACTGGGAGGTGCATCACATGGATGTGAAGAGTGCATTTTTACATGGAGACCTTGCTGAAGAGGTCTATATGCAGCAGCCAGAGGGTTATACATCAGATCCATCATTGGTTTGTAGATTGAAGAAGTCTTTGTACGGGTTAAAACAGGCCCCAAGAGCTTGGTACGCAAAGATGGACTCCTTCCTTCTTTCTCAGAATTTCCAAAGATGCAAATCTGATCCGAATGTCTATCTTCAGCGAGTTAAAGGTAATTTGTTGGTTATTGTACTTTATGTTGATGATCTGCTTATTACTGGTAGCACACTTACTTCAATAAACAAGCTAAAAACTGCCTTAAATCTAGCTTTTGACATGAGCGATTTGGGCTTGCTGAGTCACTTTTTGGGCTTGGAGATAGCTCAAAATTTCGATGGGATCACTATATCTCAGCAAAAATATGCTTCCGACCTGTTATTGAAGTTTAATATGGCTGAATGTAAGGCAGCCCCGTTCCCATTCCTCTCAGGAATCAGTCTTGAGGAGGGAGATTCCACACCGCTTGCAGATTGCAGTATGTATCGACAGTTGATTGGTTCACTACTTTATTTGACACATTCACGGCCTGATATCTCATATGCCGTGAGTGCCGTGTCAAGATATATGCAGCAGCCACATGAGCTTCATTGGCGAGCAGCCAAGCGGATCTTGCAGTATGTGCAAGGTACGAGACAGTTTGGCATACATTATGCTGCAGATTCTGAGCTAGATTTCATTGGTTTTACTGATTCAGATTGGGCAGGTGATAGCATTGATCGGAAGTCCACTTCCGGTTATGTTTTCATGATTGGTCATGGTGCTATTTGCTGGTCCAGCAAAAAGCAAGCAGCCATTGCACTTTCTTCAGCAGAGGCAGAGTATCGAGGGGCAGTCAATGCCTGCATTCAGGCAGTTTGGTTGCAGGGTATTCTTTCCGAGTTTGGTTTTGGTGGCACTACTTCGACTGTCCTATTTTGTGACAATCAAAGTGCTATCAAGATCTCCACAGATCCAGTTCAGCGGCAGAGGACCAAGCACATTGAGATTCATATGCATTACATTCGACAGTTGGTGCATGACCGCACCATCATTCTGCAATATTGCCCTACCGATGAGCAAATTGCAGACATCTTCACCAAGAGCTTCACTGAGAAGAAGTTCTCTTACCTCCGTTCACTGTTGGGGGTGAGTTCCATCATGGTGGAGACAGATTGATTCATTATTATGCTTTAGACTTGAGGGGGGGCTTTCTTCCCACTGGGTTTTCCCTCTTTCCTCACTTAGTTTATTTTTCAGCATTTTTTGGATTATTGTATTGGGGTGACCTTTGGTCTTAGTTACCAGGGCCCCACATTATTTTAGTTGGCACATCATAGTCTAGCTTGAGGGGGGGTGTTCGGATATCCATCATCTATTTCGGGATACATATCTATTTCAGGATCATCTATTTCGGGATACATATCTACTTCAGGATCTTGCATGATCTATTTCAAGATATGCAGTCCAGTCACCAGTTTGATGCCTCCAGCACCTTATCCACCTTCTTCTAGCACCCGGGAGCCACTTTCCACAGAGTTTTAGCCCTCCTAAGCTGAAAGGCGCCCTCTTCTCACCTACTGACAGAGAAGGGCGCACTTGTTCACCTACCACTGCAGATTCACTCCAGTTACATTCAGTTAGCTCCGATTCTGATTGATTTCACTCCGATTTCACTCCTGACTGACTGTTTCACCTCCGATTGACCTCCAGTTCGATTAGGTGACTTGCTCTGACTCCAGTTAGCCTCCCATGCGCCCCCACTGAGCCTCCAGATCCTATATCAGTGCTACACACTTCAGTTACATTTATTATGATCAGTTAGACTCAGCTTGACACCTGGATGACTGGTTGTTGTGATTGATGAGCAACACCGATGATTGATGAGGACTCCTAGATTGAGTCAAGCTACTCCATTCAGTGATTCGAATGACCTCCTTAGGCAATTCGAATTGCTCTGTTCATTGTAACAGTTTGTATTGTAATTCATTCACCCTTTCTGGGATAGAGAGCACTGCTGCATGTTTTGCACAGTTTTGCACCATATCTTCTATGTTCATCTGTTGTGACTGATTTATTTGTTCATTAGATCTGCTGTGACTAACTTTACACAATCTACTAAGCAAAAAAGAGAGCATATGCAATCAATTTCCAGTCACCACTAGTTTTGATGCCTATACATGGTTGATTGAAACCCATATTGTTGACAACAACCTCGTATACCTTGTCCACATTGTTAATGCTTACTCATAATGTGGTCCACTATATAAAATTCCCCTATTTGACTTCTTATTTATTTTCTTTAGTCTCACAAATTAACTTGTTCACTCGCGGATTTACATCCCATCATGTACTATCACTCATGGATTTGCATCCCATCATGTACTAAGTGGATCAATGAAAAAAATATCTCACTCATGGATTTACATCCCATTATGTACTATTGGATCAATGACAAAAATAATTTATGAAATTTTAAATTACGAAAGAAATATTTTTATTTTTAAAATATTATGCTAAATATATTTTGGTAAGTAAACTTTCCAAACCTATAAAACATTTATGTCTAGAGAATGTGCTAATAAAGTGTGCAAGCAATTTGACATTGAAATGGAAAGTATATCCTACTATGGTAGGGACTAATAATAATAATAAGAAAAATAACTATTTAAAAAAATAATAATTATATAGATTATAATAATTGTATGTGTTACATGCATAAGTCAGAATGGCGACTTGGTGCAACTAACGTCCATGATAGGGCCCATTGTAAGTGGCCCATAGTTTATCTACCATGTAAATTGACTTCTTGGAACCTTGAAGTGACATGTTTTGATCAAAATTCTAGAAATATCATCACTTTCTTTTATACACAAATGTGTCTAGGTGAAGGTACACAAATTCCCACCTTCAACCTTTCATGATCCATAAATTCACCCCCACACCTTCACTTACACAAATGAACATCTTGACTCCCAACACAAATTCACACCTTTTACTATTCTCTACCAACATTGCACCTTCATGACCCTAGCACTTCCTATAGGGTGAAGGAAAAAGTAGTGAGAAAATAGACCGAAATATCATTTTGCTACCAAGTAGTTTAAAGAAGGGGCAATTTGGACCACTTTTTCCATATATCTTTTGACTATTTTTGCAGATGGCAGTAGTTGTTAAAATTGCAAATATAAGTTATTGAGATTGTACAATCTAACAATCGAAGTGTAACATAGGCATTTGAAGACAAGACTATGAATCCATTCCTATAATAAAAAATAGATTTTGAATAATAAAAAATCCAATCGTCTCATCTTTAAACAACTCCATTTGCTACCACTCAGATTATCTTACTCCTTCAGGAGGAGTAAAGTGGGTTTACATAGAATATGTGCTCGAAAAGTTGATCACGTGTTTTTTTGAAGAAATGTTATGTCCATAATTACTATGGCATGCGAAAATGGCACGTCGGCAAGACAATAATTCATGTCCGTACAGTCAATGCAAGTTGCTTCTTGCCTCGTATCATTTTCCATCTTTGGGCAACCATTAATGGAAAGGAATAAGAAAGAATCACATGGAAGTAGGCCTGGAATTTCAAATATCTTCTTCCCACCAAATAAAATTTGATGAGGGTTTTGTTTTTGCATGCCTGTCATTTTACTTTTTCTTCAAATTCACGAGTGTTAATTTTATTTTTTAATTTTTATCTTTTATCTATGAACTTCATTATTACAAATTTTAAAAAAAATAAATTAAAATTACATAATATATAATGTAATTATATCATTAAAAAATTATAATATATATAATAGTAAATATCACAATCTTGTAAACAACACTCTAATACAAAGTTAAATGAATTTAAAAAAAACAACTATGAAAATAACCAAAAAATGTATAGAATGGATCAACATAGACTCGCCAAAACCTTGGACTAGCCTTTAAAACACTCTCCAGAATGAAAAAAAAAGGGAAAGCTCTTCATGATGCCATACCTTTGGAGAATTTTTTTGAAAATGTCACACCGAGATTACAATGCAAGCAAGAATATGTGAAAGAAGGAGATGCGGGAGTTTGGCAAAGTTTGGCATATAACTCTGGATTTAGATACGTTCCACTAGAGAAAAATTGTCCACTAGAGAAAAATTGTCTTAGAGGCCATCAAATTCTAGGCCTACTTCTCACCCATTTTAGTAGTTCATTTGTGCTACATTCAATTCTTTGTAGCACAAATCCTCGCTTAACTCTGAAGAAGTAGAGGGTGGATGAAAAGAAGGGGACTATGTGCCAGAAAACAAGATTAGATGAGGATTAATAAAGGAGCAATGATAATATAAGTCGAAAACATGACCATATAATTAGAGGAGGTGGCTAGAAAGATGGAACATACAAGATGTGGTGGTGGTTCCGAAGAAGAGAATAGGTGTGGAATTTTGCAGCGAGTTCAAGCCAAAGCTTGATTCGACTCTCTTGTCCCACTGAATATCCTTCTCTGAATCTGAACTATCTTTTTAAATTCCCAATTCCTAAATTCCAAATCTATGTAAGATTTCACATTAAATGCAACAAATTCACTAATAATTGATATATTCATTCATTTCACTTGGTCTTTGCTCGTGTTTTGTGATTTAATTAATTGTATTTATGGTTTAGGATCTATAGTCCTTCGTCCTACTTTAAACTGTGTAGTTCCGCTACTGATATTATTTTGCAGTCAGCAATACCGCTAGGGCAATTTAATTCATAAAATCTATATACTTATCATTAATTCTTCCTCCGACACCCACAATACTCCGAGGGGACATTATGCAAGTAGTAAGACATCAAATCGACAATCTAACAATTAATATACCCGTAAAAATTGTATTCATTTTATGGTTACGTGTCAAATACATTCTAAGGAAGAAAAAACATCCTTAGAGATCTTACTTTGCTTTCACTCCACATTAATTTCCATTCTTGAATATGGAGAAAGGTCTACATTTGCATTCACTTTCAAAGAGAGTTGCATTCATAAAGTACACAAATGCACACTTTTAAGAATATACACTTTACCTAAAAAAACACACACAAATACACAACTTAAAAAAAATAGATTTAAAAAATATGAATGGAGAATTCACCGAGCATCCAATGAATGAACTTTAGTAACGTAACCAAACAACCAAGATATTGATTAATGTCAATAATTGATAGTACACCAACATTGGTGATAGGAAGGAGTCTAAATGTTCAACGATTTCATTATGTGAGTTTTTATCGAAGTCCAGCGATTTTTTTTAAAATCAGGACTTTGTGTTGTTCACATGTTGTTTTTGAATGGATAAATGGATTCAGCCATTTCAAATACTCTCAAATACATGTTATTTTTCCTTGTGATGGTCCAAGAAATAGATAGCTCTTCATTAAACTAGCACAACCATTATCACCTACGAGTTATCCATGCATCAGCTACCACTTATCCATGCATCAACTCCCAATGATTTTTTATATTCTTTTGTATTTTGTAATCATTTATTCCAAATTTGGAATGACTGCCATAAAATCAATCTATACAAAAGACCTAGGCAAAGAATACCTTTCGGAAGGGATGGAAAACCTTTTCTCTTCTATCGCAATTCAGAGTTCCAATTGATTTCGAATTTTGATCCAGGTGGTTTTAGAATGGCATATAGTCCAAGTCGCTCTCAGCATATCTAAAAATTTGATCAAATTCAACTTTTTCTCTCTGTCAGATTAGTTTACTCCTTCAGAAAAGTACTCGGGTGGTTTTGAACTTTGGACGGTCAATGCATCCCATCCTGTGTTTTCTCGGAGAAATAGTATGTCCATAATTCGCATGGCACGTGATCGTAAGTTAGTAATTCATGTTCGTAGGGTGATGGGTCAATGTAGGCTGCTCCTTTCCTTTATTCTTACTGATAGAGAGTTGGAATTTACATGAGAATATGATAACTATTGTTCTTGATCAAAATGACTTAAGCAACCCTATGGAGTATTGTTTCCTTGGTATTATTATTGTGTTGCAATAATATCTCTTATCTAGCACTGTAGAATGTCACTGGATTATCATGTTCATACCACTTTTACTTATCTGTTGTTACTGTATTATGCCAAGTTTATAAACTTGCAATATAATTTCGATTTACAGTTTGAATGCACAGGAAACATCTGATACAAGTCTTCTCTTATCATTTTAGGGGTTTGGCATTAATTATAAAACTACTTCTATTTGTATGATCGACGGTTGATGGAATCTATAACATCTTTAGTCATAGTCCTAAATTATTACGATTGCATTCAGTTATGATTTTTCCAGACTATTCTACCAACAGGAATGGTTATAATATTTTGCATACTTTCGTCTATCATACCTTTCATGTATACGTTCTTTGTACTTCTTGTACATGAATAGTAATAAATTATGCTTGTCCATACGAGGAATCTGAGTCTATAACTAGTTTGTTAATAAATTGTAGCAACCATTGAAAAAGACTAAAATAACCCTAATCCAGAATTTCGAGTTACATGACTTGAATCTTCAAGTTAAAGTTACCTAAAGAAGGAATGGCACAACTATCGCAAATGGCGTTATGGTCCTAGAATCGTAAGAATCTATTCATAACATTACCCCTTATCATAAGGATTGGAAAGTATGATCTATGTTTTGTCACATGAATATAGAATGAAATAAAATAATAGTGATAAGTTTTTGACAAACAACATATACTCATTTAGAAACTTCCTCCTTATAGTATTGTTATCGTATTTATCAAGTTCTCCATGTTTACATAGTTTTCAAGACTCGATATTGAACATTCTTGACAAATGCATGGTTCTATTGTTTGTAGGGCTAATATTATTTGTTCACTATGCAAAGTTCGGAGGCATAGTTTGTTTAACATGAAAATTCTGTCAGTTTTAATCTATGGTGTTATGACCACCATGGAATATCCATCCTATGATTATCCGATGATTTTAGTGTACCCTTGTTATGTTTTTAATTGACAAACAAAATAATTGGAACTCATCGTGGACTTAGGAACGTCGACCCACTGCATGGAAAGAATTAAAATGCTACGTGGTTGCTTCCAGGGCCACTCGTTGGTGATATTTAAACGTTGACTAACCCTAATATTTGGCATTTATCCCTTGCCTTCGGGCTCGATAGCTCTGTAAAACCCTCATGTCTGAACCTTGATCATATGTTGGGGAAGACAGCTTCCCTGCTACTTCAGTCATCCGTGCTTGTTAATTGTATTGTATGGGAGCTGTTATTCTTTGTTGTTGGCGACTGTAAATTTGTTATGAACCTAGGATTTATCCTTTTGTTACCCAATTATACTCCTGTCACGGCATGCCTTCATTTCTTGGCTGAGTTTTGTTACGGCTTCCATCGTAGGACATACCTGTTACTTCTGCCAGTTCGTTCTTTCGTTGACAAGGGTGGGGGTTTACAATCATCTTGCTCATGGTTATCAGGCCAATTATTGTGGTTGCAATTACATTCACTCGCTGGTAAGTTACATAATTCCTATTGCGTTTTCTAGTTAAAAGAAATAGTATTTTCAATAAAATCTGTTGCTGATATTATTTTACTGTTTGCAGGTCTGGCCTCTTCTCAAAGTCGTGGATGGCACCAGCGTTGAGGAGAGGATTTCCGGGTAAGCCTGTTCTCACCATGGCATATCCTCCTTGTTGGTTGTCTGTATGGTTAGGGTTTTGGTTTGACTGAAAAGTCACGACAGCCTTGCTAAATCTTTTAACTGTATAATTTAAATGAAAACTTATGGGTTTAACCCAGTGTTGTAATGGCTGTTACGGCTTGGACCGGTATTGTAGCTATTTATCCTCCTTTTGGCACTTAGGTTTTCTGCAGAAGGCTTGTATTGTAAAAATAATGAAGTGAACGAAGGCTATGAGCCTGTTCTGTAGGTGAGGTTACGACCTCGTGGTTTTTGTTTTAGTTCGATTCTCTTATAATGTACAGGGTTTCACTATGTTTTGTTATAAATTGTTCCTGTGAAAAAGGACTTTAATAAAAATGACTTATTAGCAGTCCTTCGTATAATTGAGCTGGTGGGTGGTGTGTAATTTAAATTCCAAGCTTTTAAAATCACCTAAACAGTGAATCTGTGCTACGGCCGTAGGTGAAATCGTTATCTTAGTTCTTAATGTTTATCTACTTGTAAGGTCTGAAATGATAGGGTTCAATCCGAGATGGCAGTGGTGATTTTGTTTAGATGTTGATTTTGTTGTTACGATTACGATTCTGTAGGTAAAATGGAAGTTTAAGGAAAAATAATACTATATTGTTTAAGCTCAATGTAGAGCTAGATATTGTTCTGATACTTCTTTTTATTTTTATTACAATAACTAGTTTGTCGAATTGTTAATAAATTCTGTGTGAAGAAGTTCTGTTAGGGTTTCTGCACAATCGTTTTGTTTGATAGGTAAAGAATGGATAATCTTTAGCTAGGGTTTGTGTTTGATTTAAATAATAGGTTTAAAACTGATCAAACTTGACTAGGGTTTGTACCCTGTTATACATAACATGACCGTGACTGTCATTCTTCAGCAATATTAGTTATCAGAGTGTAAATACTGTAATTTTGATTGTTCAAAGTTTACTATTTTTCCTATTATTGTTTATTTAATTTTATATTATATAGAGTACAATTACTTTATATGAAAACCCTGCTTATCTGTTCAACAAGTATAAATAAACTAGGTTTATAATTATAACTTATAAATTATTACATAAAGTATTAATAGTTTTCTGCATAAATTATAAATACATTAATAGTAATAAAACAGGGATATTACATCATACTAACGATACAGAAAATCACAGTAACCTTTAACAATCTTACTACTGATATTCTGGGATATTCAATTTACTAAACTAATTAATTACTACTCAGACATATTAACAATAAATACAACATGCATTCATTCATCCTTAATAAACATAAAGGAATAAATGGCAGAACCTGTCTTGATCTGTGGACAACAATAGCTATGGGAGGCTGTTCCTCACTACCAAATCCTGGAGAGTGCCCAGACAACACTTATCAGGACCCCCGAGCTTGCTCTGGTCTCCCTGGCTGGAACTAGGTGCAGCAAAGTTATTCTCTCAGCCCAAATCAGCTATAATGGAACCAAGTTACTGCAGCATTCCTCTCAAACAACTTCCTTACTGTATATTTCCCTTTTCCTCAATGGGACTCCTGAATCACATTCACCTGAATGTATTCTCCCTCCAGAACAATTCGAACCCTCAGCTCAGTTCATTGAGTACTATATAAAATATTGCCTAGGTCTTTGTTGGGTTACTGTAATTAATGAGCCACCTGCTCAGATTCCACTTTCTACGGGAATCATGACCCCAAATATAGGGAAGTTGCCACCTACAACTTAGGAAGTGTTTGAGGATGCTGCCACTTGTCATTTGCCTTTCCACCTAGTTCCATCCACCAGTTTGACCAGTAACCTCTTTTTAACAGCTCTCCCATGCTGTTGTCTCCATAATTTATTTATTAATAATAAAATATTCTGAATTACATTCCATTTCCAGTGACTCTGCTGAGTCATCAATTCCTACTTAGCATTAAATTTAACATAATGTCTCAGGAATATAATAAAACAATTACATAATTTTTACAAAATTGGGGTATGTGACATACACACCCCCTTAAAATGTAACATCGTCCTCGATGTTACTTATTCCTCATCCTCAGCTACCTTCTGGAACAGATTTGGGTATGCTTCCCGCATCTTACTTTCCAGTTCCCAGGTAGCTTCTTCAGGACTAAGGTGCTTCCATTGCACCTTCAACTGTCCAATTGTGCGGTTCCGCAGAGTAATTTCCCTCCTCCCGAGGATACAATCCGGTTCCACCATAACTTCCCCTTCTGGTTCTACCTGTACAATGTTCCAATCAATCACATGAGTAGCATCATGAACGTACTTTTTCATAACAGAAATATGAAAAACATTATGCACTTTTAAATTAGGTGGTAATGCTAGCTGATAAGCAACTTGACCAATTCTAGATAAAATTTCAAACGTACCACAGTAACGTGGTGCTAATTTTGCACAAATCCCCAATCTTAGGGAGCTCTCCTTTAGTCTTACCTTTATGAACACATGTTCACCCACTTGGAACTCTTTAGGAGTTCTTTTCAAATCTGCTTAACTCTTTTGTCGATCCTGGGCAATCTTCAAATTTACCTGCACTTGTTTCACAATCTGTTCCATTTCTTTTAATAATTCAGGACCTAACACTAATCTGTCTACTGGATTATTCCAAGAGATAGGAGTGTTACATTTACGCCCATACAGAATTTCAAAAGGACTGAACTTAGCTGACGATTGATAGCTGTTATTGTATGCAAATTTTGCTAAATGTAAATAATCCTCCCACTTACCTGGTTGATCCTTAACATACATTCTTAGCAGATCTTGCAATACCTAATTAACTCTTTCAGTTTGTCCGTCCGTCTGAGGATGGAAGGAAGTGCTGAAATTCAGTGTTGTGTTTAGTCCCTTAAACAAAGATTTCCAAAAATTTCCTGTGAATTTAGGATCCCTGTCTGAAATAATAACCTTTGGGACACCATGTAACCTAAAAATATGCTTCAGAAATATATCAGCTATGTTTGCAGCCTTGTAAGTGGTTTTAACAAGAATAGAGTGTGCTGATTTACTTAACTTATCTACTACCACCATAATTGAATCATTCTGATTTTGATTTCTGGGTAATCCAGTAATGAAATCTAAGCTGATTATTTCCCACTTCCAACTGGGAATAGGTAAAGGTTGCAGTAACTCTGCTGGATGTTGGTGTTCTGTTTTCACTTGTTGGCAGTCCAAACATCTAGCTATGTACTCAGCTGCTTCAGATTTCATATTAGGCCAAAAATAATCTTTTCTCAACATGGTGACAGTCTTCTGGTAGCCTGGATGCCCTGAGTAAGGGGTTTTATGAACCTCATCCAGAATTAACAGTTTAACTTTAGATACATTCGGAACATACAGCCTATCTTTAAACAATAAAAATACATCTTTATTTAGACTATAACCCTTTATCAAACTTTCTTTAGGTTCTTCTTTAGCTGTAGCTTGTAAATGTTGATAAATTTCATCTGATTGTATCCCTTCAGACAATTGTTCATTCAAATCAGAAGTATAAGTGCTGCTAGTTGATATAAAATTCAGCCTTGTATTTCTGCTCAAAGCATCAGCCACCTTATTTTCCTTTCCTTTTATGTGCTGAATTTCGAAATCGTACTCACTTAAGAAGGCCAACCATCTTGCTTGTCTTGCATTTAAGTTAGGCTGATCTAAAAGGTATTTTAGACCCTTATTATCAGTCATTAAGGTAAACTTTCTGCCTATTAAGTGGTGTCGCCACATCTTTAAGGCATGAATAACAGCAGCTAGTTCTAAGTCATAAGTGGCATAATTCTTTTCATGAATCTTCAGCTTCCTGGACTCATAGGCAATGACATGCCCATCCTGAGTCAACACTCCGCCTAGACCGTCATTACAAGCATCGGTGCAAACCACGAAATCCTTATTAGGATCTGCTATTCTTAGAATAGGCGCAGTTGTTAATAAAGTCTTTAATTTCTTAAAGCTTTCTTCACACTTCAAGTTCCAATCAAATTTCTTGCCTTTCTTTTGCAAGGACGTGATTGGGTTGGCTATTTTTGAAAAGCCTTCAATGAATCTCCGGTAATAACCGATAATTCCCATGAAGGACCTAACATCTGTTACGTCTTTTGGTACTGGCCATTCTTCAATTGCCCGGATCTTTTCAGGATCAACTGATATCCCTTCCTTAGTCACTATGTGACCTAAGTACAGGATTTCATCCTTGAAGAAATCACACTTACTGAACTTCGCAAAGAGCTGCTGTTCTCGCAGTTCTTGTAAGAGTATCCGTAAATGTTCTTTATGTTCCTCTTCGTTTTTAGAATAAATTAAAATGTCATCGATGAATACGACAACAAATTTATCTAAGTATTTATGCATTACGTTATTCGTTAGGCACATAAAGACGGTTGGGGCATTACTAATCCCAAATGGCATTACGACAAATTCGTAATGTCCATAACTCGTTCTGAAAGCTGTCTTGAATAGGTCCTCTTCTTTAATTCTCACCTGATGATAGCCTGATCTCAAGTCTATCTTAGAGAACACCGTAGCTCCACGTAGTTGATCAAACAGATCATCTATGCGAGGCAACGGATATCTGTTTTTAATTGTCATCTTGTTTATTCGACGGTAATCTATGCAGAGTCGCATAGTTCCGTCCTTCTTTTTAACAAAGATTACTGGTGCTCCCAAGGGGACACACTGGGTCGAATGTAATTCTTATCTATTAACTCCTTTAACTGTGTTTTTAATTCGTAAAGATCCAAAATATTCATGCGATACGGAGCCTTTGAACTGGGTACAGCACCTGGTACCAGCTCAATTGTGAAATCCAGTTCTCTCTTGGGAGGTAATCCTGGAATTTCCTCCGGAAAAACATCAATTAATTCATTTACTACAGGAATATCCTCTACTTTTATCTTACTTATTTCAGACTTATCTGCCTCATCTGTAATAGTTACAGCATAGGCTTTGCACCCTTTTCTAACTGCCCTTTTAAGTTGTAAAGCAGAAATCTACCTGACTACTGTTTTCCTAGGAATACCCCTAACAGTTATAGGATGTTCATTATTATTTACACACGTAAAAGTTTTATCAAAACAGTTTAAAACTACCTTATGCTGTTCTAACCAGTCCATACCAATAAGTATGTCATACGAACCATGTGGCAGAACATTTAATTTAACAGTAGTTTTAAAATCCTTCATATCTAGAGCATATTCCTTAACATAACAGTTCACTTTCCTTTTTGCCCCAGTGGCTAGTTGTACTGACCAAGAGTTATCAAACCTTTCAATAGTCAAATTACACTTTTCTACTATCTGTGGTGAAATATAACTAAGGCTAGCACCTGGATCTATTAAAATAGTTACAGGGGTTTTGTTAACCATACCTCCTAATTCCACCATGGAAGTTTGATAGTCAGCTTGGCGGTTCTCTAATGCTGCATTGATTCGGGGCATAGTCCCTGCAAAGTCTCCAACAGTCATTTCATCTTGTATAGTATGAATATTGATGTTTGGTTTCTTCCAATTTGGGAAAACTGAAGCATAGTGTGGGCCATTGCACTCCTAGTACTTAACAGTCTCCTTTCGTTCAAAATTATTTGTGTAATTTCCATGATTGTTAGAAGCCTCCTTGCTGCCCTTGAAGTTGTTAGAATTATTAGCAGCTCCATTTTTGTTTCCCTGGAAGCTTTTACCATTAAAATGGTTTCCTTTCTTGTTATTCTTGAAATTTTTCTGGGCTACAAACTCCTTTTTCCTGTACTCCAGCTGATTACTGTTCTTTTTAGCCTTCCAGTTGGCTATTCCTTCTTTCTTTTTATTCTGTTCAAAACAGAAATCAGCCTTTTGCATAGCTTCTTCCAGAGTTTTGGGGTTATCATATTCGATTCTGTCCTTTATATGATACGGTAGGCAGCTGAGAAACCGCTGTACTTTAGGTTTCTCTTCAACAAAATACGACACATATCTTAACATACTTAAGAACTTACTGTTTAAGTCTTTCATAGTCATTGATCCTAGCTTTAATTCATAAAATTCCTTGGCCCTCTCTTCATAGTACTGTTCAGACAGAAATTTCTTTTTGAAGTACCTCTTAAAGGTACTCCAATTGACTTCTTTTTCTTTGATCCCCTTGACCCTTTTCAAGTCTTGCCACCATATATCCGCCTTTCCAGAAGGGTTATAGATGGCCATTCTTACCTTTAGCTGACTTGAATAGTTGTATATCTGGAAATATTTTCTCATCCCGGATAACCAGGATTCTGCCTCTTCTCCTGTTTCAGATTCTCCATTGAAAGTTGGGGGTTTTATTTTCTTGAACTCCCCAGAAATCTCTTCATAAGGCCTGAACTTCTTCTTTCTATTATACAACTCAGCCTCACTACTGTCACTAGTAGTGTGATAGCTTGGTTGTTCCCTTCTTCCTTCAGAGGATGAACTGTTGTCTGATTTAACTAATTTCACCCTTTTAGACCCTTTTTGATGACTATCTCCTTCAGATTCAGCTCTTTTGCTTCTTCCCTCAGTCTGAAATTTTTCTATCAAAATTTGATTTAACTGCTCTTGAGTTTTCAGAATCCTTTCATTATCCTTCTTGACTGTTTCTATCTCAGTCTTTAAACCCTTTATGGTCTGCATCAGCTCCGAGGAGTGAGCAATTACCTCCTCTATCACAGGTTCTCTGGACATCTGTCTTGTCTCAGTGTTTGGAGATTCCTCCTCAGCATATTCTCCTAGCTTCTCCATACCTTCCTGTTAGATTCCGAAAAGGAAATTTTCTGCTCTTTTACATGAAACAAAAATACAAAGTTAGTACATAAATTTTCTTTTCTTTTATGCTTCTACGGAAACTAGTTGGGCCACATCAAGACCTAGTATTTGAACCATGCCCTGATACCACATGTCAAATCCCAAAAATTCCGAAAAATTTAAATTTTTTAAAATAGCAAATAATGTTATTAAATGCAGTCATTTAATTGTTTGTTTAGCTTACGTGATAGTAAATGTGTCTGAATGATATTTTGTTATACTTAAATGTTATTATGGGTTTCTCTTTTCCGTTACTGATTGTTTTACTGTTTTGCAACCACAAGGGGGAGTTGCCATGACAGACTAGGCTTACTTAGCTTCCGAGCTAATGCAACAGATTTTCTTGCTCTTACAGATATACAGGTAAAGTTCGGGTCGCTGCAACCAAATCTTAAAAGTATTATAAAACCACTAGCTGTACCAAACCATTCAGTTAAAAGTCTGAACATGCTAGACAGGTGGTCAAGTGTTTAAAGGTAGAATCCCTTCCTGTGATATTCTTGTAATCTTACTGATAGAGAGTTGGAATTTACATGAGAATATGATAGCTATTGTTCTTGATCAAAATGACTTAAGCAACCCTATGGAGTATTGTTTCCTTGGTATTATTATTGTGTTGCAATAATATCTCTTATCTAGCACTGTAGAATGTCACTGGATTATCATGTTCATACCACTTTTATTTATTTGTTGTTACTGTATTATGCCAAGTTTATAAACTTGCAATATAATTTCGATTTACAGTTTGCATGCAGAAGAAACATCTGATACAAGTCATCTCTTATCATTTTAGGGGTTTGGCATTAATTATAAAACCACTTCTATTTGTATGATCGACGGTTGATGGAATCTATAACATCTTTAGTCATAGTCCTAAATTATTACAATTGCATTCAGTTATGATTTTTCCAGACTATTCTACCAAAAGGAATGGTTATAATATTTCGCATACTTTTGTCTATCATACCTTTCATGTATACGTTCTTTGTACTTCTTGTACATGAATAGTAATAAATTATGCTTGTCCATACGAGGAATCTGAGTCTATGACTAGTTTGTTAATAAATTGTAGCAACCATTGAAAAAGACTAAAATAACCCTAATCCAGAATTTCGATATGCAAACCCTGCTTCTCTGTTCAACAAGTATAAATAAACTAGGTTTATAATTATAACTTATAAATTATTACATAAAGTATTAATAGTTTTCTGCATAAATTATAAATACATTAATAGTAATAAAACAGGGATATTACATCATACTAACGATACAGAAAATCACAGTAACCTTTAACAATCTTACTACTGATATTCTGGGATATTCAATTCACTAAACTAATTAATTACTACTCAAACATATTAACAATAAATACAACATGCATTCATTGATCCTTAATAAACATAAAGGAATAAATGGCAGAACCTGTGTTGATCTGTGGACAACAGCAGCTATGGGAGGCTGTTCCTCCCTACCAACTCCTGGAGAGTGCCCAGACAACACTTCCCAGGACCCCCGAGCTTGCTCTGGTCTCTCTGGCTGGAACTAGGTGCAGCAAAGTTATTCTCTCATCCCAAATCATCTATAATAGAACCAAGTTACTGTAGCATTCCTCTCAAACAACTTCCTTACTGTATATTTCCCTTTTCCTCAATGGGAATCCTGAATAACATTCACTTGAATGTATTCTCCCTCCAGAACAATTCGAACCCTCAGCTCAGTTCATTGAGTACTATATAAAATATTGCCTAGGTCTTTGTTGGGTTACTGTAATTAATGAGCCACCTGCTCAGATTCCACTTTCTTGGGGAATCATGACCCCAAATATAGGGAAGTTGCCACCTCCAACTTAGGAAGTGTTTGAGGATGCTGCCACTTGTCATTTGCCTTTCCACCTAGTTCCGTCCACCAGTTTGACCAGTAACCTCTTTTTAACAGCTCTCCCATGCTGTTGTCTCCATAATTTATTTATTAATAATAAAATATTCTGAATTACATTCCATTTCCAGTGACTCTGTTGAGTCATCAATTCCTACTTAGCATTAAATTTAACATAATGTCTCAGGAATATAATAAAACAATTACATCATTTTTACAAAATTGGGGTATGTGACATACACACCCCTTTAAAATGTAACATCATCCTCGATGTTACTTATTCCTCATCCTCAGCTACCTTCTGGAACAGATTTGGGTATGCTTCCCGCATCTTACTTTCCAGTTCCCAGGTAGCTTCTTCAGGACTAAGGTGCTTCCATTGCACCTTCAGCTGTCCAATTGTGTGGTTCCGCAGAGTAATTTCCCTCCTCCCGAGGATACAATGCGGTTCCAGCAGAACTTCCCCTTCTGGTTCTACCTGTACAACGTTCCAATTAATCACATGAGTAGCATCATGAACGTACTTTTTTATAACAGAAATATGAAAAACATTATGCACTTTTAAATTAGGTGGTAATGCTAGCTGATAAGCAACTTGACCAATTCTAGATAAAATTTCAAACGTACCACAGTAACGTGGTGCTAATTTTGCACAACTCCCCAATCTTAGGGAGCTCTTCTTTGGTCTTACCTTTATGAACACATGTTCACCCACTTGGAACTCTTTAGGAGTTCTTTTCAAATCTGCTTGACTCTTTTGTCGATCCTGGGCAATCTTCAAATTTACCTGCACTTGTTTCACAATCTGTTCCATTTCTTTTAATAATTCAGGACCTAACACTAATTTGTCTACTCGATTATTCCAAGAGATAGGAGTGTTACATTTACGCCCATACAGAATTTCAAAAGGACTGAACTTAGCTCACGATTGATAGCTGTTATTGTATGCAAATTTTGCTAAATGTAAATAATCCTCCCACTTACCTGGTTGATCCTTAACATACATTCTTAGCAGATCTTGCAATACCTGATTAACTCTTTCAGTTTGTCCGTCCGTCTGAGGATGGAAGGAAGTGCTGAAATTCAGTGTTGTGTTTAGTCCCTTAAACAAAGATTTCCAAAAATTTCCCGTGAATTTAAGATCCCTGTCTGAAATAATAACCTTTGGGACACCATGTAACCTAAAAATCTGCTTCAGAAATATATCAGCTATGTTTGCAGCCTTGTAAGTGGTTTTAACAGGAATAAAGGGTGCTGATTTACTTAACTTATCTACTACCACCATAATTGAATCATTCTGATTTTGATTTCTGGGTTATCCAGTAATGAAATCTAAGCTGATTATTTCCCACTTCCAATTGGGAATAGGTAAAGGTTGCAGTAACTCAGCTGGATGTTGGTGTTCTGTTTTCACTTGTTAGCAGTCCAAACATCTAGCTATGTACTCAGCTGCTTCAGATTTCATATTAGGCCAAAAATAATCTTTTCTCAACATGGTGACAGTCTTCTGGTAGCTTGGATGCCCTGAGTAAGGGGTTTTATGAACCTCATCCAGAATTAATAGTTCAACTTTAGATACATTCGGAACATACAGCCTATGTTTAAACAATAAAAATCCATCTTTATTTAGACTATAACCCTTTATCAAACTTTCTATAGGTTCTTCTTTAGCTATAGCTTGTAAATGTTGATAAATTTCATCTGATTGTATCCCTTCAGACAACTGTTCATTCAAATAAGAAGTATAAGTGCTGCTAGTTGATATAAAATTCAGCGTTGCATTTTTGCTCAAAGCATCAGCCACCTTATTTTCCTTTACTTTTTGTGCTGAATTTCGAAATCGTACTCACTTAAGAAGGTCAACCATCTTGCTTGTCTTGCATTTAAGTTAGGATGATCTAAAAGGTATTTTAGACCCTTATTATCAGTCATTAAGGTAAACTTTCTGCCTATTAAGTGGTGTCGCCACATCTTTAAGGCATGAATAACAGCAGCTAGTTCTAAGTCATAAGTGGCATCATTCTTTTCATGAATCTTCAGCTTCCTAGACTCATAGGCAATGACATGCCCATCCTGAGTCAACACTCTGCCTAGACCGTCATTACAAGCATTGGTGCAAACCACGAAATCCTTATTAGGATCTGCTATTCTTAGAATAGGCGCAATTGTTAATAAAGTCTTTAATATCTTAAAGCTTTCTTCACACTTCAAGTTCAAATCAAATTTCGTGCCTTTCTTTTGCAAGGACGTGATTGGGTTGGCTATTTTTGAAAATCCTTCAATGAATCTCCGGTAATAACCGGTAATTCCCATGAAGGACCCAACATCTGTTACGTCTTTTGGTACTGGTCATTCTTCAATTGCCCGGATCTTTTCAGGATCAACTGAAATCCCTTCCTTAGTCACTATGTGACCTAATTACAGGATTTCATCCTTGAAGAAATCACACTTACTGAACTTCGCAAAGAGCTGTTGTTCTCGCAGTTCTTGTAAGACTATCCGTAAATGTTCTTTATGTTCCTCTTCGTTTTTAGAATAAATTAAAATGTCATCGATGAATACGACAACAAATTTATCTAAGTATTTATGCATTATGTTATTCATTAGGCACATAAAGACGGTTGGGGAATTAGTAATCCCAAATGGCATTAGGACAGATTCGTAATGTCCATACCTCGTTCTGAAAGCTGTCTTGAATATGTCCTATTCTTTAATTCTCACCTGATGAGAGCCTGATCTCAAGTCTATCTTAGAGAACACCGTAGCTCCACGTAGCTGATCAAACAGATCATCTATGCGAGGCAATGGATATCTGTTTTTAATTGTCATCTTGTTTAGTTGATGGTAATCTATGCAGAGTCGCATAGTTCCGTCCTTCTTTTTAACAAAGATTACTCGTGCTCCCCAAGGGGACACACTGGGTCGAATGTAATTCTTATCTATTAACTCCTTTAACTGTGTTTTTAATTCGTTAAGATCCAAAATATTCATGCGATACGGAGCCTTTGAACTGGGTACAGCACCTGGTACCATCTCAATTGTGAAATCCAGTTCTCTGTTGGGAGGTAATCCTGGAATTTCCTCCGAAAAAACATCAATAAATTCATTTACTACAGGAATATCCTCTACTTTTATCTTACTTATTTCAGACTTAACTGCCTCATCTGTAATAGTTACAGCATAGGCTTTGCACCCTTTTCTAACTGCCTTTTTAAGTTGTAACGCAGAAATCTGCCTGACTACTGTTTTCCTAGGAATACCCCTAACAGTTACAGGCTGTTCATTATTATTTACACACGTAAAAGTTTTATCAAAACAATTTAAAACTACCTTATGTTGTTCTAACCAGTCCATACCAATAAGTATGTCATACGAACCATGTGGCAGAACATTTAATTTAACAGTAGTTTTAAAATCCTTCATATCTAGAGCACATTCCTTAACATAACAGTTCACTTTCCTTTTTGCCCCAGTGGCTAGTTGTACTGACCAAGAGTTATCAAACCTTTCAACAGTCAAATTACACTTTTCTACTATCTGTGGTGAAATATAACTAAGGCTAGCACCTGGATCTATTAAAATAGTTACAGGGGTTTTGTTAACCATACCTCCTACTTCCACCATGGAAGTTTGATAGTCAGCTTGGCGGTTCTCCAATGCTGCATTGATTCGGGGCATAGTCCCTACAAAGTCTCCAACAATCATTTCATCTTGTATAGTATGAATATTGTTGTTTGGTTTCTTCCGATTTGGGCAAACTGAAGCATAGTGTGGGCCATTCCACTCCCAGCACTTAACAGTCTCCTTTCGTTCAAAATTCTTTGTGTAATTTCCTTGATTGTTAGAAGCCTCCTTGCTGCCCTTGAAGTTGTTGGAATTATTAGCAGCTCCATTTTTGTTTCCCTGGAAGCTTTTACCATTAAAATGGTTTCCTTTCTTGTTATTCTTGAAATTTTTCTAGGGTACAAACTCCTTTTTCCTGTACTCCAGCTGATTACTGTTCTTTTTAGCCTTCCAGTTGGCTATTCCTTCTTTCTTTTTATTCTGTTCAAAATAGAAATTAGCCTTTTGCATAGCTTCTTCCAGAGTTTTGGGGTTATCATATTCGATTCTGTCCTTTATATGATACGGTAGGCAGCTGAGAAACCGTTGTACTTTAGGTTTCTCTTCAACAAAATACGACACATATCTTAACATACTTAAGAACTTACTGTTGAAGTCTTTCATAGTCATAGATCCTAGCTTTAATTCATAAAATTCCTTGGCCCTCTCTTCATAGTACTGTTCAAACAGAAATTTCTTTTTGAAGTACCTCTTAAAGGTACTCCAATTGACTTCTTTTTCTTTGATCCCCTTGACCCTTTTCAAGTCTTGCCACCATATATCCGCCTTTCCAGAAGGGTTATAGATGGCCATTCTTGCCTTCAGCTGATTTGAATAATTGTATATCTGGAAATATTTTCTCATCTCGGATAACCAGGATTCTGCCTCTTCTCCTGTTTCAGATTCTCCATTGAAAGTTGGGGGTTTTATTTTCTTGAACTCCCCAGAAATCTCTTCATAAGGCCTGAAATTCTTCTTTCTGTTATACAACTCAGCCTCACTACTGTCACTAGTAGTGTGATAGCTTGGTTGTTCCCTTCTTCCTTCAGAGGATGAACTGCTGTCTGATTTAACTAATTTCACCCTTTTAGACCCTTTTTTATGACTAGCTCCTTCAGATTCCGCTCTTTTGCTTCTTTCCTCAGTCTGAAATTTTTCTATCAAAATTTCATTTAACTGCTCTTGAGTTTTCAGAATCCTTTCACTATCCTTCTTGACTGTTTCTATCTCAGTCTTTAAACCCTTTATGGTCTGCATCAGCTCCGAGGAGTGAGCAATTACCTCCTCTATCACAGGTTCTCTGGACATCTGTCTTGTCTCAGTGTTTGGAGATTCCTCCTCAGCATATTCTCCTAGCTTCTCCATACCTACCTGTTAGATTCAGAAAAGGAAATTTTCTGCTCTTTTACATGAAACAAAAATACAAAGTTAGTACATAAATTTTCTTTTCTTTTATGGTTTTGCGGAAACTAGTTGGGCCACATCAAGACCTAGTATTTGAACCATGCTCTGATACCACATGTCAAATCCCAAAAATTCCGAAAAATTTAAAATTTTTAAAATAGCAAATAATGTTATTAAATGCAGTCATTTAATTGTTTGTTTAGATTACGTGATCGTAAATGTGTCTGAATGATCTTTTGTTATACTTAAATGTTATTATGGGTTTCTCTTTTCCGTTACTGATTGTTTTACTGTTTTGCAACCACAAGGGGGAGTTGCCATGACAGACTGGGCTTACTTAGCTTCCGAGCTAATGCAACAGATTTTCTTGCTCTTACAGATATACAGGTAAAGTTCGGGTCGCTGCAACCAAATCTTAAAAGTATTATAAAACCACTAGCTGTACCAAATCATTCAGTTAAAAGTCTAAACATGCTAGACAGGTGGTCAAGTGTTTAAAAGTAGAATCCCTTCCTGTGATATTCTTGTAATCTTACTGATAGAGAGTTGGAATTTACATGAGAATATGATAGCTATTGTTCTTGATCAAAATGACTTAAGCAACCCTATGGAGTATTGTTTCCTTGGTATTATTATTGTGTTGCAATAATATCTCTTATCTAGCACTGTAGAATGTCACTGGATTATCATGTTCATACCACTTTTATTTATCTGTTGTTACTGTATTATGCCAAGTTTATAAAATTGCAATATAATTTTGATTTACAGTTTGAATGCACAGGAAACATCTGATACAAGTCATCTCTTATCATTTTAGGGGTTTGGCATTAATTATAAAACTACTTCTATTTGTATGATCGACGGTTGATGGAATCTATAACATCTTTAGTCATAGTCCTAAATTATTACGATTGCATTCAGTTATGATTTTTCCAGACTATTCTACCAACAGGAATGGTTATAATATTTCGCATACTTTTGTCTATCATACCTTTCATGTATACGTTCTTTGCACTTCTTGTACATGAATAGTAATAAATTATGCTTGTTCATACGAGGAATCTGAGTCTATAACTAGTTTGTTAATAAATTGTAGCAACCATTGAAAAAGACTAAAATAACCCTAATCCAGAATTTCGAGTTACGTGACTTGAATCTTAAAGTTAAAGTTACCTAAAGAAGGAATGGCACAACTATCTCAAATGGCGTTATGGTCCTAGAATCGTAAGAATCTATTCATAACATTACTCCTTATCATAAGGATTGGAAAGTATGATCTATGTTTTGTCACATGAATATAGAATGAAATAAAATAATAGTGATAAGTTTTTGACAAACAACATATACTCATTTAGAAACTTCCTCCTTATAGTATTGTTATAGTATTTATCAAGTTCTCCATGTTTACATAGTTTTCAAGACTCGATATTGAACATTCTTGACAAATGCATGGTTCTATTGTTTGTACGGATAATATTATTTGTTCACTATGCAAAGTTCGGAGGCATAGCTTGTTTAACATGAAAATTCTGTCAGTTTTAATCTATGGTGTTATGACCACCATGGAATATCCATCCTATGATTATCCGATGATTTTAGTGTACCCTTGTTATGTTTTTAATTGACAAACAAAATAATTGGAGCTCATCGTGGACTTAGGAACGTCGACCCACTGCACGGAAAGAATTAAAATGCTACGTGGTTGCTTCCAGGGCCACTCGTTGGTGATATTTAAACATTGACTAACCCTAATCTTTGGCATTTCTCCCATGCCTTCGGGCTCGGTAGCTCTGTAAAACCCTCTTGTCTGAACCTTGCTGATACGTATGGGAAGACAACTTCCCTGCTACTTCAGTCATCCATGCTTGTTAATTGTATTGTATAGGAGCTGTTATGCTTTGTTGTTGGTGACTATAAATTTGTTATGAACCTAGGATTCATCCTTTTGTTACCCAGTTATACTCCTGTCACGGCGTGCCTGCATTTCTTGGCTGAGTTTTGTTACGGCTTCCATCATAGGACATACCTGTTACTTCTGCCAGTTCGTTCTTTCGTTGACAAGGGTGGGGGTTTACAATCATCCTGCTCATGGTTATCAGGCCAATTACTGTGGTTGCAATTACATTCACTCGCTGGTAAGTTACAGAATTCCTATTGCGTTTTCTAATTAAAAGAAATAGTATTTTGAATAAAACCTGTTGCTGATATTATTTTACTGTTTGCAGGTCTGGCCTCTTCTCAAAGGCGTGGATGGCACTAGCATTGACGAGAGGCTTTCCGGGTAAGCCTGGTTCTCACCATGGAATATCCTCCTTGTTGGTTGTCTGTATGGTTAGGGTTTTGGTTTGACTGAAAAGTCACGGCATCCTTGCTAAATCTTTTAAATATATAATTTAAATGAAAACTTATGGGTTTAACCCAGTTTTGTAATGGCTGTTACGGCTTCGGCCGGTATTGTAGCTATTTATCCTCCTTTTGGCACTTAGGTTTTCTGCAGAAGGCTTGTATTGTAAAAATAATGAAGTGAACGAAGCCTATGAGCCTGTTCTGTAGGTGAGGTTACGACCTCATGGTTTTTGTTTTAGTTCGGTTCTCTTATAATGTACAGGGTTGCACTATGTTTTGTTATAAATTGTTCCTGTGAAAAAGGACTTTAATAAAAATGACTTATTAGCAGTCCTTCGTACAATTGAGCTGGTGGGTGGTGTGTAATTTAAATTCCAAGCTTTTAAAATCACCTAAATAGTGAATCTGTGCTACGGCCGTAGGTGAAATCATTATCTTAGTTCTTAATGTTTATCTACTTGTAAGGTCTGAAATGATAGGGTTCAATCCGAGATGACAGTGGTGATTTTGTTTAGATGTTGATTTTGTTGTTACGATTACGATTCTGTAGGTAAAATGGAAGTTTAAGGAAAAATAATACTATATTGTTTAAGCTCAATCTCGAGCTAGATATTGTTCTGATACTTCTTTTTGTTTTTAATACAATAACTAGTTTGTCAAACTGTTAATAAATTCTGTGTGAAGAAGTTCTGTTAGGGTTTCTGCACAATCGTTTTGTTTGATAGGTAAAGAATGGATAATATTTAGCTAGGGTGTGTGTTTGATTTAAATAATAGATTTAAAACTGATCAAACTTGACTAGGGTTTGTACCCTGTTATACATAACATGACCATGACTATCATTCTTCAGCGATATTAGTTATCAGAGTGTAAATACTGTAATTTTGATTGTTCAAAGTTTACTATTGTTCCTATTATTGTTAATTTAATTTTATATTATACAGAGTACAATTACTTTATATGCTAACCCTGCTTATCTGTTCAACAAGTATAAATAAACTAGGTTTATAATTATAACTTATAAATTATTACATAAAGTATTAATAGTTTTCTGCATAAATTATAAATACATTAATAGTAATAAAACAGGGATATTACATCATACTAACGATACAGAAAATCACAGTAACCTTTAACAATCTTACTACTGATATTCTGGGATATTCAATTCACTAAACTAATTAATTACTACTCAGACATATTAACAATAAATACAACATGCATTCATTGATCCTTAATAAACATAAAGGAATAAATGGCAGAACCTGTGTTGATCTGTGGACAACAGCAGCTATGGGAGGCTGTTCCTCCCTACCAACTCCTGGAGAGTGCCCAGAAAACACTTCTCAGGACCCCCGATCTTGCTCTGGTCTCCCTGGCTGGAACTAGGTGCAGCAAAGTTATTCTCTCAGCCCAAATCAGCTATAATAGAACCAAGTTACTGCAGCATTCCTCTCAAACAACTTCCTTACTGTATATTTCCCTTTTCCTCAATGGGACTCCTGAATAACATTCACCTGAATGTATTCTCCCTCCAGAACAATTTGAACCCTCAGCTCAGTTCATTGAGTACTATATAAAATATTTCCTAGGTCCTTGTTGGGTTACTGTAATTAATGAGCCACCTGCTTAGATTCCACTTTCTTGGGGAATCATGACCCCAAATATAGGGAAGTTGCCACCTGCAACTTAGGATGTGTTTGAGGATGCTGCCACTTGTCATTTGCCTTTCCACCTAGTTCCATCCACCAGTTTGACCAGTAACCTCTTTTTAACAGCTCTCCCATGCTGTTGTCTCCATAATTTATTTATTAATAATAAAATATTCTGAATTACATTCCATTTCCAGTGACTCTGCTGAGTCATCAATTCCTACTTAGCATTAAATTTAACATAATGTCTCAGGAATATAATAAAACAATTACATCATTTTTACAAAATTGGGGTATGTGACATACACACCCCCTTAAAATGTAACATCGTCCTCGATGTTACTTATTCCTCATCCTCAGCTACCTTCTGGAACAGATTTGGGTATGCTTCCCGCATCTTACTTTCCAGTTCCCAGGTAGCTTCTTCAGGACTAAGGTGCTTCCATTGCACCTTCAGCTGTCCAATTGTGTGGTTCCGCAGAGTAATTTCCCGCCTCCCGAGGATACAATCCGGTTCCACCAGAACTTCCCCTTCTGGTTCTACCTGTACAACGTTCCAATCAATCACATGAGTAGCATCATGAACGTACTTTTTCATAACATAAATATGAAAAACATTATGCACTTTTATATTAGGTGGTAATGCTAGCTGATAAGCAACTTGACCATTTCTAGATAAAATTTCAAACGTACCACAGTAACGTGGTGCTAATTTTGCACAACTCCCCAATCTTAGGGAGCTCTTCTTTGGTCTTACCTTTATGAACACATGTTCACCCACTTGGAACTCTTTAGGAGTTCTTTTCAAATCTGCTTGACTCTTTTGTCGATCCTGGGAAATCTTCAAATTTACCTGCACTTGTTTCACAATCTGTTCCATTTCTTTTAATAATTCAGGACCTAACACTAATCTGTCTACTGGATTATTCCAAGAGATAGGAATGTTACATTTACGCCCATACAGAATTTCAAAAGGACTGAACTTAGCTGACGATTGATAGCTGTTATTGTATGCAAATTTTGCTAAATGTAAATAATCCTCCCACTTACCTGGTTGATCCTTAACATACATTCTTAGCAGATCTTCCAATACCTGATTAACTCTTTCAGTTTGTTCGTCCGTCTAAGGATGGAAGGAAGTGCTGAAATTCAGTGTTGTGTTTAGTCCCTTAAACAAAGCTTTCCAAAAATTTCCCGTGAATTTAAGATCCCTGTCTGAAATAATAACCTTTAGGACACCATGTAACCTCAAAATCTGCTTCAGAAATATATCAGCTATGTTTGCAGCCTTGTAAGTGGTTTTAACAGGAATAAAGTGTGCTGATTTACTTAACTTATCTACTACCACCATAATTGAATCATTCTGATTTTGATTTCTGGGTAATCCAGTAATGAAATCTAAGCTAATTATTTCCCACTTCCAACTGGGAATAGGTAAAGGTTGCAGTAACTCAGCTGGATGTTCGTGTTCTGTTTTCACTTGTTGGCAGTCCAAACATCTAACTATGTACTCAGCTGCTTCAGATTTCATATTAGGCCAAAAATAATCTTTTCTCAACATGGTGACAGTCTTCTGGTAGCCTGGATGCCCTGAGTAAGGGGTTTTATAAACCTCATCCAGAATTAACAGTTTAACTTTAGATACATTCGGAACATACAGCCTATCTTTAAACAATAAAAATCCATCTTTATTTAGACTATAACCCTTTATCAAACTTTTTGTAGGTTCTTCTTTAGCTGTAGCTTGTAAATGTTGATAAATTTCATCTGATTGTATCCCTTCAGACAACTGTTCATTCAAATCAGAAGTATAAGTGCTGCTAGCTGATATAAAATTCAGCCTTGCATTTCTACTCAAAGCATCAGCCACTTTATTTTCCTTTCCTTTTATGTGCTGAATTTCGAAATCGTACTCACTTAAGAAGGCCAACCATCTTGCTTGTCTTGCATTTAAGTTAGGCTGATCTAAAAGGTATTTTAGACCCTTATTATCATTCATTAAGGTAAACTTTCTGCCTATTAAGTGGTGTCTCCAAATCTTTAAGGCATGAATAACGGCAGCTAGTTCTAAGTCATAAGTGGCATAATTCTTTTCATGAATTTTCAGCTTCCTGGACTCATAGGCAATGACATGCCCATCCTGAGCCAACACTCCGCCTAGACCGTCATTACAAGCATCGGTGCAAACCACGAAATCCTTATTAGGATCTGCTATTCTTAGAATAGGCACAGTTGTTAATAAAGTCTTTAATTTCTTAAAGTTTCTTCACACTTCAAGTTCCAATCAAATTTCTTGCCTTTCTTTTGCAAGGACGTGATTGGGTTGGCTATTTTTAAAAAGCCTTCAATGAATCTCCGGTAATAACCGGTAATTCCCATGAAGGACCTAACATCTGTTATGTCTTTTGGTACTGGCCATTCTTCAATTGCCTGGATCTTTTCAGGATCAAATGAAATCCCTTCCTTAGTCACTATGTGACCTAAGTACTGGATTTCATCCTTGAAGAAATCACACTTACTGAACTTCGCAAAGAGCTGCTGTTCTCGCAGTTCTTGTAAGACTATCCGTAAATGTTCTTTATGTTCCTCTTCGTTTTTAGAATAAATTAAAATGTCATCGATGAATACGACAACAAATTTATCTAAGTATTTATGCATTATGTTATTTCATTAGGCACATAAAGACGGTTGGGGAATTAGTAATCCCAAATGGCATTAGGACAAATTCGTAATGTCCATACCTCGTTCTGAAAGCTGTCTTGAATATGTCCTCTTCTTTAATTCTCACCTGATGAGAGCCTGATCTCAAGTCTATCTTAGAGAACACCGTAGCTCCACGTAGCTGATCAAACAGATCATCTATGCGAGGCAACGGATATCTATTTTTAATTGTCATCTTGTTTAGTTGATGGTAATCTATGCAGAGTCGCATAGTTCCGTCCTTCTTTTTAACAAACATTACTGGTGCTCCCCAAGGGGACACATTGGGTCGAATGTAATTCTTATCTATTAACTCCTTTAACTGTGTTTTTAATTCGTTAAGCTCCAAAATATTCATGCGATACGGGGCCTTTGAACTGGGTACAGCACCTTGTACCAGCTCAATTGTGAAATCCAGTTCTCTCTTGGGAGGTAATCCTGGAATTTCCTCCGGAAAAACATCAATAAATTCATTTACTACAGGAATATCCTCTACTTTTATCTTACTTATTTCAGACTTAACTGCCTCATCTGTAATAGTTACAGCATAGGCTTTGCACCCTTTTCTAACTGCCCTTTTAAGTTGTAACGCAGAAATATGCCTGACTACTGTTTTCCTAGGAATACCCCTAACAGTTACAGGCTGTTCATTATTATTTACACACGTAAAAGTTTTATTAAAACAGTTTAAAACTACCTTATGTTGTTCTAACCAGTCCATACCAATAAGTATGTCATACGAACCATGTGGCAGAACATTTAATTTAACAGTAGTTTTAAAATCCTTCATATCTAGAGCACATTCCTTAACATAACAGTTCACTTTCCTTTTTGCCCCAGTGGCTAGTTGTACTGACCAAGAGTTGTCAAACCTTTCAATAGTCAAATTACACTTTTCTACTATCTGTGGTGAAATATAACTAAGGCTAGCACCTGGATCTATTAAAATAGTTATAGGGGTTTTGTTAACCATACCTCCTACTTCCACCATGGAAGTTTGATAGTCAGCTTGGCGGTTCTCCAATGTTGCATTGATTCGGGGCATAGTCCCTGCAAAGTCTCCAACAATCATTTCATCTTGTATAGTATGAATATTGCTGTTTGGTTTCTTCCGATTTGGGCAAACTGAAGCATAGTGTGGGCCATTGCACTCCCAGCACTTAACAGTCTCCTTTCGTTCAAAATTATTTGTGTAATTTCCATGATTGTTAGAAGCCTCCTTGATGCCCTTGAAGTTGTTGGAATTATTAGCAGCTCCATTTTTGTTTCCCTTGAAGCTTTTGCCATTAAAATGGTTTCCTTTCTTGTTATTCTTGAAATTTTTCTGGGGTACAAACTCCTTTTTCCTCTACTCCAGCTGATTACTGTTCTTTTTAGCCTTCCAGTTGGCTATTCCTTCTTTCTTTTTATTCTGTTCAAAACAGAAATTAGCCTTTCGCATAGCTTCTTCCAGAGTTTTGGGGTTATCATATTCGATTCTGTCCTTTATATGATACGGTAGGCAGCTGAGAAACCGCTGTACTTTAGGTTTCTCTTCAACAAAATACGACACATATCTTAACATACTTAAGAACTTACTATTTAAGTCTTTCATAGTCATAGATCCTAGCTTCAATTCATAAAATTCCTTGGCCCTCTCTTCATAGTACTGTTCAAACAGAAATTTCTTTTTGAAGTACCTCTTAAAGGTACTCCAATTGACTTCTTTTTCTTTGATCCCCTTGACCCTTTTCAAGTCTTGCCACCATATATCCGCCTTTCCAGAAGGGTTATAGATGGCCATTCTTTCCTTCAGCTGATTTGAATAGTTGTATATCTGGAAATATTTTCTCATCCCGGATAACCAGGATTCTGCCTCTTCTCCTGTTTCAGATTCTCCATTGAAAGTTGGGGGTTTTATTTTCTTGAACTCCCCAGAAATCTCTTCATAAGGCCTGAACTTCTTCTTTCTGTTATACAACTCAGCCTCACTACTGTCACTAGTAGTGTGATAGCTTGGTTGTTCCCTTCTTCCTTCAGAGGATGAACTGATGTCTGATTTAACTAATTTCACCCTTTTAGACCCTTTTTGATGACTAACTCCTTCAGATTCAGCTCTTTTGCTTCTTCCCTCAGTCTGAAATTTTTCTATCAAAATTTGATTTAACTGCTCTTGAGTTTTCAGAATCCTTTCATTATCCTTCTTGACTGTTTCTATCTCAGTCTTTAAACCCTTTATGGTCTGCATCAGCTCCGAGGAGTGAGCAATTACCTCCTCTATCACAGGTTCTCTGGACATCTGTCTTGTCTCAGTGTTTGGAGATTCCTCCTCAGCATATTCTCCTAGCTTCTCCATACCTGCCTGTTAGATTCAGAAAAGGAAATTTTTTGCTCTTTTACATGAAACAAAAATACAAAGTTAGTACATAAATTTTCTTTTCTTTTATGGTTCTGCAGAAACTAGTTGGGCCACATCAAGACCTAGTATTTGAACCATGCTCTGATACCACATTTCAAATCCCAAAAATTCCGAAAAATTTAAAATTTTTAAAATAGCAAATAATGTTATTAAATGCAGTCATTTAATTGTTTGTTTAGCTTACGTGATCGTAAATGTGTCTGAATGATCTTTTGTCATACTTAAATGTTATTATGGGTTTCTCTTTTCCGTTACTGATTGTTTTACTGTTTTGCAACCACAAGGGGGAGTTGCCATGACAGACTGGGCTTACTTAGCTTCTGAGCTAATGCAACAGATTTTCTTGCTCTTACAGATATACAGGTAAAGTTCGAGTCGCTGCAACCAAATCTTAAAAGTATTATAAAACCACTAGCTGTACCAAACCATTCAGTAAAAAGTCTAAACATGATAGACAGGTGGTCAAGTGTTTAAAGGTAGAATCCCTTCCTGTGATATTCTTGTAATCTTACTGATAGAGAGTTGGAATTTACATGAGAATATGATAGCTATGGTTCTTGATCAAAATGACTTAAGAAACCCTATGGAGTATTGTTTCCTTGGTATTATTATTGTGTTGCAATAATATCTTTTATCTAGCACTGTAGAATGTCACTGGATTATCATGTTCATACCACTTTTACTTATCTGTTGTTACTGTATTATGCCAAGTTTATAAACTTGCAATATAATTTCGATTTACAGTTTGAATGCACAGGAAACATCTGATACAAGTCTTCTCTTATCATTTAAGGGGTTTGGCATTAATTATAAAACTACTTCTATTTGTATGATCGACGGTTGATGGAATCTATAACATCTTTAGTCATAGTCCTAAATTATTACGATTGCATTCAGTTATGATTTTTCCAGACTATTCTACCAACAAAAATGGTTATAATATTTCGCATACTTTTGTCTATCATACCTTTCATGTATACGTTCTTTGTACTTCTTGTACATGAATAGTAATAAATTATGCTTGTCCATACGAGGAATCTGAGTCTATGACTAGTTTGTTAATAAATTGTAGCAACCATTGAAAAAGACTAAAAGAACCGTAATCCAGAATTTCGAGTTACGTGACATGAATCTTCAAGTTAAAGTTACCTAAAGAAGGAATGGCACAACTATCGCAAATGGCGTTATGGTCCTAGAATCGTAAGAATCTATTCATAGCATTACCCCTTATCATAAGGATTGGAAAGTATGATCTATGTTTTGTCACATGAATATAGAATGAAATAAAATAATAGTGATAAGTTTTTGACAAACAACATATACTCATTTAGAAACCTCCTCCTTATAGTATTGTTATAGTATTTATCAAGTTCTCCATGTTTACATAGTTTTCAAGACTCGATATTGAACATTCTTTACAAATGCATGGTTCTATTGTTTGTAGGGCTAATATTATTTGTTCACTATGCAAAGTTCGGAGGCATAGTTTGTTTAACATGAAAATTCTGTCAGTTTTAATCTATGTTGTTATGACCACCATGGAATATCCATCCTATGATTATCCGATGATTTTAGTGTTCCGTTGTTATGCTTTTAATTGACAAACAAAATAATTGGAGCTCATCATGGACTTAGGAACGTCGACCCACTGCATAGAAAGAATTAAAATGCTACGTGGTTGCTTCCAGGGCCACTCGTTGGTGATATTTAAACGTTGACTAACCCTAATCTTTGGCATTTCTCCCTTGCCTTCGGGCTCGGTAGCTCTATAAAACACTCATGTCTGAACCTTGCTGATACGTATGGGAAGACAGCTTCCCTGCTACTTCAGTCATCCATGCTTGTTAATTGTATTGTATGGGAGCTGTTATGCTTTGTTGTTGGCGACTGTAAATTTGTTATGAACCTAGGATTCATCCTTTTGTTACCCAGTTATACTCCTGTCACGGCGTGCCTGCATTTCTTGGCTAAGTTTTGTTACGGCTTCCATCGTAGGACATACATGTTACTTTTGCCAGTTCGTTCTTTCGTTGACAAGGGTGGGGGTTTACAATCATCTTGCTGATGGTTATCAGGCCAATTACCGTGGTTGCAATTACATTCACTCGCTGGTAAGTTACAGAATTCCTATTGCATTTTCTAATTAAAAGAAATAGTATTTTGAAAAAAACCTATTGCTGATATTATTTTACTGTTTGCAGGTCTGGCCTCTTCTCAAAGGCGTGGATGGCACCATCGTTGACGAGAGGCTTTTCGGGTAAGCCTGGTTCTCACCATGGCATATCCTCCTTGTTGGTTGTCTGTATGGTTAGGGTTTTGGTTTGACTGAAAAGTCACGGCATCCTTGCTAAATCTTTTAACTGTATAATTTAAATGAAAACTTATGGGTTTAACCCAGTGTTGTAATGGTTGTTATGGCTTCGGCCGGTATTGTAGCTATTTATCCTCCTTTTGGCAGTTAGGTTTTCTGCAGAAGGCTTGTATTGTAAAAATAACGAAGTGAATGAAGGCTATGAGCCTGTTCTGTAGGTGAGGTTACGACCTCGTGGTTTTTGTTTTAGTTCGGTTCTCTTATAATGTACAGGGTTTCAATATGTTTTGTTATAAATTGTTCCTGTTAAAAAGGACTTTAATAAAAATGACTTATTAGGAGTCCTTCGTATAATTGAGCTGGTGGGTGGTGTGTAATTTAAATTCCAAGCTTTTAAAATCACCTAAACAGTGAATCTGTGCTACGGCCGTAGGTGAAATCATTATCTTAGTTCTTAATGTTTATCTACTTGTAAGGTCTGAAATGATAGGGTTCAATCCTAGATGACAGTGGTGATTTTGTTTAGATGTTGATTTTGTTGTTACGATTACGATTCTGTAGGTAAAATCGAAGTTTAAGGAAAAATAATACTATATTGTTTAAGCTCAATGTCGAGCTAGATATTGTTCTGATACTTCTTTTTGTTTTTAATACAATAACTAGTTTGCCGAACTGTTAATAAATTCTGTGTGAAGAAGTTTTGTTAGGGTTTCTGCACAATCGTTTTGTTTGATAGGTAAAGAATGGATAATATTTAGCTAGGGTTTGTGTTTGATTTAAATAATAGATTTAAAACTGATCAAACTTGACTAGGGTTTGTACCCTGTTATACATAACATGACCGTGACTATCATTCTTCAGCAATATTAGTTATCAGAGTGTAAATACTGTAATTTTGATTGTTCAAAGTTTACTATTGTTCCTATTATTGTTTATTTAATTTTATATTATACATAGTACAATTACTTTATATGAAAACCCTGCTTATCTGTTCAACAAGTATAAATAAACTAGGTTTATAATTATAACTTATAAATTATTACATAAAGTATTAATAGTTTTCTGCATAAATTATAAATACATTAATAGTAATAAAACAGGGATATTACATCATACTAACGATATAGAAAATCACAGTAACCTTTAACAATCTTACTACTGATATTATGGGATATTCAATTTACTAAACTAATTAATTACTACTCAGACATATTAGCAATAAATACAACATGCATTCATTCATCCTTAATAAACATAAAGGAATAAATGGTAGAACCTGTCTTGCTCTGTGGACAACAACAGCTATGGGAGGATGTTCCTCCCTACCAACTCCTGGAGAGTGCCCAGACAACACTTCTTAGGACCCCCGAGCTTGCTCTGGTCTCCCTGGCTGGAACTAGGTGCAGCAAAGTTATTCTCTCAGCCCAAATCAGCTATAATGGAACCAAGTTACTGCAGCATTCCTCTCAAACAACTTCCTTACTGTATATTTCTCTTTTCCTCAATGGGACTCCTGAATAACATTCACCTGAATGTATTCTCCCTCCAGAACAATTCGAACCCTCAGCTCAGTTCATTGAGTACTATATAAAATATTGCCTAGGTCTTTGTTGGGTTACTGTAATTAATGAGCCACCTGCTCAGATTCCACTTTCTTGGGGAATCATGACCCCAAATATAGGGAAGTTGCCACCTGCAACTTAGGAAGTGTTTGAGGATGCTGCCACTTGTCATTTGCCTTTCCACCTAGTTCCATCCACCAGTTTGACCAGTAACCTCTTTCTAACATCTCTCCCATGCTGTTGTCTCCATAATTTATTTATTAATAATAAAATATTCTTAATTACATTCCATTTCCAGTGACTCTGCTGAGTCATCAATTCCTACTTAGCATTAAATTTAACATAATGTCTCGGGAATATAATAAAACAATTACATAATTTTTACAAAATTGGGGTATGTGACATACACACCCCCTTAAAATGTAACATCGTCCTCGATGTTACTTATTCCTCATCCTCAGCTACCTTCTGGAACAGATTTTGGTATGCTTCCCGCATCTTACTTTCCAGTTCCCAGGTAGCTTCTTCAGGACTAAGGTGCTTCCATTGCACCTACAGCTGTCCAATTGTGCGGTTCCGCAGAGTAATTTCCCTCCTCCCGAGGATACAATTCGGTTCCACCATAACTTCCCCTTCTGGTTCTACCTGTACAACGTTCCAATCAATCACATGAGTAGCATCATGAACGTACTTTTTCATAACACAAATATGAAAAACATTATGCACTTTTAAATTAGGTGGTAATGCTAGCTGATAAGCAACTTGACCAATTCTAGATAAAATTTCAAACGTACCACAGTAACGTGGTGCTAATTTTGCACAACTCCCCAATCTTAGGGAGCTCTTCTTTGGTCTTACCTTTATGAACACATGTTAACCCACTTGGAACTCTTTAGGAGTTCTTTTCAAATCTGCTTGACTCTTTTGTCGATCCTGGGCAATCTTCAAATTTACCTGCACTTGTTTCACAATCTGTTCCATTTCTTTTAATAATTCAGGACCTAACACTAATCTGTCTACTGGATTATTTAGAGAGATAAGAGTGTTACATTTACGCCCATACAGAATTTCAAAAGGACTGAACTTAGCTGACGATTGATAGCTGTTATTGTATGCAAATTTTGCTAAATGTAAATAATCCTCCCACTTACCTGGTTGATCCTTAACATACATTCTTAGCAGATCTTCCAATACCTGATTAACTCTTTCAGTTTGTCCGTCCGTCTGAGGATGGAAGGAAGTGCTGAAATTCAGTGTTGTGTTTAGTCCCTTAAACAAAGATTTCCAAAAATTTCCTGTGAATTTAGGATCCCTGTCTGAAATAATAACCTTTAGGACACCATGTAACCTAAAAATCTGCTTCAGAAATATATCAGCTATGTTTGCAGCCTTGTAAGTGGTTTTAACAGGAATAAAGTGTGTTGATTTACTTAACTTGTCTACTACCACCATAATTGAATCATTCTGATTTTGATTTCTGGGTAATCCAGTAATGAAATCTAAGCTGATTGTTTCCCACTTCCAATTGGGAATAGGTAAAGGTTGCAGTAACTCAGCTGGATGTTGGTGTTCTGTTTTCACTTGTTGGCAGTCCAAACATCTAGCTATGTACTTAGCTGCTTCAGATTTCATATTAGGCCAAAAATAATCTTTTCTCAACATGGTGACAGTCTTCTGGTAGCCTAGATGCCCTGAGTAAGGGGTTTTATGAACCTCATCCAGAATTAACAGTTTAACTTTAGATACATTCGGAACATACAGCCTATCTTTAAACAATAAAAATCCATCTTTATTTAGACTATAACCCTTTATCAAACTTTCTGTAGGTTCTTCTTTAGCTGTAGCTTGTAAATGTTGATAAATTTCATCTGATTGTATCCCTTCAGACAACTGTTCATTCAAATCAGAAGTATAAGTGCTGCTAGCTGATATAAAATTCAGCCTTGCATTTCTGCTAAAAGCATCAGCCACCTTATTTTCCTTTCCTTTTATGTGCTGAATTTCGAAATCGTACTCACTTAAGAAGGAAAACCATCTTGCTTGTCTTGCATTTAAGTTAGGCTGATCTAAAAGGTATTTTAGACCCTTATTATCAGTCATTAAGGTAAACTTTCTGCCTATTAAGTGGTGTCTCCACATCTTTAAGGCATGAATAAGAGAAGCTAGTTCTAAGTCATAAGTGGCATAATTCTTTTCATGAATCTTCAGCTTCCTGGACTCATAGGCAATGACATGCCCATCCTGAGTCAACACTCCGCCTAGACCGTCATTACATGCATCGGTGCAAACCACGAAATCCTTATTAGGATCTGCTATTCTTAGAATAGGCGCAGTTGTTAATAAAGTCTTTAATTTCTTAAAGCTTTCTTCACACTTCAAGTTCCAATCAAATTTCTTGCCTTTCTTTTGCAAGGACGTGATTGGGTTCGCTATTTTTGAAAAGCCTTCAATGAATCTCTGGTAATAACCGGTAATTCCCATGAAGGACCTAACATCTGTTACGTCTTTTGGTACTGGCCATTCTTCAATTGCCCGGATATTTTCAGGATCAACTGAAATCCCTTCCTTAGTCACTATGTGACCTAAGTACTGGATTTCTTCCTTGAAGAAATCACACTTACTGAACTTCGCAAAGAGCTGATGTTCTCGCAGTTCTTGTAAGACTATCCGTAAATGTTCTTTATGTTCCTCTTCGTTTTTAGAATAAATTAAAATGTCATCGTTGAATACTACAACAAATTTATCTAAGTATTTATGCATTATGTTATTCATTAATCACTTTAGGACGGTTGGGGCATTAGTGATCCCAAATGGCATTACGACAAATTCGTAACGTCCATACCTCGTTCTTAAAGCTGTCTTGAATATGTCCTCTTCTTTAATTCTCACCTGATGATAGCCTGATCTCAAGTCTATCTTAGAGAACATCGTAGCTCCACGTAGCTGATCAAACAGATCATCTATGCGAGGCAACGGGTATCTGTTTTTAATTGTCATCTTTTTTAGTTGACGGTAATCTATGCAGAGTCGCATAGTTCCGTCCTTCTATTTAACAAAGATTACTGGTGCTCCCCAAGGGGACACACTGGGTCGAATTTAATTCTTATCTATTAACTCCTTTAACTGTGTTTTTAATTCGTTAAGCTCCAAAATATTCATGCGATACGGAGCCTTTGAACAGGGTACAGCACCTGGTACCAGCTCAATTGTGAAATCCAGTTCTCTCTTGGGAGGTAATCCTGGAATTTCCTCCGGAAAAACATCAATAAATTCATTTACTACAGGAATATCCTCTACTTTTATCTTACTTATTTCAGACTTAACTGTCTCATCTGTAATAGTTACAGCATAGGCTTTGCACCCTTTTCTAACTGCCCTTTTAAGTTGTAACACAGAAATATGCCTCACTACTGTTTTCCTAGGAATACCCCTAACAGTTACAGGCTGTTCACTATTATTTACACACGTAAAAGTTTTATCAAAACAGTTTAAAACTACCTTATGCTGTTCTACCCAGTCCATACCAATAAGTATGTCATACGAACCATGTGGCAGAACATTTAATTTAACAGTAGTTTTAAAATCCTTCATATCTAGAGCACATTCCTTAACATAAAAGTTCACTTTCCTTTTTTCCCCAGTGGCTAGTTGTACTGACCAAGAGTTATCAAACCTTTCAACAGTCAAATTACACTTTTCTACTATCTGTGGTGAAATATAACTAAGGCTAGCACCTGGATCTATTAAAATAGTTACAGGGGTTTTGTTAACCATACATCCTACTTCCACCATGGAAGTTTGATAGTCAGCTTGGCGGTTCTCCAATGCTGCATTGATTCGGGGCGTAGTCCCTGCAAAGTCTCCAACAGTCATTTCATCTTGTATATTATGAATATTGCTGTTTGGTTTCTTCCGATTTGGGCAAACTGAAGCATAGTGTGGGCCATTGCACTCCTAGCACTTAACATTATCCTTTCGTTCAAAATTCTTTGTGTAATTTCCATGATTGTTAGAAGCCTCCTTGCTGCCCTTGAAGATGTTGGAATTATTAGCAGCTCCATTTTTGTTTCCCTTGAAGCTTTTACCATTAAAATGGTTTCCTTTCTTGTTATTCTTGAAATTTTTCTGGGGTACAAACTCCTTTTTCCTGTACTCCAGCTGATTACTGTTCTTTTTAGCCTTCCAGTTGGCTATTCCTTCTTTCTTTTTATTCTGTTCAAAACAGAAATTAGACTTTCGCATAGCTTCTTCCAGAGTTTTGGGGTTATCATATTCGATTCTGTCCTTTATATGATACGGTAGGCAGTTGAGAAACCGATGTACTTTAGGTTTCTCTTCAACAAAATACGACACATATCTTAACATACTTAAGAACTTACTGTTTCAGTCTTTCATAGTCATAGATCCTAGCTTTAATCAATAAAATTCCTTGGCCCTCTCTTCATAGTACTGTTCAGACAGAAATTTCTTTTTGAAGTACCTCTTAAAGGTACTCCAATTGACTTCTTTTTCTTTGATCCCCTTGACCCTTTTCAAGTCTTGCCACCATATATCCGCCTTTCCAGAAGGGTTATAGATGGCCATTCTTGCCATTCAGTTAATTTGAATCGTTGTATATCTGGAAATATTTTCTCACCCCGGATAACCAGGATTCTGCCTCTTCTCCTGTTTCATATTCTCCATTGAAAGTTGGGGGTTTTATTTTCTTGAACTCCCCAGAAATCTCTTCATAAGGCCTAAACTTCTTCTTTCTATTATACAACTCAGCCTCACTACTGTCACTAGTAGTGTGATAGCTTGGTTGTTCCCTTCTTCCTTCAGAGGATGAACTGTCATCTGATTTAACTAATTTCACCCTTTTAGACCCTTTTTGATGACTATCTCCTTCAGATTCAGCTCGTTTGCTTCTTCCCTCAGTGTGAAATTTTTCTATCAAAATTTGATTTAACTGCTCTTGAGTTTTCAGAATCCTTTCATTATCCTTCTTGACTGTTTCTATCTCAGTCTTTAAACCCTTTATGGTCTGCATTAGCTCCGAGAAGTGAGCAATTACCTCCTCTATCACAGGTTCTCTGGACATCTGTCTTGTCTCAGTGTTTGGAGATTCCTCCTCAGCATATTCTCCTAGCTTCTCCATACATGCCTGTTAGATTCAGAAAAGGAAATTTTCTGCTCTTTTACATGAAACAAAAATACAAAGTTAGTACATAAATTTTCTTTTCTTTTATGGTTCTGCAGAAACTAGTTGGGCCACATCAAGACCTAGTATTTGAACCATGCTCTGATACCACATGTCAAATCCCAAAAATTCTGAAAAATTTAAAATTTTTAAAATAGCAAATAATGTTATTAAATGCAGTCATTTAATTGTTTGTTTAGCTTACGTGATCGTAAATGTGTCTGAATGATCTTTTGTTATACTTAAATGTTATTATGGGTTTCTCTTTTCCGTTACTGATTGTTTTACTGTTTTGCAACCACAAGGGAGAGTTGCCATGATAGACTGGGCTCACTTAGCTTCCGAGCTAATGCAACAGATTTTCTTGCTCTTACAGATATACATGTAAATTTCGGGTCACTGCAACCAAATATTAAAAGTATTATAAAACCACTAGCTGTACCAAACCATTCAGTAAAAAGTCTAAACATGCTAGACGGGTGGTCAAGTGTTTAAAGGTAGAATCCCTTCCTGTGATATTCTTGCAATGTTACTGATAGAGAGTTGGAATTTACATGAGAATATGATAGCTATTGTTCTTGATCAAAATGACTTAAGCAACCCTATGGAGTATTGTTTCCTTGGTATTATTATTGTGTTGCAATAATATCTCTTATCTAGCACTGTAGAATGTCACTGGATTATCATGTTCATACCACTTTTACTTATCTGTTGTTACTGTATTATGCCAAGTTTATAAACTTGCAATATAATTTCGATTTACAGTTTGAATGCACAGGAAACATCTGATACAAGTCTTCTCTTATCATTTTAGGGGTTTGGCATTAATTATAAAACTACTTCTATTTGTATGATCGACGGTTGATGGAATCTATAACATATTTAGTCATAGTCCTAAATTATTACGATTGCATTCAGTTATGATTTTTCCAGACTATTCTACCAACAGGAATGGTTATAATATTTCGCATACTTTTGTCTATCATACCTTTCATGTTTACGTTCTTTGTACTTCTTGTACATGAATAGTAATAAATTATGCTTGTCCATACGAGGAATCTGAGTCTATAACTAGTTTGTTAATAAATTGTAGCAACCATTGAAAAAGACTAAAATAACCCTAATCCATAATTTCGAGTTACGTGACTTGAATCTTCAAGTTAAAGTTACCTAAAGAAGGAATGGCACAACTATCGCAAATGGCGTTATGGTCCTAGAATCGTAAGAATCTATTCATAACATTACCCCTTATCATAAGGATTGGAAAGTATGATCTATGTTTTGTCACATGAATATAGAATGAAATAAAATAATAGTGATAAGTTTTTGACAAACAACATATACTCATTTAGAAACTTCCTCCTTATAGTATTGTTATAGTATTTATCAAGTTCTCCATGTTTACATAGTTTTCAAGACTCGATATTGAACATTCTTGACAAATGCATGGTTCTATTGTTTGTAGGGCTAATATTATTTGTTCACTATGCAAAGTTCGGAGGCATAGCTTGTTTAACATGAAAATTCTGTCAGTTTTAATCTATGGTGTTATGACCACCATGGAATATCCATCCTATGATTATCCGATGATTTTAGTGTACCCTTGTTATGTTTTTAATTGACAAAAAAAATAATTGGAACTCATCGTGGACTTAGGAACGTCGACCCACTGCATGGAAAGAATTAAAATGCTACGTGGTTGCTTCCAGCGCCACTCGTTGGTGATATTTAAACATTGAATAACCCTAATCTTTGGCATTTCTCCCTTGCCTTCGGGATCGGTAGCTCTGTAAAACCCTCCTGTCTGAACCTTGCTGATACGTTGGGGAAGACAGCTTCCCTGCTACTTCAGTCATCCGTGCTTGTTAATTGTATTGTATGGGAGCTGTTATGCTTTGTTGTTGGCGACTGTAAATTTGTTATGAACCTAGGATTCTTCCTTTTGTTACCCAGTTATACTCCTGTCACGGCGTGCCTGCATTTCTTGGCTGAGTTTTGTTACGGCTTCCATCGTAGGACATACCTGTTACTTCTGCCAGTTCGTTCTTTTGTTGTCAAGGGTGGGGATTTACAATCATCCTGCTCATGGTTATCAGGCCAATTACTGTGGTTGCAATCACATTCACTCACTGGTAAGTTATAGAATTCCTATTGCGTTTTCTAGTTAAAAGAAATAGTATTTTGAATAAAACCTGTTGCTGATATTATTTTACAGTTTGCAGGTCTGGCCTCTTCTCAAAGGCGTGGATGGCACCAGCGTTGACGAGAGGCTTTCCGGGTAAGCCTGGTTCACACCATGGCATATCCTCCTTGTTGGTTGTCTGTATGGTTAGGGTTTTGGTTTGACTAAAAAGTCACGGCATCCTTGCTAAATCTTTTAACTGTATAATTTAAATGAAAACTTATGGGTTTAACCCAGTGTTGTAATGGCTGTTACGGCTTCGGCCGGTATTATAGCTATTTATCCTCCTTTTGGCACTTAGGTTTTCTGCAGAAGGCTTGTATTGTAAAAATAATGAAGTGAACGAAGGCTATGAGCCTATTCTGTAGGTGAGGTTACGACCTCGTGGTTTTTGTTTTAGTTCGATTCTCTTATAATGTACAGGGTTTCACTATGTTTTGTTATAAATTGTTTCTGTGAAAAAGGACTTTAATAAAAATGACTTATTAGCAGTCCTTCGTATAATTGAGCTGGTGGGTGGTGTGTAATTTAAATTCCAAGCTTTTAAAATCACCTAAACATTGAATATGTGCTACGGCCGTAGGTGAAATCGTTATCTTAGTTCTTAATGTTTATCTACTTGTAAGGTCTGAACTGATAGGGTTCAATCCGAGATGACAGTGGTGATTTTGTTTAGATGTTGATTTTGTTGTTACGATTACGATTCTGTAGGTAAAATGGAAGTTTAAGGAAAAATAATACTATATTGTTTAAGCTCAATGTCGAGCTAGATATTGTTCTGATACTTCTTTTTGTTTTTAATACAATAACTAGTTTGTCGAACTGTTAATAAATTCTGTGTGAAGAAGTTGTGTTAGGGTTTCTGCACAATCGTTTTGTTTGATAGGTAAAGAATGGATAATCTTTATCTAGGGTTTGTGTTTGATTTAAATAATAGATTTAAAACTGATCAAACTTGACTAGGGTTTGTACCCTGTTATACATAACATGACCGTGACTATCATTCTTCAGCAATATTAGTTATCAGAGTGTAAATACTGTAATTTTGATTGTTCAAAGTTTACTATTGTTCCTATTATTGTTTATTTAACTTCATATTATACAGAGTACAATTACTTTATATGCAAACCCTGCTTACCTGTTAAACAAGTATAAATAAACTAGGTTTGTAATTATAACTTATAAATTATTACATAAAGTATTAATAGTTTTCTGCATAAATTATAAATACATTAATAGTAATAAAACAGGGATATTACATCATACTAACGATACAGAAAATCACAGTAACCTTTAACAATCTTACTACTAATATTCTGGGATATTCAATTTACTAAACTAATTAATTACTACTCAGACATATTAACAATAAATACAACATGCATTCATTCATCCTTAATAAACATAAAGGAATAAATGGCAGAACCTGTCTTGATCTGTGGACAAGAACAGCTATGGGAGGCTGTTCCTCCCTACCAACTGCTGGAGAGTGCCCAGACAACACTTCTTAGGACCCCCGAGCTTGCTCTGGTCTCCCTGGATGGAACTAGGTGCAACAAAGTTATTCTCTCAGCCCAAATCAGCTATAATGGAACCAAGTTACTGCAGCATTCCTCTCAAACAACTTCCCTACTGTATATTTCCCTTTTCCTCAATGGGACTCCTGAATAACATTCACCTGAATGTATTCTCCCTCCAAAACAATTCGAACCCTCAGCTCAGTTCATTGAGTACTATATAAAATATTGCCTAGGTCTTTGTTGGGTTACTGTAATTAATGAGCCACCTGCTCAGATTCCACTTTCTTGGGGAATCATGACCCCAAATATAGGGAAGTTGCCACCTGCAACTTAGGAAGTGTTTAAGGATGCTGCCACTTGTCATTTGCCTTTCCACCTAGTTCCATCCACCAGTTTGACCAGTAACCTCTTTTTAACAGCTCTCCCATGCTGTTGTCTCCATAAATTATTTATTAATAATAAAATATTCTGAATTACATTCCATTTCCAGTGACTCTGCTGAGTCATCAATTCCTACTTAGCATTAAATTTAACATAATGTCTCAGGAATATAATAAAACAATTACATAATTTTTACAAAATTGGGGTATGTGACATACACACCCCCTTAAAATGTAACATCGACCTCGATGTTACTTATTCCTCATCCTCAGCTACCTTCAGGAACATATTTGGGTATACTTCACGCATCTTATTTTCCAGTTCCCAGGTAGCTTCTTCAGGACTAAGGTGCTTCCATTGCACCTTCAGCTGTCCAATTGTGCGGTTCCACAGAGTAATTTCCCTCCTCCCGAGGATACAATCCGGTTCCACCAGAACTTCCCCTTCTGGTTCTACCTGTACAACGTTCCAATCAATCACATGAGTAGCATCATGAACGTACTTTTTCATAACACAAATATGAAAAACATTATGCACTTTTAAATTAGGTGGTAATGCTAGCTGATAAGCAACTTGACCAATTCTACATAAAATATCAAACGTACCACAGTAACGTGGTGCTAATTTTGCACAACTCCCCAATCTTAGGGAGCTCTTCTTTGGTCTTACCTTTATGAACACATGTTCACCCACTTGGAACTCTTTAGGAGTTCTTTTCAAATCTTCTTGACTCTTTTGTCGATCATGAGCAATCTTCAAATTTACCTGCACTTGTTTCACAATCTGTTCCATTTCTTTTAATAATTCAGGACCTAACACTAATCTGTCTACTGGATTATTCCAAGAGATAGGAGTGTTACATTTACGTCCATACAGAATTTCAACAGGACTGAACTTAGCTGACGATTGATAGCTGTTATTGTATGCAAATTTTGCTAAATGTAAATAATCCTCCCACTTACCTGGTTGATCCTTAACATACATTCTTAGCAGATCTTCCAATACCTGATTAACTCTTTCAGTTTGTCCGTCCGTCTGAGGATGGAAGGAAGTGCTGAAATTCAGTGTTGTGTTTAGTCCCTTAAACAAAGATTTCCAAAAATTTCCTGTGAATTTAGGATCCCTGTCTGAAATAATAACCTTTGGGACACCATGTAACCTAAAAATCTGCTTCAGAAATATATCAGCTATGTTTGCAGCCTTGTAAGTGGTTTTAACGGGAATAAAGTGTGCTGATTTACTTAACTTGTCTACTACCACCATAATTGAATCATTCTGATTTTGATTTCTGGGTAATCCAGTAATGAAATCTAAGCTGATTATTTCCCACTTCCAGCTGGGAATAGGTAAAGGTTGCAGTAACTCAGCTGGATGTTGGTGTTCTGTTTTCACTTGTTGGCAGTCCAAACATCTAGCTATGTACTCAGCTGCTTCAGATTTCATATTAGGCCAAAAATAATCTTTTCTCAACATGGTGATAGTCTTCTAGTAGCCTGGATGCCCTAAGTAAGGGGTTTTATGAACCTCATCCAGAATTAACAGTTTAACTTTAGATACATTCGGAACATACAGCCTATCTTTAAACAATAAAAATTCATCTTTATTTAGACTATAACCCTTTATCAAACTTTATGTAGGTTCTTCTTTAGCTGTAGCTTGTAAATGTTGATAAATTTCATCTGATTGTATCCCTTCAGACAACTGTTCATTCAAATCAGAAGTATAAGTGCTGCTAACTGATATAAAATTCAGCCTTGCATTTCTGCTCAAAGCATCAGCCACCTTATTTTCCTTTCCTTTTATGTGCTGAATTTCGAAATCGTACTCACTAAAGAACGCCAACCATCTTGCTTGTATTGCATTTAAGTTAGGATGATCTAAAAGGTATTTTAGACCCTTATTATCAGTCATTAAGGTAAACTTTCTGCCTAATAAGTGGTGTTGCCACATCTTTAAGGCATGAATAACAACAGCTAGTTCTAAGTCATAAGTGGCATAATTTTTTTCATGAATCTTCAGCTTCCTGGACTCATAGGCAATGACATGCCCATCCTGAGTCAACACTCCGCCTAGACCGTCATTACAAGCATCGGTGCAAACCACGAAATCCTTATTAGGATCTGCTATTCTTAGAATAGGCGCAGTTGTTAATAAAGTCTTTAATTTCTTAAAGCTTTCTTCACACTTCAAGTTCCAATCAAATTTCTTGCCTTTCTTTTGCAAGGACGTGATTGGGTTGGCTATTTTTGAAAAGCCTTCAATGAATCTCCGGTAATAACCGGTAATTCCCATGAAGGACCTAACATCTGTTACGTCTTTTGGTACTGGCCATTCTTCAATTGCCCGGATCTTTTCAGGATCAACTGAAATCCCTTCCTTAGTCACTATGTGACCTAAGTACTGGATTTCATCCTTGAAGAAATCACACTTACTTAACTTCGCAAAGAGCTGCTGTTCTCGCAGTTCTTGTAAGACTATCCGTAAATGTTCTTTATGTTCCTCTTCGTTTTTAGAATAAATTAAAATGTCATCGATGAATACGACAACAAATTTATCTAAGTATTTATGCATTATGTTATTCATTAGGCACATAAATACGGTTGGGGCATTAGTAATCCCAAATGGCATTACGACAAATTCGTAATGTCCATACCTCGTTCTGAAAGCTGTCTTGAATATGTCCTCTTCTTTAATTCTCACCTGATGATAGCCTGATCTCAAGTCTATCTTAGAGAACACCGTAGCTCCACGTAGCTGATCAAACAGATCATCTATGCGAGGCAATGGATATCTGTTTTTAATTGTCATCTTGTTTAGTTGACGGTAATCTATGTAGAGTCGCATAGTTCCGTCCTTCTTTTTAACAAAGATTACTGGTGCTCCCCAAGGGGACACACTGGGTCGAATGTAATTCTTATCTATTAACTCTTTAACTGTGTTTTTAATTCGTTAAGCTCCAAAATATTCATGCGATACAAAGCCTTTGAACTGTGTACAGCACCTGGTACCAGCTCAATTGTGAAATCCAGTTCTCTCTTGGGAGGTAATCCTGGAATTTCCTCCGGAAAAACATCAATAAATTCATTTACTACAGGAATATCCTCTACTTTTATCTTACTTATTTCAGACTTAACTGCCTCATCTGTAATAGTTACAGCATAGGCTTTGCACCCTTTTCTAACTGCCCTTTTAAGTTGTAACGCAGAAATCTGCCTGACTATTGTTTTCCTAGGAATACCCCTAACAGTTACAGGCTCTTCATTATTATTTACACACGTAAAAGTTTTATCAAAACAGTTTAAAACTACCTTATGCTGTTCTAACCAGTCCATACCAATAAGTATGTCATACGAACCATGTGGCAGAACATTTAATTTAACAGTAGTTTTAAAATCCTTCATATCTAGAGCACATTCCTTTCAACAGTCAAATTACACTTTTCTACTATCTGTGGTGAAATATAACTAAGGCTAGCACCTGGATCTATTAAAATAGTTACAGGGGTTTTGTTAACCATACCTCCTACTTCCACCATGGAAGTTTGATAGCCAGTTTGGCGGTTCTCCAATGCTACATTGATTCGGGGCATAGTCCCTGCAAAGTATCCAACAGTCATTTCATCTTGTATACTATGAATATTGTTGTTTGGTTTCTTCCGATTTGGGAAAACTGAAGCATAGTGTGGGCCATTGCACTCCCAGCACTTAACAGTCTCCTTTTGTTCAAAATTCTTTGTGTAATTTCCATGATTGTTAGAAGCCTCCTTGCTGCCCTTGAAGTTGTTGGAATTATTAGTAGCTCCATTTTTGTTTCCCTTGAAGCTTTTACCATTAAAATGGTTTCCTTTCTTTTTATTCTTGAAATTTTTCTGGGGTACAAACTCCTTTTTCCTGTACTCCAGCTGATTACTGTTCTTTTTAGCCTTCCAGTTGGCTATTCCTTATTTCTTTTTATTCTGTTCAAAACAGAAATTAGCCTTTCGCATAGCTTCTTCCAGAGTTTTGGGGTTATCGTATTCGATTCTGTCCTTTATATGATACGGTAGGCAGCTGAGAAACCACTGTACTTTAGGTTTCTCTTCAAAAAAATACGACACATATCTTAACATACTTAAGAACTTACTGTTTAAGTCTTTCATAGTCATAGATCCTAGCTTTAATTCATAAAATTCCTTGGCCCTCTCTTCATAGTACTGTTCAGAGAGAAATTTCTTTTTGAAGTACCTCTTAAAGGTACTCCAATTGACTTCTTTTTCTTTGATCCCCTTGACCCTTTTCAACTCTTGCCACCATATATCTACGTTTCCAGAAGGGTTATAGATGGCCATTCTTGCCTTCAGCTGATTTGAATAGTTGTATATCTGGAAATATTTTCTCATCCCGGATAACCAGGATTCTGCCTCTTCTCCTGTTTCAGATTCTCCATTGAAAGTTGGGGGTTTTATTTTCTTGAACTCCCCAGAAATCTCTTCATAAGGCCTGAACTTCTTCTTTATGTTATACAACTCAGCCTCACTACTGTCACTAGTAGTGTGATAGCTTGGTTGTTCCCTTCTTCCTTTAGAGGATGAACTGTTGTCTGATTTAACTAATTTCACCCTTTTAGACCCTTTTTGATGATTAGCTCCTTCAGATTCAGCTCTTTTGCTTCTTCCCTCAGTCTGAAATTTTTCTATCAAAATTTGATTTAACTGCTCTTGAGTTTTCAGAATCCTTTCATTATCCTTCTTGATTTTTTCTATCTCAGTCTTTAAACCCTTTACGGTCTGCATCAGCTCCGAGGAGTGAGCAATTACCTCCTCTATCACAGGTTCTCTAGACATCTGTCTTGTCTCAGTGTTTGGAGATTCCTCCTCAGCATATTCTCCTAGCTTCTCCATACCTGCCTGTTAGATTTAGAAAAGGAAATTTTCTGCTCTTTTACATGAAACAAAAATACAAAGTTAGTACATAAATTTTCTTTTCTTTTATGGTTCTGCGGAAACTAGTTGGGCCACATTAAGACCTAGTATTTGAACCATGCTCTGATACCACATGTCAAATCCCAAAAATTCTGAAAAATTTTAAAATTTTAAAATAGCAAATAATGTTATTAAATGCAGTCATTTAATTGTTTGTTGAGCTTACGTGATCGTAAATGTGTCTGAATGATCTTTTGTTATACTTAAATGTTATTATGGGTTTCTCTTTTCCGTTACTGATTATTTTACTGTTTTGCAACCACAAGGGGGAGTTGGCATGACAGACTGGGATTACTTAGCTTCCGAGCTAATGCAACAGATTTTCTTGCTCTTACAGATATACAGGTAAAGTTCGGGTCGCTGCAACCAAATCTTAAAAGTATTATAAAACCACTAGCTGTACCAAACCATTCAGTAAAAAGTCTAAACATGCTAGACAGGTGGTCAAGTGTTTAAAGGTAGAATCCCTTCCTGTGATATTCTTGTAATCTTACTGATAGAGGGTTGGAATTTACATGAGAATATGATAGCTATTGTTCTTGATCAAAATGACTTAAGAAACCCTATGGAGTATTGTTTCCTTGGTATTATTATTGTGTTGCAATAATATCTCTTATCTAGCACTGTAGAATGTCACTGGATTATCATGTTCATACCACTTTTACTTATCTGTTGTTACTGTATTATGCCAAGTTTATAAACTTGCAATATAATTTTGATTTACAGTTTGAATGCACAGGAAACATCTGATACAAGTCTTCTCTTATCATTTTAGGGGTTTGGCATTAATTATAAAACTACTTCTATTTGTATGATCGATGGTTGATGGAATCTATAACATCTTTAGTCATAGTCCTAAATTATTACGATTGCATTCAGTTATGATTTTTCCAGACTATTCTACCAACAGGAATGGTTATAATATTTCGCATACTTTTGTCTATCATACCTTTCATGTATACGTTCTTTGTACTTCTTGTACATGAATAGTAATAAATTATGCTTGTCCATACGAGGAATCTGAGTCTATAACTAGTTTGTTAATAAATTGTAGCAACCATTGAAAAAGACTAAAATAACCCTAATCCATAATTTCGAGTTACGTGACTTGAATCTTCAAGTTAAAGTTACCTAAAGAAGGAATGGCACAACTATCGCAAATGGCGTTATGGTCCTAGAATCGTAAGAATCTATTCATAGCATTACCCCTTATCATAAGGATTGGAAAGTATGATCTATGATTTGTCACATGAATATAGAATGAAATAAAATAATAGTGATAAGTTTTTGACAAACAACATATACTCATTTAGAAACTTCCTCCTTATAGTATTGTTATAGTATTTATCAAGTTCTCCATGTTTACATAGTTTTCAAGACTCGATATTGAACATTCTTGACAAATGCATGGTTCTATTGTTTGTAGGGCTAATATTATTTGTTCACTATGCAAAGTTCGGAGGCATAGTTTGTTTAACATGAAAATTCTGTCAGTTTTAATCTATGGTGTTATGACCACCATGGAATATCCATCCTATGATTATCCGATGATTTTAGTGTACCCTTGTTATGTTTTTAATTGACAAACAAAATAATTGGAACTCATCGTGGACTTAGGAACGTCGACCCACTGCATGGAAAGAATTAAAATGCTACGTGGTTGCTTCCAGGGCCTATCGTTGGTGATATTTAAACGTTGACTAACCCTAATCTTTGGCATTTCTCCCTTGCCTTCGGGCTCGGTAGCTCTGTAAAACCCTCCTGTCTGAACCTTGCTGATACGTTGGGGAAGACAGCTTCCCTGCTACTTCAGTCATCCATGCTTGTTAATTGTATTGTATGGGAGCTGTTATGCTTTGTTGTTGGCGACTGTAAATTTCTTATGAACCTAGGATTCATCCTTTTGTTACCCAGTTATACTCCTGTCACGGCGTGCCTGCATTTCTTGGCTGAGTTTTGTTACGGCTTCCATCGTATGACATACCTGTTACTTCTGCTAGTTCGTTCTTTCGTTGACAAGGGTGGGGGTTTACAATCATCCTTCTCATGGTTATCAGGCCAATTACTGTGGTTGCAATTACATTCACTCGCTGGTAAGTTACAGAATTCCTATTGCGTTTTCTAGTTAAAAGAAATAGTATTTTGAATAAAACCTGTTGCTGATATTATTTTACTGTTTGCAGGTCTGGCCTCTTCTCAAAGGCATGGATGGCACCATCGTTGACGAGAGGCTTTATGGGTAATCCTGGTTCTCACCATGGCATATCCTCCTTGTTGGTTGTCTGTATGGTTAGGGTTTTGGTTTGACTGAAAAGTCACGGCAGCCTTGCTAAATCTTTTGTATAATTTAAATGAAAACTTATGGGTTTAACCCAGTGTTGTAATGGATGTTACGGCTTCGGCCGGTATTGTAGTTATTTATCGTCCTTTTGGCACTTAGGTTTTCTGCAGAAGGCTTGTATTGTAAAAATAATGAAGTGAACGAAGGCTATGAGCCTGTTCTGTAGGTGAGGTTACGACCTCGTGGTTTTTGTTTTAGTTCGGTTCTCTTATAATGTACAAGGTTTCACTATGTTTTGTTATAAATTGTTCCTGTGAAAAAGGACTTTAATAAAAATGACTTATTAGCAGTCCTTCGTATAATTGAGCTGGTGGGTGGTGTGTAATTTAAATTCCAAGCTTTTAAAATCACCTAAACAGTGAATCTGTGCTACGGCCGTAGGTGAAATCGTTATCTTAGTTCTTAATGTTTATCTACTTGTAAGGTCTGAAATGATAGGGTTCAATCCGAGATGACAGTGGTGATTTTGTTTAGATGTTGATTTTGTTGTTACGATTACGATTCTGTAGGTAAAATGGAAGTTTAAGGAAAAATAATACTATATTGTTTAAGCTCAATGTCGAGCTAGATATTGTTCTGATACTTCTTTTTGTTTTTAATACAATAACTAGTTTGTCGAACTGTTAATAAATTCTTTGTGAAGAAGTTCTGTTAGTGTTTCTGCACAATCGTTTTGTTTGATAGGTAAAGAATGGATAATCTTTAGCTAGGGTTTGTGTTTGATTTAAATAATAGATTTAAAACTGATCAAACTTGACTAGGGTTTGTACCCTGTTATACATAACATGACCATGACTATCATTCTTCACCAATATTAGTTATCAGAGTGTAAATACTGTAATTTTGATTGTTCAAAGTTTACTATTGTTCCTATTATTGTTTATTTTATTTTATATTATACAGAGTACAATTACTTTATATGCAAACCCTGCTTATCTGTTCAACAAGTATAAATAAACTAGGTTTATAATTATAACTTATAAATTATTACATAAAGTATTAATAGTTTTCTGCATAAATTATAAATACATTAATAGTAATAAAACAGGGATATTACATCATACTAACGATACAGAAAATCACAGTAACCTTTAACAATCTTACTACTGATATTCTAGGATATTCAATTTACTAAACTAATTAATTACTACTCAGACATATTAACAATAAATACAACATGCATTCATTCATCCTTAATAAACATAAAGGAATAAATGGCAGATCCTGTCTTGATCTATGGACAACAACAGCTATGGGAGGCTGTTCCTCCCTACCAACTCCTGGAGAGTGCCCAGACAACACTTCTCACGACCCCCGAGCTTGCTCTGGTCTCCCTGGCTGGAACTAGGTGCAGCAAAGTTATTCTCTCAGCCCAAATCAGCTATAATGGAACCAAGTTACTGCAGCATTCCTCTCAAACAACTTCCTTACTGTATATTTCCCTTTTCCTCAATGGGACTCCTGAATAACATTCAACTGAATGTATTCTCCCTCCAGAACAATTCGAACCCTCAGCTCAGTTCATTGAGTACTATATAAAAGATTGGCTAGGTCTTTGTTGGGTTACTGTCATTAATGAGCCACCTGCTCAGATTCCACTTTCTTGGGGAATCATGACCCCAAATATAGGGAAGTTGCCACCTGCAACTTAGGAAGTGTTTGAGGATGCTGCCACTTGTCATTTGCCTTTCCACCTAGTTCCATCCACCAGTTTGACCAGTAACCTCTTTTTAACAGCTCTCCCATGCTGTTGTCTCCATAATTTATTTATTATTAATCAAATATTCTGAATTACATTCCATTTCCAGTGACTCTGCTGAGTCATCAATTCCTACTTAGCATTAAATTTAACATAATGTCTCAGGAATATAATAAAACAATTACATAATTTTTACAAAATTGGGGTATGTGACATTCAACCTGCATACCAAATCATCATTCCCTTTGACCTCATACCCTTGTGGATGTTGCATATATATCTCTTCCTCCAAATCCCCATGGAGAAAGATTGTTTTTACATCTAACTGCTCAAGATGCAAATCTTCTACTGCCACTAGACTTAATATAGTCCTAATTGAAGTAAGCTTAACAATAGGAGAGAATATTTCATCAAAATATATACCTTTCTTCTGTGCAAACTCCTTTACAACAAGTCCGGCCTTGTACCGCTTCTTACCTCCTTCTTCTTCCTTCAACTTGTAAATCCAGTTGTTCTACAATGCTCTTTTACCAGCAGGAAACTAAACCAAATCCCAAGTCTGGTTTCCTACCAATGAGTCCATCTCCTCATTCATGCCTTGCTCCCACTTCTTTCTAGTTTCCACCTGCATTGCTTCTTCATAACATTCTGGTTCACCAGCATCAGTCATCAATAAATAATACATTGAAGGAGAGTATCATTCAGGGAGTCTACTTAACCTGGTAGATCTTTTTACAGTTGTAGGAGTTTCAGGTACTTGTTGTTGTTCTTGATTTTCTGGCACCTTTGAAACTTCATTTTCTTCAATTTCATCAAGTACTGTGTACTCTGTGTTTTCCTTTTCTTGTTTCTTTCCCCGCAACTGATATTTATACATGACCTTTTCATTGAATATCAGATCTCTACTCCTAATGATTTTGTTATTTTCATAATCCCATAAGCGATAACCAAAATCATCAACCCCATATCCAATAAAGGTACATTTCTTGGATTTAGCTTCAATCTTTGTTCTATTTTCTTTATCAATATGGAAAAATGCTTCACAACCAAACGTTCTCAGAAATGAGTAGTTTACCTTTTTACCTGTCCATGCCTCCTCTGGAATACCACCATCCAAAGCACTTGAAGGCCCTCTATTTATTAAATAAACAGTAGTATTTACAGCATATGCCCAAAACTGTAAGGGCAACCCTGCATGCAATCTCATATACCTTGCATGCTCCATGATCATTCTATTCATTCTTTCTGACACACCATTTTCTTGTGGTGTTCCTGGGACTGTCTTCTCTCTACGAATCCCATGGTATGAACAGTAACTATCAAACTCCTTGCCTCAATACTCACCTCCATTATCAGATCTGAGACACTTCAACCTTTTTCCTGTCTCATTCTCAACCAAAGCTTTCCACTTCTTAAAAGTAGAAAACACATCATATTTTTGTCTAATGCAATAAACCCAAGTTTTTCTAGTTGCATCATCAATAAATGTAACATAATAATGAGAGGCACCAAGAGATTGTACTTGAGCTAGTCCCCATACATCTGTTTGCACAAGCTCTAACTTTTCATTCTTCTTTTGTTTCCCAACCCTGAGAAATCTTACTCTCTTATGTTTTCCATAAACACAGTTTTTGCATAATTCCAAACTTACCTGCTTCAAATCTGGCAGCAACTTCCTTGAGTGGAGAATCTGCATCCCCTTCTCACTCATGTGGCCAAGCCTATGATGCCACAATGTTGTATCTGTTCATGTGGAAGCTAAAGAGATAGAATGGTCAGTATTATGAGGACATAAATACAACGTACCTACCCTGTCTCCTTTTGCTATCACCATTGATCCTTTAGTGATCTTCCACCATGTTTCTCCAAATGTAGATAGACAGTCGCCATCTCCCAACTTCCCTGTTAAAATTAGATTTATTTTCATAGCAGGAATATGCCTAACATCTTTTAGCAGCCAATCAATTCCATTCTTAAATTTTATCCATACCTTACCCATTCCAACAATTTTACATGGCTCATCAGCACCCAATAAAACATGTCCAAGATCACCTGGAACATAATCATGAAAATATTTCCTATGGAGTGTAGCATGAAATGAAGCCCCTGAATCTACTACCCAATAATCACTAGTTGTATTATCTAATGCAAGAATCAAAGCATCTTGTAACACATCACCTGCTACATTTGCTTCCTGGGTAATTTCCTATTGTCCATCTCCTTTCTTCTTTGGAGATCTGCAGTCTTTCTTCAGATGTCCTTTCTTCCCACAGTTCTAGCACTCTATTTTTCCCAGTCTGGACTTGGATATGCCAGTTTTATACTTGCCACGATTACCTTGGCTCTTTCCTCTCTCCTTTTGTCTTCCCCTGCTCTCCATGGTCAACGAATTACCTGATGTCTCACCTGTGCTTTTTCTTCGCATTTCCTCACTAAGAATAACACCAATAACATCATCAAATTTCAAGGTTTTTGAACTAGAGACAGAGTTACTTACAGCCATGACCAAGCTATTCCATCTTTCTGGCAATGAACACAAGATTAGAAGATCCCTAACCTCTTCATCGACGTTCACACTTACAGAACTTAGTTGATTTGTAACAATATTAAATTCATGTAAATGATCAGTAACAGATCCACCTTCAGACATCTTCATATTAAATAAACGCTTCATTAAAAATACCTTGTTGGAGGCCGAGGGTTTTTCATACAGCTTACCCAATGCGCTCATCAAATCCTCTGTTGTCTTTTCTTTTGAGATATTGAAAGCCACCGACGAAGCTAGGGACAGCCGTATTGTCCCCAATGCCTTTCTGTCAAGAACCTCCCATTCTTTGTCCTTCATAGTCTCCGGTTGCTTTGCTCTTCCTCCCAACGGCAGGAATAGATCCTTCTGGTACAGATAGTCCTCCATTTGCATCTTCCATAACTGGTAGTTTTGGCCATTAAACTTCTCGACCTTAAACTTTCCTTCTTCTACCATTGCTCCCACTCAAACCATAAACCCTAGTTTTCTGCGGGTTTATCTGCCAAATAGACCTTTGGCTCTGATACCAATTGTTAGAAAAACATGATCGCAGAGCAATAACAATAAACAGAAATACAAATATAATCACACATACACATTACAAGAGAGACACCAATATATCGTGGTTCACCTAAGATGGGCTACGTCCACACTGAAATTTCCAGTCCTTATTATTATACCATCCAACCAAGTGAAGGGATACAACCTGCAGCACAACTGCTGCACTTCCTCTTCACTGTCTCACACTCTCTCTTACGATCTCAGAGATCTTTACAATGCATAATACCTAATACATCAACCCTAGCCGTATTACAATGTCTTTCTTTTATAGGTAAAATACAATGGGATCGTGTCGGGATCATAACCAAACATGGGGTACAAACACGGTTGAATCATCATCTATAAGACTGGAAGCTCAGGCTCCACAACCAACATTATTCCTGCTGAACGTAGAGGTATTCCTGTTGAGTGCAGAGGTAGTGATATGTATGCAACTATCCATTTATTGCTGAAGTACAACCTGAGTGCCTTGCTTCTACATAGATACTTCATCCTAGTGGTTCAGTGAACAGGCTCGGGGGTCCAAAGAGCAAGTGAACATGGCTGCTTTTTTGGAGAAGGTTGGGAGGAACATGCCTCTTTGGGTGTTTGTCCACCCTATCGAGTTATCAGGTTCTACTTGTTATATTTTATTTCATTTCTGAAACTGTTGAGCTATTCTGAAGACTGTACGTTAGTTAGATAACAATTAGCTGTTAAGAATGATAATTTTTATGAACTGTTAGATTTATTCTGCTTATTGAGTGATTGATAAAGATTGGAAAGTTTAGAATGAATGAATAAATGTCTTCCTGTATTTTTCCTTTCGCCATAGGCAATGTACTCTAGTACAGGAAGGGTTTAATTAACATGAGTAAAATGATTTGAAAATAGCAGTATTCTACTTCTCGAAATAGAATGAATTTTATACACATTGCTATGCTTTAAAACAGAAAATTTCATACTGTGTAATATATCAGCCTCAGATTTCATTTGTTGGCACTGTTCTCATTAGTACATGTTATCCAATATATATATATATATATATATACACACACACACACACACACACACTCGTTTCTTTATAAGTCAATAACAGAGTTTATATAGGGTTTGACACAGTAATACAAACGTAAACCCTAGATTATACAACCATTTCTTATCATGTGAACAAGAGCATTATACTATTATCGAACAGTACGGGAATCAAAATAAAACCTTATATTTTAATATTCAGCTCAATAGCACATCTTATACAACAAGGTAATATCCCATTGAAGTATGCAGTTCTCAGAACAAAAACTCTTATCAACATAATGAATAGAAACCTTACTATTTTGGAAAATCAGAATTTAAACATTCATATTATTATTCAAAAATGCATTACAGGGATTGATCCTCATAAACAAGTATCATATACAATTACCAAATGATAACAGAGTTCAGGATAGGAAACGCATTCATCTATGCAAGTAATACAACCATTGAAATCTCTTAATCAATACGCATTATACAAATAACATATCAACTGAGTCGAGAGTCAACTTCATGTTTTAACGAACATCAATAGTCGAACATCATAACTAAAGAAATCCTGTAACGAGTTAACAATTAAAAATAAAGTTTAAAATATACCAAAGTTTATTACTATATCATGGTAGAGCCATTATAATCGTACCGCGAGGGTTCGAGGCCGAGAGGACTCACCCTAGGATTCTCAAAGTAATATGATTGAAGGTTAATCTCAACACCACCAGGTGTAAGCTCTTTCGTAGTCAAATAATTATAGTTTGCTCAGAATTTATCATAACATTCGAAGCTCAATGGCTACCCCATCACCATCTAAACAAAGCTCGATGGCATCTAACGAATGCAGACGTTGGCATCGTACCCAAGTAATAATTATAACAATGGAATTAGGGTTTAAGTCTCCAGTCTTATATAAATCTTATAAAGTATTGTCAGGGTTTAGGGATAAACCATGTACCAAACCAAATCCTTAACATAGTCGAAGTAATTACTTATCACAGAATATATTCACGACTAAACTGATGTCATCCAATTCGATGCATCATTGTCAGTCTCTTACACTAGATATCAAAAGAGTAGGAAGTGCAAGGGTTCGAGTCTCAAGAAAGAGCTCTCCCAACCTTAGGTTTTACAGAGTTAAATTCAAAGTAAAATATAATACATAACAGGGATAGGGTTTAACCTGTAGGTTAACATTTTTAGGACCGAAACAATCGAAATAACCTTACATCATAAATTACGAAGAAGGGCTTATCCCCAAAGACAAAATACATTAAAGGTTATCTACGTACTCAAATTATGAGGGAGGCCGAGAGCACCATTAATAACAAACTTGAACAAAATAGATATCGAAAACAGTAAGTCTTTTTTTTTACTCCATAAACATGTACAAAGAAGTAACACTGCTCGGGTTACGAAAATGGTACCCAAAAACTTAATAAACAAAAGTCTCAATTGCACTAGTAAGTCAAAACCCCAATGCTGGCTTATCCAGGAGAACATTTCTTACAGCACAGTATCATCCCCAACGATAGCCATATGTCTCACTAAACAAGAGTTGGACAACACAAGCATTAACCTATTACATCTATTGATAGGGGTGCCATACATTGGAAGGCCCGAAGCTTACCGTGGTCCTCAAACCATTGGTTCTGTCCCTCGAACCTTGAAGCTTCGCCGAGACCAAGCCAAGGTTGGAGAACGCCGAGAAAACCTTGTCATATATTAAAACAAGTGGTTAAATAAAAAGAAAGGAACTTAAAGCTTGAAAGAAAAAGGAAAACAACCATGAAGGATATCTTCAACACATCACCTATAAAATGTGTTGGCTATCATCAAACCGCACTATCCAATATGATGGAGACCAAAAGAGCCAAGAGTACAACGTTGTACCAAGAAATCGAAGGGATAAGTTCTAACATTGAAGACGCGGCCAAGAACTTCATAAGAATCCTCTCTACACCCTGTTGGCATTTGAAATTACGCTTCAAGGTTCACAATCATGGCGGCCGAGAGGGCAGAGCTCTCTAGCCCTTCATAACACATACAATGCTAAGACCAAAACCCTCGATTCACGGTTTTACCCATAGGTGGAGTTCCATAATCAAGTCAATCACATGGGCACATTTAATGTGCAAGGCTGTCAACCACCAGCATCGATTATCAACCCCAAATCTATAGTTATCACCAATGTTTGCATCGTAGTTTAGTACCTTGGTCTTGATCCATTCTTATATAGTTTGGACACCACTTTTAATACCACCGAGTTGTCTAGGAACTTCGAAACCTTTGGTGAGGGTTGAGCCAAGCTACATAGGTATAAACCAATCAACTATAAAATAAATGCTTAGCACCATTTAAAATGTTTTAGTAGAAGTCACCAACTCCTTAGTCGAGTTTGGGAATACTTCTCATAATGTTTATTTTTACCTTTAAAGACTATGAAGTTGCTGGTCATCTTAATAATTGTAAAAATCAATACTTTCCCTTTAGGATGCATATTCTCACCTGTAACCTAGACAGAGTGGTAGAGTACATTAGCGTAACGCTAAGTAAGCTTTGGGTCATCGAAATGAACCCCTTCAACAAAGACATACAAGTTCAATATTAACCTTGTAAATTTTATGATACGACACATTGGGTACATGCAATCTCATCAAACATCGTAAAGAGACAAAGAAGTTAACATTCCAAGATTATACTTTTCGCACAAATAATTATAGTGTTTATACTACATAGAAAATTTTAAATTTTGTTGAATTTTGGAGGTGTTACATACATGCCATGGGATTGCCTATTTAGAGACAAAAATATCGCATCCAGTCGTTGACAACTTTCCATTAAAGAATTGTAAGGAAGGTGGTGAATCCATGATCCGTCATTGTTTTGTCCGCATTTCAAGTTTCAAGTTTGCCGTTGCTGCAATGGAAGTGGAGTCGTCCTGGGGTGAAAATTATTAGTTTGTTATGAAACATTTAATAAAGTAGTAGTAATGTTGTTGGTAGTTGAATCTCGAGTTGCTTGAAATCCAATTGTCAACCACATTGTTTTCCAACATTAAATATTCTGCAGCAAGCTGAATATTAATCGCAGTGGTCGAGTTACCCACTCCAGCAAAATCAATGCCCTATAAAGAAGTTCGTCAGTGATCATGTTCTAAGTAGATACATTCTGACCATAAATATTATTTACCCACAAAGCTTTGCCTGGTGGCATATATTTGCAAAGACGGTGGTGATAAAGAATACCTTTCGGAAAGGGATCGCAAATCTTTTCTCTTCTATCGCAATTCAGAGTTCCAATTGATTTCGAATTCTAATCCAGGTGGGATTAGAATGGCGTATGGTCCAAATCGCTCTCAGCATATCTAAATATTTGATCAAATTCAACTTTTTCTTTTATTGAAATCTGTCGGATTAGTTTACTCCTTCAGAAATGTACTCGGGTGGTTTTGAACTTTGGACGGTCAATGCATCCCATCCTGTGTTTTCCTGGAGAAATGGTATGTTTGTAATCGCATGGCACGTGATCGTAAGTTAGTAATTCATGTTCACAGGGTGATGGGTCAATGCAGGCTGCTCCTTTCCTTGATCATCTGCCATCGGGGCGACCATTAAAGGAAAAGAATCGGATGCAAGGACGCGCCGGTTTTGAGGACCTGACTTCGCTTTCACTCCACGAGTACACATTAATTTCCATATTTGTAATTGATTTAGTGTAATATATATATGTAATTGGCACGGGTGGGATCATCTTTGATTCTAGAGGAAATAAATTCATTTCCTTCTTTTGGGGACTTTAAGAGGAAATAAATTCATTTCCTTCTTTTGGGGACTTGGAAAGAAAACAAATAACGAAGTAGAATGCTTCGCCTTGCTCCATTATCTGGAAATAGCCGCTACTCTCAACCCTGGCAAACTTCAGGTCTTTGACAATTCGAGGCATGTCATCCAAAGAATGAGTTCTGGGATAAAAACAAAAGGTTCAAAAAGTCACAGAATTCAAAGAAGAATCGGCCTTCTCACTCTCCCTCAAGACACACTCTACTTCCACATTCTTCGGGGGAATAACGTTGTTGCTGACGAAACTGCCAACAAGGGAGCCACCTTAGTCATAGGCCAAATTCTCTATAACAATGAAAAATAGGGCTATTTGTTTATACCTTAACCCTTTCTCATTTCATAGCCTCTCCCTCATTGGCATTTTCAAACTCACTTTGGATAGTCTCCCTCCCGCGTTTTTGTTGAAGGAACATGGCCGTTCATGTGCCCATCTCATGGCTCGCCTGCCTCCTGTCAGCTCATGTGAGCCGGCCTTAATTCCTCCCTCCCTCCCCCGGGGTTTTATCATCGCAATGAATCACACTCCATCCACTGCTCTTCTGCTCTCGGTCGTGTTCGACGGCCTCACCATCTCTGGCCCTTTGGATTGTGGCCCTGACCTCTCCAGCGTTAGCTTTCCTGAGCCATTCTCCCGCCTCGTCCCCCTTTGCGGCTCCATGGCTGGTGCGAAAGAAGGTCTTGCGGTCCTAAGTGTTGCTATTGGAGACAACAAGGTTCGTCTCTGCAGGGTGTACAAGGCGATTTGCACCAGTGTCAAACAAAACAGTGAAATTGCCTCTGAAGTCAGGTATAATTCTCAGCAACTCTCCTGCCAAGATTCCAGAATTGATGACTTAGAGAAAAATCTATTTGAATTAATGGGCAAGGTTGATATTATCAAGGAAGATGATTCAAGCATGACCAGGAAGACTCAATGCAGCCATTTTCAGGAAGCTTCCACTGTAACCCAAAAAATGACAGACGTTGCCTCTATGCAGCAACATAATTATGGTTAATTTCATCTCTTTTCTGCAGGGTCCTTCTTTTTGCTCCAGTTTTCAATGTTTTTCTAGATACTGTTAAATTCCCAGTTTGTAAGGGTTTATCCCACCTCCTCTATGGAAAGGCATAGGCAACAACAAAACCGAAAATTCATATAGCTGAGATAGGTATGACTGTTTGCTATATTCTACTCTCTTTCTCTGAAAAAAAACTCATTTTTTTTGTAATAAATAGCTATACGCAACCTTTTTCAAATATATACACATATACCATGTTTATATATATATATATATATATATAAATCAATTAAATTTTATATATATTCAAAATATTAATTAAATTATAATTTTTTATTTTTTATTAATGTAGGTAAATATTAATAATAAAAAATATTTATATTAAATTTTATCAAAAATCATTTTTAAATAATAAAATTAAAAATATTGTAATTCAATATGTTTTTAATGTATAAAACCAAAAAAAAAACAATCAAATTTTAAGCAAAACTTTCCAATTCATTAGTACTTAAATTTAATTTTTTGTTCTTAAAATAATTCGATATCTTTTAAATGTATAAAACCGAAAAAAACAACCATATACTAAACATGACTTCCCATTTTATTAGTACTTTAATTTTTTTTTCTAAAAAATAATTTTTAATTTTTTTATTATAAATTATGTAACATTTTCAAGAAAAATAACTATTTTTAACATTTGTATCTTATATATAAAAAAAAATTAAATAATACAACTTTTATAATTTTTATCTTTGAAACTGTTGTCATCCTCGTTATCCTATATAATTGTGAGGCATGGGGTTGCAGCTTTTCTAGATAATCTTGGAGAAAGATTGAACAAATCCACAAGTGTTTTATAACTTATAACCTTAAAAGTAAAAGCAATACGTCTTAGCGTATTCTCCTCATAGAAGTGGGTCTTTGGGAGCATGACTATGACTAGATAAATGTACAAGCATAAGATAAAGATGTACAAGTACAAGATAAATAACATGGGTGACAAGAAACTTCCTAAAATTGCTCTAAAATCAAGTCAAAACCAACTAAGCCTCAAGTGGGGATGGTGTAAATATAACATGGCTTGGTTAAATCATTGGGGCATTGACGAAAATGACACTTTGCAGAATATCAATAAGTCAAAAATATTATTACATCTAAGTTCAAAGAGAAGTTGTGGTGTGAGAAAAATTTAGAGGTTAAAAAAAAATTAAAATACTATAAGGAGGTCATTAACCCTAATCTAGAATATCAGACTAGTTAAATGATCCAGGTGGATATCGGTGGCGGCCCACCTCTTCCAACTGGCTCAAAACAGTCTTCTGGCAATTTTGGTAAATTACTATTTTTAGCAGTTTTTCGGGTCCTGAACTTCCGGAGCCATTTTGAGGCCCTAAACGACATTTTTTGGCGATTTGGGGGACCAAATGGTTGCCCCCGACATACATTTGGGCCCAGTCGAAAGTTGTAAATCTCGGATAGACCTTTCCAACGGGCTACCGAGCGCCCAAAACGGAGATCGCATGCAAAAGTTACGACCCCGGGAAGTTGATGTACTAACTTACCCAAACGGGGCCCACATGACTTTTGGCGCTTCATCTCCTAGGGTTAGGTTTTTGGATGTTTGGGATTCTTTCCCTCATGCTTATGATAAATAGGCCCTTTCGGCCTCTCTTTGTATTCATCTTGGCACGAATGAGCATAGCGGCCACATCTCTTCTCAGAGATAGCTACCACCATTCCAGCTATTGTATTTTACAGTCTGTTCTATTTCCGCTATTTAATAGAATATGTGTTTACTGTGTCACTGTGTTATTTGCAATATATCTCTGTATATGATTCTGTATATGCTATCTTTTGTTTCCTTCCCACATAAATCCGGATCAGTGGTATCAGAGCGGTCTGCTCTTTGATTGTTTCTCGGTGCATGTCCCCGACGAGGTTAGGATATAGAGAGTTGGGTCTCGAACTAGTTTCACTTGGGGAAGACCACTCTCGCCGCCCCAAACGGCCTCCCATGGCGGAAGAAAAGAGAGACGACGGAGCAGTAGATCCTATCAAGTTGTTGCTCAAGGAAGCCCTCGCGCGACAGAGGAACGAGATGATGGATAATTTCGCCCAAATCCTTCAACGCATGCCAACAGCGGCAAATGCACCCTCAACGAGCAGCCATTTCGGAGATACGACTCCCTTCAAGGTACAAGTTAATTTTGATATCCCTTTATTTGAAGGCCAAATCGATGCCGATGCTCTAGATAAATGGTTGAATCTACTAGAAGGGTATTTCTCTGTCCACAAATTTTCCGACAGGGAAAAGATCATCTTTGCGCTCCTTAAGGCCGTCCCCCATGTCAAAAATTGGTGGGAAACTTATTGTGAGCAAAACTCGTCAGACGAGTCTGGATTGTTTGAATATTCCAATCCCACTTGGGCCTCTTTTATAGATGCCGTCAAGGAACAATATTACCCTGTTGGAAACTATGATGACCAGTACACAAAATGGACCATTCTGCATCAAGAGAGGGACCAAACGGTGTCGGAGTACACCAACAAATTTCATACCTTGCACACAAAGCTAGGTATCAAGGACTCTGAGCGGCACCTAGTACTGAAATATCGCAGTGGCCTACACCGGTACATCCGAATAGAGATGGATTTCCTGGAAATCTCTTCACTCGGATCCGCCTATCGATATGCTGTCAAAATTGAGCAGAAATTTCAGCAAAAGAACAAGCGTGACTTCGGACCTGCGCAGAAGCAGGGCAAGGGAAACTCTGGCTCGCAGAGCATGGGGCAGGAAAAGGACAACCAGTCCCAACCACAGGCGAAGAAGGGTAAAGAAAAGACAAAGAAGGACACCGGGAAGTGGTGCGAGTTCCACAAGAGCCCCTGGCACAACACTGATGATTGTCGCTCAAAACAGTCATTGGTGGCTGAGATCAAAGCTTCAGAATCAGATCCCAGTTCCGATTCTGACTCGGAACCTAATTTCACAGCCACGCAAAAAGGGAAGCAGATCATTGATGCAGAACCCAGTGCCGTTGTTGCCACCACACAGATTCAACCAGAGGAACCTGAAGAGTCGGAGGCAGAGGAGCGCCTTTTCCACTCACAAATGTGGGTGAAGGGAATTCCCCTACACTTTGTTGTGGACAGCGGCAGCCAGAAGAACCTGATCTCAGAAGAAGTCATCAAGAGATTGGAGCTACCAATAACACCGCACCCACAACCATACACCATTGGATGGCTAAGCCAAGGACGAAGGATCCGTGTCAGTCACCAATGTCGCCTACCATATGGCATCAAGCCCTTCAAAGATGAGGTATTGTGTGATGTGGCCCCACTTGAAGTATGTGATGTTCTTTTAGGACAACCATATATGTGGAAGCGTCATGCTGTATATGAATCACGACCTCGCAGTGTCATTGTCACTTTGGGAGGACAACTCTATCGGATACCAGAGATAGTTGCACCTACCCCAAACGAGCAGGGAAGAAAGATAATCTCCCACACTGGGAAATTTTCCCTATTCGCAATTGCCACTAAAGGTGAACATCAAATCGCGGAGACATCCACAACCTCTGCAGATTATCCTTCTACTCAGCAGAAACAAGAAAAACACAAAGTTAGTGCAGCATCGCCTATTCGGGTACCTCTACAGTGCAAGGCCACGCATTCAAAGGGCCCCTCCAAAAAGAAACCATCCACACTGGTGCATACCAAGGATACCACAACAACCAAAACTGTTGAACAGCTCCAGCGCATCCATCAACAACAATTACAACCCTCTGAAGATGTCAAAGTAAGGCAATCTTTCCACTTCAGCAAATGTCGCACCAAGAGCTCAACTCGACACACGGCTCGACATATGATAAGGGATTTAATGCAATGGAGACCATTGCTTCCTAAGGATGGAGGATTGATCCATGTGGATATCGGTGGCGGCCCACCTCTTCCAACTGGCTCAAAACAGTCTTCTGGCAATTTTGGTAAATTACTATTTTTAGCAGTTTTTCGGGTCCTGAACTTCCGGAGCCATTTTGAGGCCCTAAACGACATTTTTTGGCGATTTGGGGGACCAAATGGTTGCCCCCGGCGTACATTTGGGCCCATTCGAAAGTTGTAAATCTCGGATAGACCTTTCCAACGGGCTACCGAGCGCCCAAAACGGAGATCGCATGCAAAAGTTACGACCCCGGGAAGTTGATGTACTAACTTACCCAAACGGGGCCCACATGACTTTTGGCGCTTCATCTCCTAGGGTTAGGTTTTTGGATGTTTGGGATTCTTTCCCTCATGCTTATGATAAATAGGCCCTTTCGGCCTCTCTTTGTATTCATCTTGGCACGAATGAGCATAGCGGCCACATCTCTTCTCAGAGATAGCTACCACCATTCCAGCTATTGTATTTTACAGTCTGTTCTATTTCCGCTATTTAATAGAATATGTGTTTACTGTGTCACTGTGTTATTTGCAATATATCTCTGTATATGATTCTGTATATGCTATCTTTTGTTTCCTTCCCACATAAATCCGGATCAGTGGTATCAGAGCGGTCTGCTCTTTGATTGTTTCTCGGTGCATGTCCCCGACGAGGTTAGGATATAGAGAGTTGGGTCTCGAACTAGTTTCACTTGGGGAAGACCACTCTCGCCGCCCCAAACGGCCTCCCATGGCGGAAGAAAAGAGAGACGACGGAGCAGTAGATCCTATCAAGTTGTTGCTCGAGGAAGCCCTCGCGCGACAGAGGAACGAGATGATGGATAATTTCGCCCAAATCCTTCAACGCATGCCAACAGCGGCAAATGCACCCTCAATGAGCAGCCATTTCGGAGATACGACTCCCTTCAAGGTACAAGTTAATTTTGATATCCCTTTATTTGAAGGCCAAATCGATGCCGATGCTCTAGACAAATGGTTGAATCTACTAGAAGGGTATTTCTCTGTCCACAAATTTTCCGACAGGGAAAAGATCATCTTTGCGCTCCTTAAGGCCGTCCCCCATGTCAAAAATTGGTGGGAAACTTATTGTGAGCAAAACTCGTCAGACGAGTCTGGATTGTTTGAATATTCCAATCCCACTTGGGCCTCTTTTATAGATGCCGTCAAGGAACAATATTACCCTGTTGGAAACTATGATGACCAGTACACAAAATGGACCATTCTGCATCAAGAGAGGGACCAAACGATCTCGGAGTACACCAACAAATTTCATACCTTGCACACAAAGCTAGGTATCAAGGACTCCGAGCGGCACCTAGTACTGAAATATCGCAGTGGCCTACACTGGTACATCCGAACAGAGATGGATTTCCTGGAAATCTCTTCACTCGGATCCGCCTATCGATATGCTGTCAAAATTGAGCAGAAATTTCAGCAAAAGAACAAGCGTGACTTCGGACCTGCGCAGAAGCAGGGCAAGGGAAACTCTGGCTCGCAGAGCATGGGGCAGGAAAAGGACAACCAGTCCCAACCACAGGCGAAGAAGGGTAAAGAAAAGACAAAGAAGGACACCGGGAAGTGGTGCGAGTTCCACAAGAGCCCCTGGCACAACACTGATGATTGTCGCTCAAAACAGTCATTGGTGGCTGAGATCAAAGCTTCAGAATCAGATCCCAGTTCCGATTCTGACTCGGAACCTAATTTCACAGCCACGCAAAAAGGGAAGCAGATCATTGATGCAGAACCCAGTGCCGTTGTTGCCACCACACAGATTCAACCAGAGGAACCTGAAGAGTCGGAGGCAGAGGAGCGCCTTTTCCACTCACAAATGTGGGTGAAGGGAATTCCCCTACACTTTGTTGTGGACAGCGGCAGCCAGAAGAACCTGATCTCAGAAGAAGTCATCAAGAGATTGGAGCTACCAATAACACCGCACCCACAACCATACACCATTGGATGGCTAAGCCAAGGACGAAGGATCCGTGTCAGTCACCAATGTCGCCTACCATATGGCATCAAGCCCTTCAAAGATGAGGTATTGTGTGATGTGGCCCCACTTGAAGTATGTGATGTTCTTTTAGGACAACCATATATGTGGAAGCGTCATGCTGTATATGAATCACGACCTCGCAGTGTCATTGTCACTTTGGGAGGACAACTCTGTCGGATACCAGAGATAGTTGCACCTACCCCAAACGAGCAGGGAAGAAAGATAATCTCCCACACTGGGAAATTTTCCCTATTCGCAATTGCCACTAAAGGTGAACATCAAATCGCGGAGACATCCACAACCTCTGCAGATTATCCTTCTACTCAGCAGAAACAAGAAAAACACAAAGTTAGTGCAGTATCGCCTATTCGGGTACCTCTACAGTGCAAGGCCACGCATTCAAAGAGCCCCTCCAAAAAGAAACCATCCACACTGGTGCATACCAAGGATACCACAACAACCAAAACTGTTGAACAGCTCCAGCGCATCCATCAACAACAATTACAACCCTCTTAAGATGTCAAAGTAAGGCAATCTTTCCACTTCAGCAAATGTCGCACCAAGAGCTCAACTCGACACACGGCTCGACATATGATAAGGGATTTAATGCAATGGAGACCATTGCTTCCTAAGGATGGAGGATTGATCCAGGTGGATATCGGTGGCGGCCCACCTCTTCCAACTGGCTCAAAACAGTCTTCTGGCAATTTTGGTAAATTACTATTTTTAGCAGTTTTTCGGGTCCTGAACTTCCGGAGCCATTTTGAGGCCCTAAACGACATTTTTTGGCGATTTGGGGGACCAAATGGTTTCCCCCGACGTACATTTGGGCCCATTCGAAAGTTGTAAATCTCGGATAGACCTTTCCAACGGGCTACCGAGCGCCCAAAACGGAGATCGCATGCAAAAGTTACGACCCCGGGAAGTTGATGTACTAACTTACCCAAACGGGGCCCACATGACTTTTGGCGCTTCATCTCCTAGGGTTAGGTTTTTGGATGTTTGGGATTCTTTCCCTCATGCTTATGATAAATAGGCCCTTTCGGCCTCTCTTTGTATTCATCTTGGCACGAATGAGCATAGCGGCCACATCTCTTCTCAGAGATAGCTACCACCATTCCAGCTATTGTATTTTACAGTCTGTTCTATTTCCGCTATTTAATAGAATATGTGTTTACTGTGTCACTGTGTTATTTGCAATATATCTCTGTATATGATTCTGTATATGCTATCTTTTGTTTCCTTCCCACATAAATCCGGATCAGTGGTATCAGAGCGGTCTGCTCTTTGATTGTTTCTCGGTGCATGTCCCCGACGAGGTTAGGATATAGAGAGTTGGGTCTCGAACTAGTTTCACTTGGGGAAGACCACTCTCGCCGCCCCAAACGGCCTCCCATGGCGGAAGAAAAGAGAGACGACGGAGCAGTAGATCCTATCAAGTTGTTGCTCAAGGAAGCCCTCGCGCGACAGAGGAACGAGATGATGGATAATTTCGCCCAAATCCTTCAACGCATGCCAACAGCGGCAAATGCACCCTCAACGAGCAGCCATTTCGGAGATACGACTCCCTTCAAGGTACAAGTTAATTTTGATATCCCTTTATTTGAAGGCCAAATCGATGCCGATGCTCTAGATAAATGGTTGAATCTACTAGAAGGGTATTTCTCTGTCCACAAATTTTCCGACAGGGAAAAGATCATATTTGCGCTCCTTAAGGCCGTCCCCCATGCCAAAAATTGGTGGGAAACTTATTGTGAGCAAAACTCGTCAGACGAGTCTGGATTGTTTGAATATTCCAATCCCACTTGGGCCTCTTTTATAGATGCCGTCAAGGAACAATATTACCCTGTTGGAAACTATGATGACCAGTACACAAAATGGACCATTCTGCATCAAGAGAGGGACCAAACGGTGTCGGAGTACACCAACAAATTTCATACCTTGCACACAAAGCTAGGTATCAAGGACTCCGAGCGGCACCTAGTACTGAAATATCGCAGTGGCCTACACCGGTACATCCGAACAGAGATGGATTTCCTGGAAATCTCTTCACTCGGATCCGCCTATCGATATGCTGTCAAAATTGAGCAGAAATTTCAGCAAAAGAACAAGCGTGACTTCGGACCTGCGCAGAAGCAGGGCAAGGGAAACTCTGGCTCGCAGAGCATGGGGCAGGAAAAGGACAACCAGTCCCAACCACAGGCGAAGAAGGGTAAAGAAAAGACAAAGAAGGACACCGGGAAGTGGTGCGAGTTCCACAAGAGCCCCTGGCACAACACTGATGATTGTCGCTCAAAACAGTCATTGGTGGCTGAGATCAAAGCTTCAGAATCAGATCCCAGTTCCGATTCTGACTCGGAACCTAATTTCACAGCCACGCAAAAAGGGAAGCAGATCATTGATGCAGAACCCAGTGCCGTTGTTGCCACCACACAGATTCAACCAGAGGAACCTGAAGAGTCGGAGGCAGAGGAGCGCCTTTTCCACTCACAAATGTGGGTGAAGGGAATTCCCCTACACTTTGTTGTGGACAGCGGCAGCCAGAAGAACCTGATCTCAGAAGAAGTCATCAAGAGATTGGAGCTACCAATAACACCGCACCCACAACCATACACCATTGGATGGCTAAGCCAAGGACGAAGGATCCGTGTCAGTCACCAATGTCGCCTACCATATGGCATCAAGCCCTTCAAAGATGAGGTATTGTGTGATGTGGCCCCACTTGAAGTATGTGATGTTCTTTTAGGACAACCATATATGTGGAAGCGTCATGCTGTATATGAATCACGACCTCGCAGTGTCATTGTCACTTTGGGAGGACAACTCTATCGGATACCAGAGATAGTTGCACCTACCCCAAACGAGCAGGGAAGAAAGATAATCTCCCACACTGGGAAATTTTCCCTATTCGCAATTGCCACTAAAGGTGAACATCAAATCGCGGAGACATCCACAACCTCTGCAGATTATCCTTCTACTCAGCAGAAATAAGAAAAACACAAAGTTAGTGCAGCATCGCCTATTCGGGTACCTCTACAGTGCAAGGCCACGCATTCAAAGGGCCCCTCCAAAAAGAAACCATCCACACTGGTGCATACCAAGGATACCACAACAACCAAAACTGTTGAACAGCTCCAGCGCATCCATCAACAACAATTACAACCCTCTGAAGATGTCAAAGTAAGGCAATCTTTCCACTTCAGCAAATGTCGCACCAAGAGCTCAACTCGACACACGGCTCGACATATGATAAGGGATTTAATGCAATGGAGACCATTGCTTCCTAAGGATGGAGGATTGATCCATGTGGATATCGGTGGCGGCCCACCTCTTCCAACTGGCTCAAAACAGTCTTCTGGCAATTTTGGTAAATTACTATTTTTAGCAGTTTTTCGGGTCCTGAACTTCCGGAGCCATTTTGAGGCCCTAAAAGACATTTTTTGGCGATTTGGGGGACCAAATGGTTGCCCCCCGGCGTACATTTGGGCCCATTCGAAAGTTGTAAATCTCGGATAGACCTTTCCAACGGGCTACCGAGCGCCCAAAACGGAGATCGCATGCAAAAGTTACGACCCCGGGAAGTTGATGTACTAACTTACCCAAACGGGGCCCACATGACTTTTGGCGCTTCATCTCCTAGGGTTAGGTTTTTGGATGTTTGGGATTCTTTCCCTCATGCTTATGATAAGTAGGCCCTTTCGGCCTCTCTTTGTATTCATCTTGGCACGAATGAGCATAGCGGCCACATCTCTTCTCAGAGATAGCTACCACCATTCCAGCTATTGTATTTTACAGTCTGTTCTATTTCCGCTATTTAATAGAATATGTGTTTACTGTGTCACTGTGTTATTTGCAATATATCTCTGTATATGATTCTGTATATGCTATCTTTTGTTTCCTTCCCACATAAATCCGGATCAGTGGTATCAGAGCGGTCTGCTCTTTGATTGTTTCTCGGTGCATGTCCCCGACGAGGTTAGGATATAGAGAGTTGGGTCTCGAACTAGTTTCACTTGGGGAAGACCACTCTCGCTGCCCCAAACGGCCTCCCATGGCGGAAGAAAAGAGAGACGACGGAGCAGTAGATCCTATCAAGTTGTTGCTCGAGGAAGCCCTCGCGCGACAGAGGAACGAGATGATGGATAATTTCGCCCAAATCCTTCAACGCATGCCAACAGCGGCAAATGCACCCTCAACGAGCAGCCATTTCGGAGATACGACTCCCTTCAAGGTACAAGTTAATTTTGATATCCCTTTATTTGAAGGCCAAATCGATGCCGATGCTCTAGATAAATGGTTGAATCTACTAGAAGGGTATTTCTCTGTCCACAAATTTTCCGACAGGGAAAAGATCATCTTTGCGCTCCTTAAGGCCGTCCCCCATGCCAAAAATTGGTGGGAAACTTATTGTGAGCAAAACTCGTCAGACGAGTCTGGATTGTTTGAATATTCCAATCCCACTTGGGCCTCTTTTATAGATGCCGTCAAGGAACAATATTACCCTGTTGGAAACTATGTTGACCAGTACACAAAATGGACCATTCTGCATCAAGAGAGGGACCAAACGGTGTCGGAGTACACCAACAAATTTCATACCTTGCACACAAAGCTAGGTATCAAGGACTCCGAGCGGCACCTAGTACTGAAATATCGCAGTGGCCTACACCGGTACATCCGAACAGAGATGGATTTCCTGGAAATCTCTTCACTCGGATCCGCCTATCGATATGCTGTCAAAATTGAGCAGAAATTTCAGCAAAAGAACAAGCGTGACTTTGGACCTGCGCAGAAGCAGGGCAAGGGAAACTCTGGCTCGCAGAGCATGGGGCAGGAAAAGGACAACCAGTCCCAACCACAGGCGAAGAAGGGTAAAGAAAAGACAAAGAAGGACACCGGGAAGTGGTGCGAGTTCCACAAGAGCCCCTGGCACAACACTGATGATTGTCGCTCAAAACAGTCATTGGTGGCTGAGATCAAAGCTTCAGAATCAGATCCCAGTTCCGATTCTGACTCGGAACCTAATTTCACAGCCACGCAAAAAGGGAAGCAGATCATTGATGCAGAACCCAGTGCCGTTGTTGCCACCACACAGATTCAACCAGAGGAACCTGAAGAGTCGGAGGCAGAGGAGCGCCTTTTCCACTCACAAATGTGGGTGAAGGGAATTCCCCTACACTTTGTTGTGGACAGCGGCAGCCAGAAGAACCTGATCTCAGAAGAAGTCATCAAGAGATTGGAGCTACCAATAACACCGCACCCACAACCATACACCATTGGATGGCTAAGCCAAGGACGAAGGATCCGTGTCAGTCACCAATGTCGCCTACCATATGGCATCAAGCCCTTCAAAGATGAGGTATTGTGTGATGTGGCCCCACCTGAAGTATGTGATGTTCTTTTAGGACAACCATATATGTGGAAGCGTCATGCTGTATATGAATCACGACCTCGCAGTGTCATTGTCACTTTGGGAGGACAACTCTATCGGATACCAGAGATAGTTGCACCTACCCCAAACGAGCAGGGAAGAAAGATAATCTCCCACACTGGGAAATTTTCCCTATTCGCAATTGCCACTAAAGGTGAACATCAAATCGCGGAGACATCCACAACCTCTGCAGATTATCCTTCTACTCAGCAGAAACAAGAAAAACACAAAGTTAGTGCAGCATCGCCTATTCGGGTACCTCTACAGTGCAAGGCCACGCATTCAAAGGGCCCCTCCAAAAAGAAACCATCCACACTGGTGCATACCAAGGATACCACAACAACCAAAACTGTTGAACAGCTCCAGCGCATCCATCAACAACAATTACAACCCTCTGAAGATGTCAAAGTAAGGCAATCTTTCCACTTCAGCAAATGTCGCACCAAGAGCTCAACTCGACACACGGCTCGACATATGATAAGGGATTTAATGCAATGGAGACCATTGCTTCCTAAGGATGGAGGATTGATCCAGGTGGATATCGGTGGCGGCCCACCTCTTCCAACTGGCTCAAAACAGTCTTCTGGCAATTTTGGTAAATTACTATTTTTAGCAGTTTTTCGGGTCCTGAACTTCCGGAGCCATTTTGAGGCCCTAAACGACGTTTTTTGGCGATTTGGGGGACCAAATGGTTGCCCCCGGCATGCATTTGGGCCCATTCGAAAGTTGTAAATCTCGGATAGACCTTTCCAACGGGCTACCGAGCGCCCAAAACGGAGATCGCATGCAAAAGTTACGACCCCGGGAAGTTGATGTACTAACTTACCCAAACGGGGCCCACATGACTTTTGGCGCTTCATCTCCTAGGGTTAGGTTTTTGGATGTTTGGGATTCTTTCCCTCATGCTTATGATAAATAGGCCCTTTCGGCCTCTCTTTGTATTCATCTTGGCACGAATGAGCATAGCGGCCACATCTCTTCTCAGAGATAGCTACCACCATTCCAGCTATTGTATTTTACAGTCTGTTCTATTTCCGCTATTTAATAGAATATGTGTTTACTGTGTCACTGTGTTATTTGCAATATATCTCTGTATATGATTCTGTATATGCTATCTTTTGTTTCCTTCCCACATAAATCCGGATCAGTGGTATCAGAGTGGTCTGCTCTTTGATTGTTTCTCGGTGCATGTCCCCGACGAGGTTAGGATATAGAGAGTTGGGTCTCGAACTAGTTTCACTTGGGGAAGACCACTCTCGCCGCCCCAAACGGCCTCCCATGGCGGAAGAAAAGAGAGACGACGGAGCAGTAGATCCTATCAAGTTGTTGCTCGAGGAAGCCCTCGCGCGACAGAGGAACGAGATGATGGATAATTTCGCCCAAATCCTTCAACGCATGCCAACAGCGGCAAATGCACCCTCAACGAGCAGCCATTTCGGAGATACGACTCCCGTCAAGGTACAAGTTAATTTTGATATCCCTTTATTTGAAGGCCAAATCGATGCCGATGCTCTAGATAAATGGTTGAATCTACTAGAAGGGTATTTCTCTGTCCACAAATTTTCCGACAGGGAAAAGATCATCTTTGCGCTCCTTAAGGCCGTCCCCCATGTCAAAAATTGGTGGGAAACTTATTGTGAGCAAAACTCGTCAGACGAGTCTGGATTGTTTGAATATTCCAATCCCACTTGGGCCTCTTTTATAGATGCCGTCAAGGAACAATATTACCCTGTTGGAAACTATGATGACCAGTACACAAAATGGACCATTCTGCATCAAGAGAGGGACCAAACGGTGTCGGAGTACACCAACAAATTTCATACCTTGCACACAAAGCTAGGTATCAAGGACTCCGAGCGGCACCTAGTACTGAAATATCGCAGTGGCCTACACCGGTACATCCGAACAGAGATGGATTTCCTGGAAATCTCTTCACTCGGATCCGCCTATCGATATGCTGTCAAAATTGAGCAGAAATTTCAGCAAAAGAACAAGCGTGACTTCGGACCTGCGCAGAAGCAGGGCAAGGGAAACTCTGGCTCGCAGAGCATGGGGCAGGAAAAGGACAACCAGTCCCAACCACAGGCGAAGAAGGGTAAAGAAAAGACAAAGAAGGACACCGGGAAGTGGTGCGAGTTCCACAAGAGCCCCTGGCACAACACTGATGATTGTCGCTCAAAACAGTCATTGGTGGCTGAGATCAAAGCTTCAGAATCAGATCCCAGTTCCGATTCTGACTCGGAACCTAATTTCACAGCCACGCAAAAAGGGAAGCAGATCATTGATGCAGAACCCAGTGCCGTTGTTGCCACCACACAGATTCAACCAGAGGAACCTGAAGAGTCGGAGGCAGAGGAGCGCCTTTTCCACTCACAAATGTGGGTGAAGGGAATTCCCCTACACTTTGTTGTGGACAGCGGCAGCCAGAAGAACCTGATCTCAGAAGAAGTCATCAAGAGATTGGAGCTACCAATAACACCGCACCCACAACCATACACCATTGGATGGCTAAGCCAAGGACGAAGGATCCGTGTCAGTCACCAATGTCGCCTACCATATGGCATCAAGCCCTTCAAAGATGAGGTATTGTGTGATGTGGCCCCACCTGAAGTATGTGATGTTCTTTTAGGACAACCATATATGTGGAAGCGTCATGCTGTATATGAATCACGACCTCGCAGTGTCATTGTCACTTTGGGAGGACAACTCTATCGGATACCAGAGATAGTTGCACCTACCCCAAACGAGCAGGGAAGAAAGATAATCTCCCACACTGGGAAATTTTCCCTATTCACAATTGCCACTAAAGGTGAACATCAAATCGCGGAGACATCCACAACCTCTGCAGATTATCCTTCTACTCAGCAGAAACAAGAAAAACACAAAGTTAGTGCAGCATCGCCTATTCGGGTACCTCTACAGTGCAAGGCCACGCATTCAAAGGGCCCCTCCAAAAAGAAACCATCCACACTGGTGCATACCAAGGATACCACAACAACCAAAACTGTTGAACAGCTCCAACGCATCCATCAACAACAATTACAACCCTCTGAAGATGTCAAAGTAAGGCAATCTTTCCACTTCAGCAAATGTCGCACCAAGAGCTCAACTCGACACACGGCTCGACATATGATAAGGGATTTAATGCAATGGAGACCATTGCTTCCTAAGGATGGAGGATTGATCCAGGTGGATATCGGTGGCGGCCCACCTCTTCCAACTGGCTCAAAACAGTCTTCTGGCAATTTTGGTAAATTACTATTTTTAGCAGTTTTTCGGGTCCTGAACTTCCGGAGCCATTTTGAGGCCCTAAACGACATTTTTTGGCGATTTGGGTGACCAAATGATTGCCACCGGCATGCATTTGGGCCCATTCGAAAGTTGTAAATCTCGGATAGACCTTTCCAACGGGCTACCGAGCGCCCAAAACGGAGATCGCATGCAAAAGTTACGACCCCGGGAAGTTGATGTACTAACTTACCCAAACGGGGCCCACATGACTTTTGGCGCTTCATCTCCTAGGGTTAGATTTTTGGATGTTTGGGATTCTTTCCCTCATGCTTATGATAAATAGGCCCTTTCGGCCTCTCTTTGTATTCATCTTGGCACGAATGAGCATAGCGGCCACATCTCTTCTCAGAGATAGCTACCACCATTCCAGCTATTGTATTTTACAGTCTGTTCTATTTCCGCTATTTAATAGAATATGTGTTTACTGTGTCACTGTGTTATTTGCAATATATCTCTGTATATGATTCTGTATATGCTATCTTTTGTTTCCTTCCCACATAAATCCGGATCAGTGGTATCAGAGCGGTCTGCTCTTTGATTGTTTCTCGGTGCATGTCCCCGACGAGGTTAGGATATAGAGAGTTGGGTCTCGAACTAGTTTCACTTGGGGAAGACCACTCTCGCCGCCCCAAACGGCCTCCCATGGCGGAAGAAAAGAGAGACGACGGAGCAGTAGATCCTATCAAGTTGTTGCTCGAGGAAGCCCTCGCGCGACAGAGGAACGAGATGATGGATAATTTCGCCCAAATCCTTCAACCCATGCCAACAGCGGCAAATGCACCCTCAACGAGCAGCCATTTCGGAGATACGACTCCCTTCAAGGTACAAGTTAATTTTGATATCCCTTTATTTGAAGGCCAAATCGATGCCGATGCTCTAGATAAATGGTTGAATCTACTAGAAGGGTATTTCTCTGTCCACAAATTTTCCGACAGGGAAAAGATCATCTTTGCGCTCCTTAAGGTCGTCCCCCATGTCAAAAATTAGTGGGAAACTTATTGTGAGCAAAACTCGTCAGACGAGTTTGGATTGTTTGAATATTCCAATCCCACTTGGGCCTCTTTTATAGATGCCGTCAAGGAACAATATTACCCTGTTGGAAACTATGATGACCAGTACACAAAATGGACCATTCTGCATCAAGAGAGGGACCAAACGGTGTCGGAGTACACCAACAAATTTCATACCTTGCACACAAAGCTAGGTATCAAGGACTCCGAGCGGCACCTAGTACTGAAATATCGCAGTGGCCTACACCGGTACATCCGAACAGAGATGGATTTCCTGGAAATCTCTTCACTCGGATCCGCCTATCGATATGCTGTCAAAATTGAGCAGAAATTTCAGCAAAAGAACAAGCGTGACTTCGGACCTGCGCAGAAGCAGGGCAAGGGAAACTCTGGCTCGCAGAGCATGGGGCAGGAAAAGGACAACCAGTCCCAACCACAGGCGAAGAAGGGTAAAGAAAAGACAAAGAAGGACACCGGGAAGTGGTGCGAGTTCCACAAGAGCCCCTGGCACAACACTGATGATTGTCGCTCAAAACAGTCATTGGTGGCTGAGATCAAAGCTTCAGAATCAGATCCCAGTTCCAATTCTGACTCGGAACCTAATTTCACAGCCACGCAAAAAGGGAAGCAGATCATTGATGCAGAACCCAGTGCCGTTGTTGCCACCACACAGATTCAACCAGAGGAACCTGAAGAGTCGGAGGCAGAGGAGCGCCTTTTCCACTCACAAATGTGGGTGAAGGGAATTCCCCTACACTTTGTTGTGGACAGCGGCAGCCAGAAGAACCTGATCTCAGAAGAAGTCATCAAGAGATTGGAGCTACCAATAACACCGCACCCACAACCATACACCATTGGATGGCTAAGCCAAGGACGAAGGATCCGTGTCAGTCACCAATGTCGCCTACCATATGGCATCAAGCCCTTCAAAGATGAGGTATTGTGTGATGTGGCCCCACTTGAAGTATGTGATGTTCATTTAGGACAACCATATATGTGGAAGCGTCATGCTGTATATGAATCACGACCTCGCAGTGTCATTGTCACTTTGGGAGGACAACTCTATCGGATACCAGAGATAGTTGCACCTACCCCAAACGAGCAGGGAAGAAAGATAATCTCCCACACTGGGAAATTTTCCCTATTCGCAATTGCCACTAAAGGTGAACATCAAATCGCGGAGACATCCACAACCTCTGCAGATTATCCTTCTACTCAGCAGAAACAAGAAAAACACAAAGTTAGTGCAGCATCGCCTATTCGGGTACCTCTACAGTGCAAGGCCACGCATTCAAAGGGCCCCTCCAAAAAGAAACCATCCACACTGGTGCATACCAAGGATACCACAACAACCAAAACTGTTGAACAGCTCCAACGCATCCATCAACAACAATTACAACCCTCTGAAGATGTCAAAGTAAGGCAATCTTTCCACTTCAGCAAATGTCGCACCAAGAGCTCAACTCGACACACGGCTCGACATATGATAAGGGATTTAATGCAATGGAGACCATTGCTTCCTAAGGATGGAGGATTGATCCAGGTGGATATCGGTGGCGGCCCACCTCTTCCAACTGGCTCAAAACAGTCTTCTGGCAATTTTGGTAAATTACTATTTTTAGCAGTTTTTCGGGTCCTGAACTTCCGGAGCCATTTTGAGGCCCTAAACGACATTTTTTGGCGATTTGGGGGACCAAATGGTTGCCCCCGGCATGCATTTGGGCCCATTAGAAAGTTGTAAATCTCGGATAGACCTTTCCAACGGGCTACCGAGCGCCCAAAACGGAGATCGCATGCAAATGTTACGACCCCGGGAAGTTGATGTACTAACTTACCCAAACGGGGCCCACATGATTTTTGGCGCTTCATCTCCTAGGGTTAGGTTTTTGGATGTTTGGGATTCTTTCCCTCATGCTTATGATAAATAGGCCCTTTCGGCCTCTCTTTGTATTCATCTTGGCACGAATGAGCATAGCGGCCACATCTCTTCTCAGAGATAGCTACCACCATTCCAGCTATTGTATTTTACAGTCTGTTCTATTTCCGCTATTTAATAGAATATGTGTTTACTGTGTCACTGTGTTATTTGCAATATATCTCTGTATATGATTCTGTATATGCTATCTTTTGTTTCCTTCCCACATAAATCCGGATCAGTGGTATCAGAGCGGTCTGCTCTTTGATTGTTTCTCGGTGCATGTCCCCGACGAGGTTAGGATATAGAGAGTTGGGTCTCGAACTAGTTTCACTTGGGGAAGACCACTCTCGCCGCCCCAAACGGCCTCCCATGGCGGAAGAAAAGAGAGACGACGGAGCAGTAGATCCTATCAAGTTGTTGCTCGAGGAAGCCCTCGCGCGACAGAGGAACGAGATGATGGATAATTTCGCCCAAATCCTTCAACGCATGCCAACAGCGGCAAATGCACCCTCAACGAGCAGCCATTTCGGAGATACGACTCCCTTCAAGGTACAAGTTAATTTTGATATCCCTTTATTTGAAGGCCAAATCGATGCCGATGCTCTAGACAAATGGTTGAATCTACTAGAAGGGTATTTCTCTGTCCACAAATTTTCCGACAGGGAAAAGATCATCTTTGCGCTCCTTAAGGCCGTCCCCCATGTCAAAAATTGGTGGGAAACTTATTGTGAGCAAAACTCGTCAGACGAGTCTGGATTGTTTGAATATTCCAATCCCACTTGGGCCTCTTTTATAGATGCCGTCAAGGAACAATATTACCCTGTTGGAAACTATGATGACCAGTACACAAAATGGACCATTCTGCATCAAGAGAGGGACCAAACGGTGTCGGAGTACACCAACAAATTTCATACCTTGCACACAAAGCTAGGTATCAAGGACTCCGAGCGGCACCTAGTACTGAAATATCGCAGTGGCCTACACCGGTACATCCGAACAGAGATGGATTTCCTGGAAATCTCTTCACTCGGATCCGCCTATCGATATGCTGTCAAAATTGAGCAGAAATTTCAGCAAAAGAACAAGCGTGACTTCGGACCTGCGCAGAAGCAGGGCAAGGGAAACTCTGGCTCGCAGAGCATGGGGCAGGAAAAGGACAACCAGTCCCAACCACAGGCGAAGAAGGGTAAAGAAAAGACAAAGAAGGACACCGGGAAGTGGTGCGAGTTCCACAAGAGCCCCTGGCACAACACTGATGATTGTCGCTCAAAACAGTCATTGGTGGCTGAGATCAAAGCTTCAGAATCAGATCCCAGTTCCGATTCTGACTCGGAACCTAATTTCACAGCCACGCAAAAAGGGAAGCAGATCATTGATGCAGAACCCAGTGCCGTTGTTGCCACCACACAGATTACACCAGAGGAACCTGAAGAGTCGGAGGCAGAGGAGCGCCTTTTCCACTCACAAATGTGGGTGAAGGGAATTCCCCTACACTTTGTTGTGGACAGCGGCAGCCAGAAGAACCTGATCTCAGAAGAAGTCATCAAGAGATTGGAGCTACCAATAACACCGCACCCACAACCATACACCATTGGATGGCTAAGCCAAGGACGAAGGATCCGTGTCAGTCACCAATGTCGCCTACCATATGGCATCAAGCCCTTCAAAGATGAGGTATTGTGTGATGTGGCCCCACTTGAAGTATGTGATGTTCTTTTAGGACAACCATATATGTGGAAGCGTCATGCTGTATATGAATCACGACCTCGCAGTGTCATTGTCACTTTGGGAGGACAACTCTATCGGATACCAGAGATAGTTGCACCTACCCCAAACGAGCAGGGAAGAAAGATAATCTCCCACACTGGGAAATTTTCCCTATTCGCAATTGCCACTAAAGGTGAACATCAAATCGCGGAGACATCCACAACCTCTGCAGATTATCCTTCTACTCAGCAGAAACAAGAAAAACACAAAGTTAGTGCAGCATCGCCTATTCGGGTACCTCTACAGTGCAAGGCCACGCATTCAAAGGGCCCCTCCAAAAAGAAACCATCCACACTGGTGCATACCAAGGATACCACAACAACCAAAACTGTTGAACAGCTCCAGCGCATCCATCAACAACAATTACAACCCTCTGAAGATGTCAAAGTAAGGCAATCTTTCCACTTCAGCAAATGTCGCACCAAGAGCTCAACTCGACACACGGCTCGACATATGATAAGGGATTTAATGCAATTGAGACCATTGCTTCCTAAGGATGGAGGATTGATCCAGGTGGATATCGGTGGCGGCCCACCTCTTCCAACTGGCTCAAAACAGTCTTCTGGCAATTTTGGTAAATTACTATTTTTAGCAGTTTTTCGGGTCCTGAACTTCCGGAGCCATTTTGAGGCCCTAAACGACATTTTTTGGCGATTTGGGGGACCAAATGGTTGCCCCCGGCATGCATTTGGGCCTAGTCGAAAGTTGTAAATCTCGGATAGACCTTTCCAACGGGCTACCGAGCGCCCAAAACGGAGATCGCATGCAAAAGTTACGACCCCGGGAAGTTGATGTACTAACTTACCCAAACGGGGCCCACATGACTTTTGGCGCTTCATCTCCTAGGGTTAGGTTTTTGGATGTTTGGGATTCTTTCCCTCATGCTTATGATAAATAGGCCCTTTCGGCCTCTCTTTGTATTCATCTTGGCACGAATGAGCATAGCGGCCACATCTCTTCTCAGAGATAGCTACCACCATTCCAGCTATTGTATTTTACAGTCTGTTCTATTTCCGCTATTTAATAGAATATGTGTTTACTGTGTCACTGTGTTATTTGCAATATATCTCTGTATATGATTCTGTATATGCTATCTTTTGTTTCCTTCCCACATAAATCCGGATCAGTGGTATCAGAGCGGTCTGCTCTTTGATTGTTTCTCGGTGCATGTCCCCGACGAGGTTAGGATATAGAGAGTTGGGTCTCGAACTAGTTTCACTTGGGGAAGACCACTCTCGCCGCCCCAAACGGCCTCCCATGGCGGAAGAAAAGAGAGACGACGGAGCAGTAGATCCTATCAAGTTGTTGCTCGAGGAAGCCCTCGCGCGACAGAGGAACGAGATGATGGATAATTTCGCCCAAATCCTTCAACGCATGCCAACAGCGGCAAATGCACCCTCAACGAGCAGCCATTTCGGAGATACGACTCCCTTCAAGGTACAAGTTAATTTTGATATCCCTTTATTTGAAGGCCAAATCGATGCCGATGCTCTAGATAAATGGTTGAATCTACTAGAAGGGTATTTCTCTGTCCACAAATTTTCCGACAGGGAAAAGATCATCTTTGCGCTCCTTAAGGCCGTCCCCCATGTCAAAAATTGGTGGGAAACTTATTGTGAGCAAAACTCGTCAGACGAGTCTGGATTGTTTGAATATTCCAATCCCACTTGGGCCTCTTTTATAGATGCCGTCAAGGAACAATATTACCCTGTTGGAAACTATGATGACCAGTACACAAAATAGACCATTCTGCATCAAGAGAGGGACCAAACGGTGTCGGAGTACACCAACAAATTTCATACCTTGCACACAAAGCTAGGTATCAAGGACTCCGAGCGGCACCTAGTACTGAAATATCGCAGTGGCCTACACGGTACATCCGAACAGAGATGGATTTCCTGGAAATCTCTTCACTCGGATCCGCCTATCGATATGCTGTCAAAATTGAGCAGAAATTTCAGCAAAAGAACAAGCGTGACTACGGACCTGCGCAGAAGCAGGGCAAGGGAAACTCTGGCTCGCAGAGCATGGGGCAGGAAAAGGACAACCAGTCCCAACCACAGGCGAAGAAGGGTAAAGAAAAGACAAAGAAGGACACTGGGAAGTGGTGCGAGTTCCACAAGAGCCCCTGGCACAACACTGATGATTGTCGCTCAAAACAGTCATTGGTGGCTGAGATCAAAGCTTCAGAATCAGATCCCAGTTCCGATTCTGACTCGGAACCTAATTTCACAGCCACGCAAAAAGGGAAGCAGATCATTGATGCAGAACCCAGTGCCGTTGTTGCCACCACACAGATTCAACCAGAGGAACCTGAAGAGTCGGAGGCAGAGGAGCGCCTTTTCCACTCACAAATGTGGGTGAAGGGAATTCCCCTACACTTTGTTGTGGACAGCGGCAGCCAGAAGAACCTGATCTCAGAAGAAGTCATCAAGAGATTGGAGCTACCAATAACACCGCACCCACAACCATACACCATTGGATGGCTAAGCCAAGGACGAAGGATCCGTGTCAGTCACCAATGTCGCCTACCATATGGCATCAAGCCCTTCAAAGATGAGGTATTGTGTGATGTGGCCCCACTTGAAGTATGTGATGTTCTTTTAGGACAACCATATATGTGGAAGCGTCATGCTGTATATGAATCACGACCTCGCAGTGTCATTGTCACTTTGGGAGGACAACTCTATCGGATACCAGAGATAGTTGCACCTACCCCAAACGAGCAGGGAAGAAAGATAATCTCCCACACTGGGAAATTTTCCCTATTCGCAATTGCCACTAAAGGTGAACATCAAATCGCGGAGACATCCACAACCTCTGCAGATTATCCTTCTACTCAGCAGAAACAAGAAAAACACAAAGTTAGTGCAGCATCGCCTATTCGGGTACCTCTACAGTGCAAGGCCACGCATTCAAAGGGCCCCTCCAAAAAGAAACCATCCACACTGGTGCATACCAAGGATACCACAACAACCAAAACTGTTGAACAGCTCCAGCGCATCCATCAACAACAATTACAACCCTCTGAAGATGTCAAAGTAAGGCAATCTTTCCACTTCAGCAAATGTCGCACCAAGAGCTCAACTCGACACACGGCTCGACATATGATAAGGGATTTAATGCAATGGAGACCATTGCTTCCTAAGGATGGAGGATTGATCCAGGTGGATATCGGTGGCGGCCCACCTCTTCCAACTGGCTCAAAACAGTCTTCTTGCAATTTTGGTAAATTACTATTTTTAGCAGTTTTTCGGGTCCTGAACTTCCAGAGCCATTTTGAGGCCCTAAACGACATTTTTTGGCGATTTGGGGTACTAAATAGATGCCCCCGGCATGCATTAGGGCCCAGTCGAAAGTTGTAAATCTCGGATAGACCTTTCCAACGGGCTACCGAGCGCCCAAAACGGAGATCGCATGCAAAAGTTACGACCCCGGGAAGTTGATGTACTAACTTACCCAAACGGGGCCCACATGACTTTTGGCGCTTCATCTCCTAGGGTTAGGTTTTTGGATGTTTGGGATTCTTTCCCTCATGCTTATGATAAATAGGCCCTTTCGGCCTCTCTTTGTATTCATCTTGGCACGAATGAGCATAGCGGCCACATCTCTTCTCAGAGATAGCTACCACCATTCCAGCTATTGTATTTTACAGTCTGTTCTATTTCCGCTATTTAATAGAATATGTGTCTACTGTGTCACTGTGTTATTTGCAATATATCTCTGTATATGATTCTGTATATGCTATCTTTTGTTTCCTTCCCACATAAATCCGGATCAGTGGTATCAGAGCGGTCTGCTCTTTGATTGTTTCTCGGTGCATGTCCCCGACGAGGTTAGGATATAGAGAGTTGGGTCTCGAACTAGTTTCACTTGGGGAAGACCACTCTCGCCGCCCCAAACGGCCTCCAATGGCGGAAGAAAAGAGAGACGACGGAGCAGTAGATCCTATCAAGTTGTTGCTCGAGGAAGCCCTCGCACGACAGAGGAACGAGATGATGGATAATTTCGCCCAAATCCTTCAACGCATGCCAACAGCGGCAAATGCACCCTCAACGAGCAGCCATTTCGGAGATACGACTCCCTTCAAGGTACAAGTTAATTTTGATATCCCTTTATTTGAAGGCCAAATCGATGCCGATGCTCTAGATAAATGGTTGAATCTACTAGAAGGGTATTTCTCTGTCCACAAATTTTCCGACAGGGAAAAGATCATCTTTGCGCTCCTTAAGGCCGTCCCCCATGTCAAAAATTGGTGGGAAACTTATTGTGAGCAAAACTCGTCAGACGAGTCTGGATTGTTTGAATATTCCAATCCCACTTGGGCCTCTTTTATAGATGCCGTCAAGGAACAATATTACCCTGTTGGAAACTATGATGACCAGTACACAAAATGGACCATTCTGCATCAAGAGAGGGACCAAACGGTGTCGGAGTACACCAACAAATTTCATACCTTGCACACAAAGCTAGGTATCAAGGACTCCGAGCGGCACCTAGTACTGAAATATCGCAGTGACCTACACCGGTACATCCGAACAGAGATGGATTTCCTGGAAATCTCTTCACTCGGATCCGCCTATCGATATGCTGTCAAAATTGAGCAGAAATTTCAGCAAAAGAACAAGCGTGACTTCGGACCTGCGCAAAAGCAGGGCAAGGGAAACTCTGGCTCGCAGAGCATGGGGCAGGAAAAGGAAAACCAGTCCCAACCACAGGCGAAGAAGGGTAAAGAAAAGACAAAGAAGGACACCGGGAAGTGGTGCGAGTTCCACAAGAGCCCCTGGCACAACACTGATGATTGTCGCTCAAAACAGTCATTGGTGGCTGAGATCAAAGCTTCAGAATCAGATCCCAGTTCCGATTCTGACTCGGAACCTAATTTCACAGCCACGCAAAAAGGGAAGCAGATCATTGATGCAGAACCCAGTGCCGTTGTTGCCACCACACAGATTCAACCAGAGGAACCTGAAGAGTCGGAGGCAGAGGAGCGCCTTTTCCACTCACAAATGTGGGTGAAGGGAATTCCCCTACACTTTGTTGTGGACAGCGGCAGCCAGAAGAACCTGATCTCAGAAGAAGTCATCAAGAGATTGGAGCTACCAATAACACCGCACCCACAACCATACACCATTGGATGGCTAAGCCAAGGACGAAGGATCCGTGTCAGTCACCAATGTCGCCTACCATATGGCATCAAGCCCTTCAAAGATGAGGTATTGTGTGATGTGGCCCCACTTGAAGTATGTGATGTTCTTTTAGGACAACCATATATGTGGAAGCGTCATGCTGTATATGAATCACGACCTCGCAGTGTCATTGTCACTTTGGGAGGACAACTCTATCGGATACCAGAGATAGTTGCACCTACCCCAAACGAGCAGGGAAGAAAGATAATCTCCCACACTGGGAAATTTTCCCTATTCGCAATTGCCACTAAAGGTGAACATCAAATCGCGGAGACATCCACAACCTCTGCAGATTATCCTTCTACTCAGCAGAAACAAGAAAAACACAAAGTTAGTGCAGCATCGCCTATTCGGGTACCTCTACAGTGCAAGGCCACGCATTCAAAGGGCCCCTCCAAAAAGAAACCATCCACACTGGTGCATACCAAGGATACCACAACAACCAAAACTGTTGAACAGCTCCAGCGCATCCATCAACAACAATTACAACCCTCTGAAGATGTCAAAGTAAGGCAATCTTTCCACTTCAGCAAATGTCGCACCAAGAGCTCAACTCGACACACGGCTCGACATATGATAAGGGATTTAATGCAATGGAGACCATTGCTTCCTAAGGATGGAGGATTGATCCAGGTGGATATCGGTGGCGGCCCACCTCTTCCAACTGGCTCAAAACAGTCTTCTGGCAATTTTGGTAAATTACTATTTTTAGCAGTTTTTCGGGTCCTGAACTTCCGGAGCCATTTTGAGGCCCTAAACGACATTTTTTGGCGATTTGGGGGACCAAATGGTTGCCCCCGACATGCATTAGGGCCCAGTCGAAAGTTGTAAATCTCGGATAGACCTTTCCAACGGGCTACCGAGCGCCCAAAACGGAGATCGCATGCAAAAGTTACGACCCCGGGAAGTTGATGTACTAACTTACCCAAACGGGGCCCACATGACTTTTGGCGCTTCATCTCCTAGGGTTAGGTTTTTGGATGTTTGGGATTCTTTCCCTCATGCTTATGATAAATAGGCCCTTTCGGCCTCTCTTTGTATTCATCTTGGCACGAATGAGCATAGCGGCCACATCTCTTCTCAGAGATAGCTACCACCATTCCAGCTATTGTATTTTACAGTCTGTTCTATTTCCGCTATTTAATAGAATATGTGTTTACTGTGTCACTGTGTTATTTGCAATATATCTCTGTATATGATTCTGTATATGCTATCTTTTGTTTCCTTCCCACATAAATCCGGATCAGTGGTATCAGAGCGGTCTGCTCTTTGATTGTTTCTCGGTGCATGTCCCCGACGAGGTTAGGATATAGAGAGTTGGGTCTCGAACTAGTTTCACTTGGGGAAGACCACTCTCGCCGCCCCAAACGGCCTCCCATGGCGGAAGAAAAGAGAGACGACGGAGCAGTAGATCCTATCAAGTTGTTGCTCGAGGAAGCCCTCGCGCGACAGAGGAACGAGATGATGGATAATTTCGCCCAAATCCTTCAACGCATGCCAACAGCGGCAAATGCACCCTCAACGAGCAGCCATTTCGGAGATACGACTCCCTTCAAGGTACAAGTTAATTTTGATATCCCTTTATTTGAAGGCCAAATCGATGCCGATGCTCTAGATAAATGGTTGAATCTACTAGAAGGGTATTTCTCTGTCCACAAATTTTCCGACAGGGAAAAGATCATCTTTGCGCTCCTTAAGGCCGTCCCCCATGTCAAAAATTGGTGGGAAACTTATTGTGAGCAAAACTCGTCAGACGAGTCTGGATTGTTTGAATATTCCAATCCCACTTGGGCCTCTTTTATAGATGCCGTCAAGGAACAATATTACCCTGTTGGAAACTATGATGACCAGTACACAAAATGGACCATTCTGCATCAAGAGAGGGACCAAACGGTGTCGGAGTACACCAACAAATTTCATACCTTGCACACAAAGCTAGGTATCAAGGACTCCGAGCGGCACCTAGTACTGAAATATCGCAGTGGCCTACACCGGTACATCCGAACAGAGATGGATTTCCTGGAAATCTCTTCACTCGGATCCGCCTATCGATATGCTGTCAAAATTGAGCAGAAATTTCAGCAAAAGAACAAGCGTGACTTCGGACCTGCGCAGAAGCAGGGCAAGGGAAACTCTGGCTCGCAGAGCATGGGGCAGGAAAAGGACAACCAGTCCCAACCACAGGCGAAGAAGGGTAAAGAAAAGACAAAGAAGGACACCGGGAAGTGGTGCGAGTTCCACAAGAGCCCCTGGCACAACACTGATGATTGTCGCTCAAAACAGTCATTGGTGGCTGAGATCAAAGCTTCAGAATCAGATCCCAGTTCCGATTCTGACTCGGAACCTAATTTCACAGCCACGCAAAAAGGGAAGCAGATCATTGATGCAGAACCCAGTGCCGTTGTTGCCACCACACAGATTCAACCAGAGGAACCTGAAGAGTCGGAGGCAGAGGAGCGCCTTTTCCACTCACAAATGTGGGTGAAGGGAATTCCCCTACACTTTGTTGTGGACAGCGGCAGCCAGAAGAACCTGATCTCAGAAGAAGTCATCAAGAGATTGGAGCTACCAATAACACCGCACCCACAACCATACACCATTGGATGGCTAAGCCAAGGACGAAGGATCCGTGTCAGTCACCAATGTCGCCTACCATATGGCATCAAGCCCTTCAAAGATGAGGTATTGTGTGATGTGGCCCCACTTGAAGTATGTGATGTTCTTTTAGGACAACCATATATGTGGAAGCGTCATGCTGTATATGAATCACGACCTCGCAGTGTCATTGTCACTTTGGGAGGACAACTCTATCGGATACCAGAGATAGTTGCACCTACCCCAAACGAGCAGGGAAGAAAGATAATCTCCCACACTGGGAAATTTTCCCTATTCGCAATTGCCACTAAAGGTGAACATCAAATCGCGGAGACATCCACAACCTCTGCAGATTATCCTTCTACTCAGCAGAAACAAGAAAAACACAAAGTTAGTGCAGCATCGCCTATTCGGGTACCTCTACAGTGCAAGGCCACGCATTCAAAGGGCCCCTCCAAAAAGAAACCATCCACACTGGTGCATACCAAGGATACCACAACAACCGAAACTGTTGAACAGCTCCAGCGCATCCATCAACAACAATTACAACCCTCTGAAGATGTCAAAGTAAGGCAATCTTTCCACTTCAGCAAATGTCGCACCAAGAGCTCAACTCGACACACGGCTCGACATATGATAAGGGATTTAATGCAATGGAGACCATTGCTTCCTAAGGATGGAGGATTGATCCAGGTGGATATCGGTGGCGGCCCACCTCTTCCAACTGGCTCAAAACAGTCTTCTGGCAATTTTGGTAAATTACTATTTTTAGCAGTTTTTCGGGTCCTGAACTTCCGGAGCCATTTTGAGGCCCTAAACGACATTTTTTGGCGATTTGGGGGACCAAATATTTGCCCCCGGCATGCATTTGGGCCCAGTCGAAAGTTGTAAATCTCGGATAGACCTTTCCAACGGGCTACCGAGCGCCCAAAACGGAGATCGCATGCAAAAGTTACGACCCCGGGAAGTTGATGTACTAACTTACCCAAACGGGGCCCACATGACTTTTGGCGCTTCATCTCCTAGGGTTAGGTTTTTGGATGTTTGGGATTCTTTCCCTCATGCTTATGATAAATAGGCCCTTTCGGCCTCTCTTTGTATTCATCTTGGCACGAATGAGCATAGCGGCCACATCTCTTCTCAGAGATAGCTACCACCATTCCAGCTATTGTATTTTACAGTCTGTTCTATTTCCGCTATTTAATTGAATATGTGTTTACTGTGTCACTGTGTTATTTGCAATATATCTCTGTATATGATTCTGTATATGCTATCTTTTGTTTCCTTCCCACATAAATCCGGATCAGTGGTATCAGAGCGGTCTGCTCTTTGATTGTTTCTCGGTGCATGTCCCCGACGAGGTTAGGATATAGAGAGTTGGGTCTCGAACTAGTTTCACTTGGGGAAGACCACTCTCGCCGCCCCAAACGGCCTCCCATGGCGGAAGAAAAGAGAGACGACGGAGCAGTAGATCCTATCAAGTTGTTGCTCGAGGAAGCCCTCGCGCGACAGAGGAACGAGATGATGGATAATTTCGCCCAAATCCTTCAACGCATGCCAACAGCGGCAAATGCACCCTCAACGAGCAGCCATTTCGGAGATACGACTCCCTTCAAGGTACAAGTTAATTTTGATATCCCTTTATTTGAAGGCCAAATCGATGCCGATGCTCTAGATAAATGGTTGAATCTACTAGAAGGGTATTTCTCTGTCCACAAATTTTCCGACAGGGAAAAGATCATCTTTGCGCTCCTTAAGGCCGTCCCCCATGTCAAAAATTGGTGGGAAACTTATTGTGAGCAAAACTCGTCAGACGAGTCTGGATTGTTTGAATATTCCAATCCCACTTGGGCCTCTTTTATAGATGCCGTCAAGGAACAATATTACCCTGTTGGAAACTATGATGACCAGTACACAAAATGGACCATTCTGCATCAAGAGAGGGACCAAACGGTGTCGGAGTACACCAACAAATTTCATACCTTGCACACAAAGCTAGGTATCAAGGACTCCGAGCGGCACCTAGTACTGAAATATCGCAGTGGCCTACACCGGTACATCCGAACAGAGATGGATTTCCTGGAAATCTCTTCACTCGGATCCGCCTATCGATATGCTGTCAAAATTGAGCAGAAATTTCAGCAAAAGAACAAGCGTGACTTCGGACCTGCGCAGAAGCAGGGCAAGGGAAACTCTGGCTCGCAGAGCATGGGGTTGGAAAATGACAACCAGTCCCAACCACAGGCGAAGAAGGGTAAAGAAAAGACAAAGAAGGACACCGGGAAGTGGTGCGAGTTCCACAAGAGCCCCTGGCACAACACTGATGATTGTCGCTCAAAACAGTCATTGGTGGCTGAGATCAAAGCTTCAGAATCAGATCCCAGTTCCGATTCTAACTCGGAACCTAATTTCACAGCCACGCAAAAAGGGAAGCAGATCATTGATGCAGAACCCAGTGCCGTTGTTGCCACCACACAGATTCAACCAGAGGAACCTGAAGAGTCGGAGGCAGAGGAGCGCCTTTTCCACTCACAAATGTGGGTGAAGGGAATTCCCCTACACTTTGTTGTGGACAGCGGCAGCCAGAAGAACCTGATCTCAGAAGAAGTCATCAAGAGATTGGAGCTACCAATAACACCGCACCCACAACCATACACCATTGGATGGCTAAGCCAAGGACGAAGGATCCGTGTCAGTCACCAATGTCGCCTACCATATGGCATCAAGCCCTTCAAAGATGAGGTATTGTGTGATGTGGCCCCACTTGAAGTATGTGATGTTCTTTTAGGACAACCATATATGTGGAAGCGTCATGCTGTATATGAATCACGACCTCGCAGTGTCATTGTCACTTTGGGAGGACAACTCTATCGGATACCAGAGATAGTTGCACCTACCCCAAACGAGCAGGGAAGAAAGATAATCTCCCACACTGGGAAATTTTCCCTATTCGCAATTGCCACTAAAGGTGAACATCAAATCGCGGAGACATCCACAACCTCTGCAGATTATCCTTCTACTCAGCAGAAACAAGAAAAACACAAAGTTAGTGCAGCATCGCCTATTCGGGTACCTCTACAGTGCAAGGCCACGCATTCAAAGGGCCCCTCCAAAAAGAAACCATCCACACTGGTGCATACCAAGGATACCACAACAACCAAAACTGTTGAACAGCTCCAGCGCATCCATCAACAACAATTACAACCCTCTGAAGATGTCAAAGTAAGGCAATCTTTCCACTTCAGCAAATGTCGCACCAAGAGCTCAACTCGACACACGGCTCGACATATGATAAGGGATTTAATGCAATGGAGACCATTGCTTCCTAAGGATGGAGGATTGATCCAGGTGGATATCGGTGGCGGCCCACCTCTTCCAACTGGCTCAAAACAGTCTTCTGGCAATTTTGGTAAATTACTATTTTTAGCAGTTTTTCGGGTCCTGAACTTCCGGAGCCATTTTGAGGCCCTAAACGACATTTTTTGGCGATTTGGGGGACCAAATGGTTGCCCCCGGCATGCATTTGGGCCTAGTCGAAAGTTGTAAATCTCGGATAGACCTTTCCAACGGGCTACCGAGCGCCCAAAACGGAGATCGCATGCAAAAGTTACGACCCCGGGAAGTTGATGTACTAACTTACCCAAACGGGGCCCACATGACTTTTGGCGCTTCATCTCCTAGGGTTAGGTTTTTGGATGTTTGGGATTCTTTCCCTCATGCTTATGATAAATAGGCCCTTTCGGCCTCTCTTTGTATTCATCTTGGCACGAATGAGCATAGCGGCCACATCTCTTCTCAGAGATAGCTACCACCATTCCAGCTATTGTATTTTACAGTCTGTTCTATTTCCGCTATTTAATTGAATATGTGTTTACTGTGTCACTGTGTTATTTGCAATATATCTCTGTATATGATTCTGTATATGCTATCTTTTGTTTCCTTCCCACATAAATCCGGATCAGTGGTATCAGAGCGGTCTGCTCTTTGATTGTTTCTCGGTGCATGTCCCCGACGAGGTTAGGATATAGAGAGTTGGGTCTCGAACTAGTTTCACTTGGGGAAGACCACTCTCGCCGCCCCAAACGGCCTCCCATGGCGGAAGAAAAGAGAGACGACGGAGCAGTAGATCCTATCAAGTTGTTGCTCGAGGAAGCCCTCGCGCGACAGAGGAACGAGATGATGGATAATTTTGCCCAAATCCTTCAACGCATGCCAACAGCGGCAAATGCACCCTCAACGAGCAGCCATTTCGGAGATACGACTCCCTTCAAGGTACAAGTTAATTTTGATATCCCTTTATTTGAAGGCCAAATCGATGCCGATGCTCTAGATAAATGGTTGAATCTACTAGAAGGGTATTTCTCTGTCCACAAATTTTCCGACAGGGAAAAGATCATCTTTGCGCTCCTTAAGGCCGTCCCCCATGTCAAAAATTGGTGGGAAACTTATTGTGAGCAAAACTCGTCAGACGAGTCTGGATTGTTTGAATATTCCAATCCCACTTGGGCCTCTTTTATAGATGCCGTCAAGGAACAATATTACCCTGTTGGAAACTATGATGACCAGTACACAAAATAGACCATTCTGCATCAAGAGAGGGACCAAACGGTGTCGGAGTACACCAACAAATTTCATACCTTGCACACAAAGCTAGGTATCAAGGACTCCGAGCGGCACCTAGTACTGAAATATCGCAGTGGCCTACACCGGTACATCCGAACAGAGATGGATTTCCTGGAAATCTCTTCACTCGGATCCGCCTATCGATATGCTGTCAAAATTGAGCAGAAATTTCAGCAAAAGAACAAGCATGACTACGGACCTGCGCAGAAGCAGGGCAAGGGAAACTCTGGCTCGCAGAGCATGGGGCAGGAAAAGGACAACCAGTCCCAACCACAGGCGAAGAAGGGTAAAGAAAAGACAAAGAAGGACACTGGGAAGTGGTCCGAGTTCCACAAGAGCCCCTGGCACAACACTGATGATTGTCGCTCAAAACAGTCATTGGTGGCTGAGATCAAAGCTTCAGAATCAGATCCCAGTTCCGATTCTGACTCGGAACCTAATTTCACAGCCACGCAAAAAGGGAAGCAGATCATTGATGCAGAACCCAGTGCCGTTGTTGCCACCACACAGATTCAACCAGAGGAACCTGAAGAGTCGGAGGCAGAGGAGCGCCTTTTCCACTCACAAATGTGGGTGAAGGGAATTCCCCTACACTTTGTTGTGGACAGCGGCAGCCAGAAGAACCTGATCTCAGAAGAAGTCATCAAGAGATTGGAGCTACCAATAACACCGCACCCACAACCATACACCATTGGATGGCTAAGCCAAGGACGAAGGATCCGTGTCAGTCACCAATGTCGCCTACCATATGGCATCAAGCCCTTCAAAGATGAGGTATTGTGTGATGTGGCCCCACTTGAAGTATGTGATGTTCTTTTAGGACAACCATATATGTGGAAGCGTCATGCTGTATATGAATCACGACCTCGCAGTGTCATTGTCACTTTGGGAGGACAACTCTATCGGATACCAGAGATAGTTGCACCTACCCCAAACGAGCAGGGAAGAAAGATAATCTCCCACACTGGGAAATTTTCCCTATTCGCAATTGCCACTAAAGGTGAACATCAAATCGCGGAGACATCCACATCCTCTGCAGATTATCCTTCTACTCAGCAGAAACAAGAAAAACACAAAGTTAGTGCAGCATCGCCTATTCGGGTACCTCTACAGTGCAAGGCCACGCATTCAAAGGGCCCCTCCAAAAAGAAACCATCCACACTGGTGCATACCAAGGATACCACAACAACCAAAACTGTTGAACAGCTCCAGCGCATCCATCAACAACAATTACAACCCTCTGAAGATGTCAAAGTAAGGCAATCTTTCCACTTCAGCAAATGTCGCACCAAGAGCTCAACTCGACACACGGCTCGACATATGATAAGGGATTTAATGCAATGGAGACCATTGCTTCCTAAGGATGGAGGATTGATCCAGGTGGATATCGGTGGCGGCCCACCTCTTCCAACTGGCTCAAAACAGTCTTCTTGCAATTTTGGTAAATTACTATTTTTAGCAGTTTTTCGGGTCCTGAACTTCCAGAGCCATTTTGAGGCCCTAAACGACATTTTTTGGCGATTTGGGGGACCAAATAGTTGCCCCCGGCATGCATTAGGGCCCAGTCGAAAGTTGTAAATCTCGGATAGACCTTTCCAACGGGCTACCGAGCGCCCAAAACGGAGATCGCATGCAAAAGTTACGACCCCGGGAAGTTGATGTACTAACTTACCCAAACGGGGCCCACATGACTTTTGGCGCTTCATCTCCTAGGGTTAGGTTTTTGGATGTTTGGGATTCTTTCCCTCATGCTTATGATAAATAGGCCCTTTCGGCCTCTCTTTGTATTCATCTTGGCACGAATGAGCATAGCGGCCACATCTCTTCTCAGAGATAGCTACCACCATTCCAGCTATTGTATTTTACAGTCTGTTCTATTTCCGCTATTTAATAGAATATGTGTCTACTGTGTCACTGTGTTATTTGCAATATATCTCTGTATATGATTCTGTATATGCTATCTTTTGTTTCCTTCCCACATAAATCCGGATCAGTGGTATCAGAGCGGTCTGCTCTTTGATTGTTTCTCGGTGCATGTCCCCGACGAGGTTAGGATATAGAGAGTTGGGTCTCGAACTAGTTTCACTTGGGGAAGACCACTCTCGCCGCCCCAAACGGCCTCCCATGGCGGAAGAAAAGAGAGACGACGGAGCAGTAGATCCTATCAAGTTGTTGCTCGAGGAAGCCCTCGCACGACAGAGGAACGAGATGATGGATAATTTCGCCCAAATCCTTCAACGCATGCCAACAGCGGCAAATGCACCCTCAACGAGCAGCCATTTCGGAGATACGACTCCCTTCAAGGTACAAGTTAATTTTGATATCCCTTTATTTGAAGGCCAAATCGATGCCGATGCTCTAGATAAATGGTTGAATCTACTAGAAGGGTATTTCTCTGTCCACAAATTTTCCGACAGGGAAAAGATCATCTTTGCGCTCCTTAAGGCCGTCCCCCATGTCAAAAATTGGTGGGAAACTTATTGTGAGCAAAACTCGTCAGACGAGTCTGGATTGTTTGAATATTCCAATCCCACTTGGGCCTCTTTTATAGATGCCGTCAAGGAACAATATTACCCTGTTGGAAACTATGATGACCAGTACACAAAATGGACCATTCTGCATCAAGAGAGGGACCAAACGGTGTCGGAGTACACCAACAAATTTCATACCTTGCACACAAAGCTAGGTATCAAGGACTCCGAGCGGCACCTAGTACTGAAATATCGCAGTGACCTACACCGGTACATCCGAACAGAGATGGATTTCCTGGAAATCTCTTCACTCGGATCCGCCTATCGATATGCTGTCAAAATTGAGCAGAAATTTCAGCAAAAGAACAAGCGTGACTTCGGACCTGCGCAGAAGCAGGGCAAGGGAAACTCTGGCTCGCAGAGCATGGGGCAGGAAAAGGACAACCAGTCCCAACCACAGGCGAAGAAGGGTAAAGAAAAGACAAAGAAGGACACCGGGAAGTGGTGCGAGTTCCACAAGAGCCCCTGGCACAACACTGATGATTGTCGCTCAAAACAGTCATTGGTGGCTGAGATCAAAGCTTCAGAATCAGATCCCAGTTCCGATTCTGACTCGGAACCTAATTTCACAGCCACGCAAAAAGGGAAGCAGATCATTGATGCAGAACCCAGTGCCGTTGTTGCCACCACACAGATTCAACCAGAGGAACCTGAAGAGTCGGAGGCAGAGGAGCGCCTTTTCCACTCACAAATGTGGGTGAAGGGAATTCCCCTACACTTTGTTGTGGACAGCGGCAGCCAGAAGAACCTGATCTCAGAAGAAGTTATCAAGAGATTGGAGCTACCAATAACACCGCACCCACAACCATACACCATTGGATGGCTAAGCCAAGGACGAAGGATCCGTGTCAGTCACCAATGTCGCCTACCATATGGCATCAAGCCCTTCAAAGATGAGGTATTGTGTGATGTGGCCCCACTTGAAGTATGTGATGTTCTTTTAGGACAACCATATATGTGGAAGCGTCATGCTGTATATGAATCACGACCTCGCAGTGTCATTGTCACTTTGGGAGGACAACTCTATCGGATACCAGAGATAGTTGCACCTACCCCAAACGAGCAGGGAAGAAAGATAATCTCCCACACTGGGAAATTTTCCCTATTCGCAATTGCCACTAAAGGTGAACATCAAATCGCGGAGACATCCACAACCTCTGCAGATTATCCTTCTACTCAGCAGAAACAAGAAAAACACAAAGTTAGTGCAGCATCGCCTATTCGGGTACCTCTACAGTGCAAGGCCACGCATTCAAAGGGCCCCTCCAAAAAGAAACCATCCACACTGGTGCATACCAAGGATACCACAACAACCAAAACTGTTGAACAGCTCCAGCGCATCCATCAACAACAATTACAACCCTCTGAAGATGTCAAAGTAAGGCAATCTTTCCACTTCAGCAAATGTCGCACCAAGAGCTCAACTCGACACACGGCTCGACATATGATAAGGGATTTAATGCAATGGAGACCATTGCTTCCTAAGGATGGAGGATTGATCCAGGTGGATATCGGTGGCGGCCCACCTCTTCCAACTGGCTCAAAACAGTCTTCTGGCAATTTTGGTAAATTACTATTTTTAGCAGTTTTTCGGGTCCTGAACTTCCGGAGCCATTTTGAGGCCCTAAACGACATTTTTTGGCGATTTGGGGGACCAAATGGCTGCCCTCGGCATGCATTTATGCCCATTCGAAAGTTGTAAATCTCGGATAGACCTTTCCAACGGGCTACCAAGCGCCCAAAACGGAGATCGCATGCAAAAGTTACGACCCCGGGAAGTTGATGTACTAACTTACCCAAACGGGGCCCACATGACTTTTGGCGCTTCATCTCCTAGGGTTAGGTTTTTGGATGTTTGGGATTCTTTCCCTCATGCTTATGATAAATAGGCCCTTTCGGCCTCTCTTTGTATTCATCTTGGCACGAATGAGCATAGCGGCCACATCTCTTCTCAGAGATAGCTACCACCATTCCAGCTATTGTATTTTACAGTCTGTTCTATTTCCGCTATTTAATAGAATATGTGTTTACTGTGTCACTGTGTTATTTGCAATATATCTCTGTATATGATTCTGTATATGCTATCTTTTGTTTCCTTCCCACATAAATCCGGATCAGTGGTATCAGAGCGGTCTGCTCTTTGATTGTTTCTCGGTGCATGTCCCCGACGAGGTTAGGATATAGAGAGTTGGGTCTCGAACTAGTTTCACTTGGGGAAGACCACTCTCGCCGCCCCAAACGGCCTCCCATGGCGGAAGAAAAGAGAGACGACGGAGCAGTAGATCCTATCAAGTTGTTGCTCGAGGAAGCCCTCGCGCGACAGAGGAACGAGATGATGGATAATTTCGCCCAAATCCTTCAACGCATGCCAACAGCGGCAAATGCACCCTCAACGAGCAGCCATTTCGGAGATACGACTCCCTTCAAGGTACAAGTTAATTTTGATATCCCTTTATTTGAAGGCCAAATCGATGCCGATGCTCTAGATAAATGGTTGAATCTACTAGAAGGGTATTTCTCTGTCCACAAATTTTCCGACAGGGAAAAGATCATCTTTGCGCTCCTTAAGGCCGTCCCCCATGTCAAAAATTGGTGGGAAACTTATTGTGAGCAAAACTCGTCAGACGAGTCTGGATTGTTTGAATATTCCAATCCCACTTGGGCCTCTTTTATAGATGCCGTCAAGGAACAATATTACCCTGTTGGAAACTATGATGACCAGTACACAAAATGGACCATTCTGCATCAAGAGAGGGACCAAACGGTGTCGGAGTACACCAACAAATTTCATACCTTGCACACAAAGCTAGGTATCAAGGACTCCGAGCGGCACCTAGTACTGAAATATCGCAGTGGCCTACACCGGTACATCCGAACAGAGATGGATTTCCTGGAAATCTCTTCACTCGGATCCGCCTATCGATATGCTGTCAAAATTGAGCAGAAATTTCAGCAAAAGAACAAGCGTGACTTCGGACCTGCGCAGAAGCAGGGCAAGGGAAACTCTGGCTCGCAGAGCATGGGGCAGGAAAAGGACAACCAGTCCCAACCACAGGCGAAGAAGGGTAAAGAAAAGACAAAGAAGGACACCGGGAAGTGGTGCGAGTTCCACAAGAGCCCCTGGCACAACACTGATGATTGTCGCTCAAAACAGTCATTGGTGGCTGAGATCAAAGCTTCAGAATCAGATCCCAGTTCCGATTCTGACTCGGAACCTAATTTCACAGCCACGCAAAAAGGGAAGCAGATCATTGATGCAGAACCCAGTGCCGTTGTCGCCACCACACAGATTACACCAGAGGAACCTGAAGAGTCGGAGGCAGAGGAGCGCCTTTTCCACTCACAAATGTGGGTGAAGGGAATTCCCCTACACTTTGTTGTGGACAGCGGCAGCCAGAAGAACCTGATCTCAGAAGAAGTCATCAAGAGATTGGAGCTACCAATAACACCGCACCCACAACCATACACCATTGGATGGCTAAGCCAAGGACGAAGGATCCGTGTCAGTCACCAATGTCGCCTACCATATGGCATCAAGCCCTTCAAAGATGAGGTATTGTGTGATGTGGCCCCACTTGAAGTATGTGATGTTCTTTTAGGACAACCATATATGTGGAAGCGTCATGCTGTATATGAATCACGACCTCGCAGTGTCATTGTCACTTTGGGAGGACAACTCTATCGGATACCAGAGATAGTTGCACCTACCCCAAACGAGCAGGGAAGAAAGATAATCTCCCACACTGGGAAATTTTCCCTATTCGCAATTGCCACTAAAGGTGAACATCAAATCGCGGAGACATCCACAACCTCTGCAGATTATCCTTCTACTCAGCAGAAACAAGAAAAACACAAAGTTAGTGCAGCATCGCCTATTCGGGTACCTCTACAGTGCAAGGCCACGCATTCAAAGGGCCCCTCCAAAAAGAAACCATCCACACTGGTGCATACCAAGGATACCACAACAACCAAAACTGTTGAACAGCTCCAGCGCATCCATCAACAACAATTACAACCCTCTGAAGATGTCAAAGTAAGGCAATCTTTCCACTTCAGCAAATGTCGCACCAAGAGCTCAACTCGACACACGGCTCGACATATGATAAGGGATTTAATGCAATGGAGACCATTGCTTCCTAAGGATGGAGGATTGATCCAGGTGGATATCGGTGGCGGCCCACCTCTTCCAACTGGCTCAAAACAGTCTTCTGGCAATTTTGGTAAATTACTATTTTTAGCAGTTTTTCGGGTCCTGAACTTCCAGAGCCATTTTGAGGCCCTAAACGACATTTTTTGGCGATTTGGGGGACCAAATGGTTGCCCCCGACATGCATTTGGGCCCAGTCGAAAGTTGTAAATCTCGGATAGACCTTTCCAACGGGCTACCGAGCGCCCAAAACGGAGATCGCATGCAAAAGTTACGACCCCGGGAAGTTGATGTACTAACTTACCCAAACGGGGCCCACATGACTTTTGGCGCTTCATCTCCTAGGGTTAGGTTTTTGGATGTTTGGGATTCTTTCCCTCATGCTTATGATAAATAGGCCCTTTCGGCCTCTCTTTGTATTCATCTTGGCACGAATGAGCATAGCGGCCACATCTCTTCTCAGAGATAGCTACCACCATTCCAGCTATTGTATTTTACAGTCTGTTCTATTTCCGCTATTTAATAGAATATGTGTTTACTGTGTAACTGTGTTATTTGCAATATATCTCTGTATATGATTCTGTATATGCTATCTTTTGTTTCCTTCCCACATAAATCCGGATCAGTGGTATCAGAGCGGTCTGCTCTTTGATTGTTTCTCGGTGCATGTCCCCGACGAGGTTAGGATATAGAGAGTTGGGTCTCGAACTAGTTTCACTTGGGGAAGACCACTCTCGCCGCCCCAAACGGCCTCCCATGGCGGAAGAAAAGAGAGACGACGGAGCAGTAGATCCTATCAAGTTGTTGCTCGAGGAAGCCCTCGCGCGACAGAGGAACGAGATGATGGATAATTTCGCCCAAATCCTTCAACGCATGCCAACAGCGGCAAATGCACCCTCAACGAGCAGCCATTTCGGAGATACGACTCCCTTCAAGGTACAAGTTAATTTTGATATCCCTTTATTTGAAGGCCAAATCGATGCCGATGCTCTAGATAAATGGTTGAATCTACTAGAAGGGTATTTCTCTGTCCACAAATTTTCCGACAGGGAAAAGATCATCTTTGCGCTCCTTAAGGCCGTCCCCCATGTCAAAAATTGGTGGGAAACTTATTGTGAGCAAAACTCGTCAGACGAGTCTGGATTGTTTGAATATTCCAATCCCACTTGGGCCTCTTTTATAGATGCCGTCAAGGAACAATATTACCCTGTTGGAAACTATGATGACCAGTACACAAAATGGACCATTCTGCATCAAGAGAGGGACCAAACGGTGTCGGAGTACACCAACAAATTTCATACCTTGCACACAAAGCTAGGTATCAAGGACTCCGAGCGGCACCTAGTACTGAAATATCGCAGTGGCCTACACCGGTACATCCGAACAGAGATGGATTTCCTGGAAATCTCTTCACTCGGATCCGCCTATCGATATGCTGTCAAAATTGAGCAGAAATTTCAGCAAAAGAACAAGCGTGACTTCGGACCTGCGCAGAAGCAGGGCAAGGGAAACTCTGGCTCGCAGAGCATGGGGCAGGAAAAGGACAACCAGTCCCAACCACAGGCGAAGAAGGGTAAAGAAAAGACAAAGAAGGACACCGGGAAGTGGTGCGAGTTCCACAAGAGCCCCTGGCACAACACTGATGATTGTCGCTCAAAACAGTCATTGGTGGCTGAGATCAAAGCTTCAGAATCAGATCCCAGTTCCGATTCTGACTCGGAACCTAATTTCACAGCCACGCAAAAAGGGAAGCAGATCATTGATGCAGAACCCAGTGCCGTTGTTGCCACCACACAGATTCAACCAGAGGAACCTGAAGAGTCGGAGGCAGAGGAGCGCCTTTTCCACTCACAAATGTGGGTGAAGGGAATTCCCCTACACTTTGTTGTGGACAGCGGCATCCAGAAGAACCTGATCTCAGAAGAAGTCATCAAGAGATTGGAGCTACCAATAACACCGCACCCACAACCATACACCATTGGATGGCTAAGCCAAGGACGAAGGATCCGTGTCAGTCACCAATGTCGCCTACCATATGGCATCAAGCCCTTCAAAGATGAGGTATTGTGTGATGTGGCCCCACTTGAAGTATGTGATGTTCTTTTAGGACAACCATATATGTGGAAGCGTCATGCTGTATATGAATCACGACCTCGCAGTGTCATTGTCACTTTGGGAGGACAACTCTATCGGATACCAGAGATAGTTGCACCTACCCCAAACGAGCAGGGAAGAAAGATAATCTCCCACACTGGGAAATTTTCCCTATTCGCAATTGCCACTAAAGGTGAACATCAAATCGCGGAGACATCCACAACCTCTGCAGATTATCCTTCTACTCAGCAGAAACAAGAAAAACACAAAGTTAGTGCAGCATCGCCTATTCGGGTACCTCTACAGTGCAAGGCCACGCATTCAAAGGGCCCCTCCAAAAAGAAACCATCCACACTGGTGCATACCAAGGATACCACAACAACCGAAACTGTTGAACAGCTCCAGCGCATCCATCAACAACAATTACAACCCTCTGAAGATGTCAAAGTAAGGCAATCTTTCCACTTCAGCAAATGTCGCACCAAGAGCTCAACTCGACACACGGCTCGACATATGATAAGGGATTTAATGCAATGGAGACCATTGCTTCCTAAGGATGGAGGATTGATCCAGGTGGATATCGGTGGCGGCCCACCTCTTCCAACTGGCTCAAAACAGTCTTCTGGCAATTTTGGTAAATTACTATTTTTAGCAGTTTTTCGGGTCCTGAACTTCCGGAGCCATTTTGAGGCCCTAAACGACATTTTTTGGCGATTTTGGGGACCAAATGGTTGCCCCCGGCATGCATTTGGGCCCAGTCGAAAGTTGTAAATCTCGGATAGACCTTTCCAACGGGCTACCGAGCGCCCAAAACGGAGATCGCATGCAAAAGTTACGACCCCGGGAAGTTGATGTACTAACTTACCCAAACGGGGCCCACATGACTTTTGGCGCTTCATCTCCTAGGGTTAGGTTTTTGGATGTTTGGGATTCTTTCCCTCATGCTTATGATAAATAGGCCCTTTCGGCCTCTCTTTGTATTCATCTTGGCACGAATGAGCATAGCGGCCACATCTCTTCTCAGAGATAGCTACCACCATTCCAGCTATTGTATTTTACAGTCTGTTCTATTTCCGCTATTTAATAGAATATGTGTTTACTGTGTCACTGTGTTATTTGCAATATATCTCTGTATATGATTCTGTATATGCTATCTTTTGTTTCCTTCCCACATAAATCCGGATCAGTGGTATCAGAGCGGTCTGCTCTTTGATTGTTTCTCGGTGCATGTCCCCGACGAGGTTAGGATATAGAGAGTTGGGTCTCGAACTAGTTTCACTTGGGGAAGACCACTCTCGCCGCCCCAAACGGCCTCCCATGGCGGAAGAAAAGAGAGACGACGGAGCAGTAGATCCTATCAAGTTGTTGCTCGAGGAAGCCCTCGCGCGACAGAGGAACGAGATGATGGATAATTTCGCCCAAATCCTTCAACGCATGCCAACAGCGGCAAATGCACCCTCAACGAGCAGCCATTTCGGAGATACGACTCCCTTCAAGGTACAAGTTAATTTTGATATCCCTTTATTTGAAGGCCAAATCGATGCCGATGCTCTAGATAAATGGTTGAATCTACTAGAAGGGTATTTCTCTGTCCACAAATTTTCCGACAGGGAAAAGATCATCTTTGCGCTCCTTAAGGCCGTCCCCCATGTCAAAAATTGGTGGGAAACTTATTGTGAGCAAAACTCGTCAGACGAGTCTGGATTGTTTGAATATTCCAATCCCACTTGGGCCTCTTTTATAGATGCCGTCAAGGAACAATATTACCCTGTTGGAAACTATGATGACCAGTACACAAAATGGACCATTCTGCATCAAGAGAGGGACCAAACGGTGTCGGAGTACACCAACAAATTTCATACCTTGCACACAAAGCTAGGTATCAAGGACTCCGAGCGGCACCTAGTACTGAAATATCGCAGTGGCCTACACCGGTACATCCGAACAGAGATGGATTTCCTGGAAATCTCTTCACTCGGATCCGCCTATCGATATGCTGTCAAAATTGAGCAGAAATTTCAGCAAAAGAACAAGCGTGACTTCGGACCTGCGCAGAAGTAGGGCAAGGGAAACTCTGGCTCGCAGAGCATGGGGCAGGAAAAGGACAACCAGTCCCAACCACAGGCGAAGAAGGGTAAAGAAAAGACAAAGAAGGACACCGGGAAGTGGTGCGAGTTCCACAAGAGCCCCTGGCACAACACTGATGATTGTCGCTCAAAACAGTCATTGGTGGCTGAGATCAAAGCTTCAGAATCAGATCCCAGTTCCGATTCTGACTCGGAACCTAATTTCACAGCCACGCAAAAAGGGAAGCAGATCATTGATGCAGAACCCAGTGCCGTTGTTGCCACCACACAGATTCAACCAGAGGAACCTGAAGAGTCGGAGGCAGAGGAGCGCCTTTTCCACTCACAAATGTGGGTGAAGGGAATTCCCCTACACTTTGTTGTGGACAGCGGCAGCCAGAAGAACCTGATCTCAGAAGAAGTCATCAAGAGATTGGAGCTACCAATAACACCGCACCCACAACCATACACCATTGGATGGCTAAGCCAAGGACGAAGGATCCGTGTCAGTCACCAATGTCGCCTACCATATGGCATCAAGCCCTTCAAAGATGAGGTATTGTGTGATGTGGCCCCACTTGAAGTATGTGATGTTCTTTTAGGACAACCATATATGTGGAAGCGTCATGCTGTATATGAATCACGACCTCGCAGTGTCATTGTCACTTTGGGAGGACAACTCTATCGGATACCAGAGATAGTTGCACCTACCCCAAACGAGCAGGGAAGAAAGATAATCTCCCACACTGGGAAATTTTCCCTATTCGCAATTGCCACTAAAGGTGAACATCAAATCGCGGAGACATCCACAACCTCTGCAGATTATCCTTCTACTCAGCAGAAACAAGAAAAACACAAAGTTAGTGCAGCATCGCCTATTCGGGTACCTCTACAGTGCAAGGCCACGCATTCAAAGGGCCCCTCCAAAAAGAAACCATCCACACTGGTGCATACCAAGGATACCACAACAACCAAAACTGTTGAACAGCTCCAGCGCATCCATCAACAACAATTACAACCCTCTGAAGATGTCAAAGTAAGGCAATCTTTCCACTTCAGCAAATGTCGCACCAAGAGCTCAACTCGACACACGGCTCGACATATGATAAGGGATTTAATGCAATGGAGACCATTGCTTCCTAAGGATGGAGGATTGATCCAGGTGGATATCGGTGGCGGCCCACCTCTTCCAACTGGCTCAAAACAGTCTTCTGGCAATTTTGGTAAATTACTATTTTTAGCAGTTTTTCGGGTCCTGAACTTCCGGAGCCATTTTGAGGCCCTAAACGACATTTTTTGGCGATTTGGGGGACCAAATGGTTGCCATCGGCATGCATTTGGGCCCATTCGAAAGTTGTAAATCTCGGATAGACCTTTCCAACGGGCTACCGAGCGCCCAAAACGGAGATCGCATGCAAAAGTTACGACCCCGGGAAGTTGATGTACTAACTTACCCAAACGGGGCCCACATGACTTTTGGCGCTTCATCTCCTAGGGTTAGGTTTTTGGATGTTTGGGATTCTTTCCCTCATGCTTATGATAAATAGGCCCTTTCGGCCTCTCTTTGTATTCATCTTGGCACGAATGAGCATAGCGGCCACATCTCTTCTCAGAGATAGCTACCACCATTCCAGCTATTGTATTTTACAGTCTGTTCTATTTCCGCTATTTAATAGAATATGTGTTTACTGTGTCACTGTGTTATTTGCAATATATCTCTGTATATGATTCTGTATATGCTATCTTTTGTTTCCTTCCCACATAAATCCGGATCAGTGGTATCAGAGCGGTCTGCTCTTTGATTGTTTCTCGGTGCATGTCCCCGACGAGGTTAGGATATAGAGAGTTGGGTCTCGAACTAGTTTCACTTGGGGAAGACCACTCTCGCCGCCCCAAACGGCCTCCCATGGCGGAAGAAAAGAGAGACGACGGAGCAGTAGATCCTATCAAGTTGTTGCTCGAGGAAGCCCTCGCGCGACAGAGGAACGAGATGATGGATAATTTCGCCCAAATCCTTCAACGCATGCCAACAGCGGCAAATGCACCCTCAACGAGCAGCCATTTCGGAGATACGACTCCCTTCAAGGTACAAGTTAATTTTGATATCCCTTTATTTGAAGGCCAAATCGATGCCGATGCTCTAGATAAATGGTTGAATCTACTAGAAGGGTATTTCTCTGTCCACAAATTTTTCGACAGGGAAAAGATCATCTTTGCGCTCCTTAAGGCCGTCCCCCATGTCAAAAATTGGTGGGAAACTTATTGTGAGCAAAACTCGTCAGACGAGTCTGGATTGTTTGAATATTCCAATCCCACTTGGGCCTCTTTTATAGATGCCGTCAAGGAACAATATTACCCTGTTGGAAACTATGATGACCAGTACACAAAATGGACCATTCTGCATCAAGAGAGGGACCAAACGGTGTCGGAGTACACCAACAAATTTCATACCTTGCACACAAAGCTAGGTATCAAGGACTCCGAGCGGCACCTAGTACTGAAATATCGCAGTGGCCTACACCGGTACATCCGAACAGAGATGGATTTCCTGGAAATCTCTTCACTCGGATCCGCCTATCGATATGCTGTCAAAATTGAGCAGAAATTTCAGCAAAATAACAAGCGTGACTTCGGACCTGCGCAGAAGCAGGGCAAGGGAAACTCTGGCTCGCAGAGCATGGGGCAGGAAAAGGACAACCAGTCCCAACCACAGGCGAAGAAGGGTAAAGAAAAGACAAAGAAGGACACCGGGAAGTGGTGCGAGTTCCACAAGAGCCCCTGGCACAACACTGATGATTGTCGCTCAAAACAGTCATTGGTGGCTGAGATCAAAGCTTCAGAATCAGATCCCAGTTCCGATTCTGACTCGGAACCTAATTTCACAGCCACGCAAAAAGGGAAGCAGATCATTGATGCAGAACCCAGTGCCGTTGTTGCCACCACACAGATTCAACCAGAGGAACCTGAAGAGTCGGAGGCAGAGGAGCGCCTTTTCCACTCACAAATGTGGGTGAAGGGAATTCCCCTACACTTTGTTGTGGACAGCGGCAGCCAGAAGAACCTGATCTCAGAAGAAGTCATCAAGAGATTGGAGCTACCAATAACACCGCACCCACAACCATACACCATTGGATGGCTAAGCCAAGGACGAAGGATCCGTGTCAGTCACCAATGTCGCCTACCATATGGCATCAAGCCCTTCAAAGATGAGGTATTGTGTGATGTGGCCCCACTTGAAGTATGTGATGTTCTTTTAGGACAACCATATATGTGGAAGCGTCATGCTGTATATGAATCACGACCTCGCAGTGTCATTGTCACTTTGGGAGGACAACTCTATCGGATACCAGAGATAGTTGCACCTACCCCAAACGAGCAGGGAAGAAAGATAATCTCCCACACTGGGAAATTTTCCCTATTCGCAATTGCCACTAAAGGTGAACATCAAATCGCGGAGACATCCACAACCTCTGCAGATTATCCTTCTACTCAGCAGAAACAAGAAAAACACAAAGTTAGTGCAGCATCGCCTATTCGGGTACCTCTACAGTGCAAGGCCACGCATTCAAAGGGCCCCTCCAAAAAGAAACCATCCACACTGGTGCATACCAAGGATACCACAACAACCAAAACTGTTGAACAGCTCCAGCGCATCCATCAACAACAATTACAACCCTCTGAAGATGTCAAAGTAAGGCAATCTTTCCACTTCAGCAAATGTCGCACCAAGAGCTCAACTCGACACACGGCTCGACATATGATAAGGGATTTAATGCAATGGAGACCATTGCTTCCTAAGGATGGAGGATTGATCCAGGTGGATATCGGTGGCGGCCCACCTCTTCCAACTGGCTCAAAACAGTCTTCTGGCAATTTTGGTAAATTACTATTTTTAGCAGTTTTTCGGGTCCTGAACTTCCAGAGCCATTTTGAGGCCCTAAACGACATTTTTTGGCGATTTGGGGGACCAAATGGTTTCCCCCGGCATGCATTTCGGCCCACTCGAAAGTTGTAAATCTCGGATAGACCTTTCCAACGGGCTACCGAGCGCCCAAAACGGAGATCGCATGCAAAAGTTACGACCCCGGGAAGTTGATGTACTAACTTACCCAAACGGGGCCCACATGACTTTTGGCGCTTCATCTCCTAGGGTTAGGTTTTTGGATGTTTGGGATTCTTTCCCTCATGCTTATGATAAATAGGCCCTTTCGGCCTCTCTTTGTATTCATCTTGGCACGAATGAGCATAGCGGCCACATCTCTTCTCAGAGATAGCTACCACCATTCCAGCTATTGTATTTTACAGTCTGTTCTATTTCCGCTATTTAATAGAATATGTGTTTACTGTGTCACTGTGTTATTTGCAATATATCTCTGTATATGATTCTGTATATGCTATCTTTTGTTTCCTTCCCACATAAATCCGGATCAGTGGTATCAGAGCGGTCTGCTCTTTGATTGTTTCTCGGTGCATGTCCCCGACGAGGTTAGGATATAGAGAGTTGGGTCTCGAACTAGTTTCACTTGGGGAAGACCACTCTCGCCGCCCCAAACGGCCTCCCATGGCGGAAGAAAAGAGAGACGACGGAGCAGTAAATCCTATCAAGTTGTTGCTCGAGGAAGCCCTCGCGCGACAGAGGAACGAGATGATGGATAATTTCGCCCAAATCCTTCAACGCATGCCAACAGCGGCAAATGCACCCTCAACGAGCAGCCATTTCGGAGATACGACTCCCTTCAAGGTACAAGTTAATTTTGATATCCCTTTATTTGAAGGCCAAATCGATGCCGATGCTCTAGATAAATGGTTGAATCTACTAGAAGGGTATTTCTCTGTCCACAAATTTTCCGACAGGGAAAAGATCATCTTTGCGCTCCTTAAGGTCGTCCCCCATGTCAAAAATTGGTGGGAAACTTATTGTGAGCAAAACTCGTCAGACGAGTCTGGATTGTTTGAATATTCCAATCCCACTTGGGCCTCTTTTATAGATGCCGTCAAGGAACAATATTACCCTGTTGGAAACTATGATGACCAGTACACAAAATGGACCATTCTGCATCAAGAGAGGGACCAAACGGTGTCGGAGTACACCAACAAATTTCATACCTTGCACACAAAGCTAGGTATCAAGGACTCCGAGCGGCACCTAGTACTGAAATATCGCAGTGGCCTACACCGGTACATCCGAACAGAGATGGATTTCCTGGAAATCTCTTCACTCGGATCCGCCTATCGATATGCTGTCAAAATTGAGCAGAAATTTCAGCAAAAGAACAAGCGTGACTTCGGACCTGCGCAGAAGCAGGGCAAGGGAAACTCTGGCTCGCAGAGCATGGGGCAGGAAAAGGACAACCAGTCCCAACCACAGGCGAAGAAGGGTAAAGAAAAGACAAAGAAGGACACCGGGAAGTGGTGCGAGTTCCACAAGAGCCCCTGGCACAACACTGATGATTGTCGCTCAAAACAGTCATTGGTGGCTGAGATCAAAGCTTCAGAATCAGATCCCAGTTCCGATTCTGACTCGGAACCTAATTTCACAGCCACGCAAAAAGGGAAGCAGATCATTGATGCAGAACCCAGTGCCGTTGTTGCCACCACACAGATTCAACCAGAGGAACCTGAAGAGTCGGAGGCAGAGGAGCGCCTTTTCCACTCACAAATGTGGGTGAAGGGAATTCCCCTACACTTTTTTGTGGACAGCGGCAGCCAGAAGAACCTGATCTCAGAAGAAGTCATCAAGAGATTGGAGATACCAATAACACCGCACCCACAACCATACACCATTGGATGGCTAAGCCAAGGACGAAGGATCCGTGTCAGTCACCAATGTCGCCTACCATATGGCATCAAGCCCTTCAAAGATGAGGTATTGTGTGATGTGGCCCCACTTGAAGTATGTGATGTTCTTTTAGGACAGCCATATATGTGGAAGCGTCATGCTGTATATGAATCACGACCTCGCAGTGTCATTGTCACTTTGGGAGGACAACTCTATCGGATACCAGAGATAGTTGCACCTACCCCAAACGAGCAGGGAAGAAAGATAATCTCCCACACTGGGAAATTTTCCCTATTCGCAATTGCCACTAAAGGTGAACATCAAATCGCGGAGACATCCACAACCTCTGCAGATTATCCTTCTACTCAGCAGAAACAAGAAAAACACAAAGTTAGTGCAGCATCGCCTATTCGGGTACCTCTACAGTGCAAGGCCACGCATTCAAAGGGCCCCTCCAAAAAGAAACCATCCACACTGGTGCATACCAAGGATACCACAACAACCAAAACTGTTGAACAGCTCCAGCGCATCCATCAACAACAATTACAACCCTCTTAAGATGTCAAAGTAAGGCAATCTTTCCACTTCAGCAAATGTCGCACCAAGAGCTCAACTCGACACACGGCTCGACATATGATAAGGGATTTAATGCAATGGAGACCATTGCTTCCTAAGGATGGAGGATTGATCCAGGTGGATATCGGTGGCGGCCCACCTCTTCCAACTGGCTCAAAACAGTCTTCTGGCAATTTTGGTAAATTACTATTTTTAGCAGTTTTTCGGGTCCTGAACTTCCGGAGCCATTTTGAGGCCCTAAACGACATTTTTTGGCGATTTGGGGGACCAAATGGCTGCCCCCGACAGGCATTTGGGCCCATTCGAAAGTTGTAAATCTCGGATAGACCTTTCCAACGGGCTACCGAGCGCCCAAAACGGAGATCGCATGCAAAAGTTACGACCCCGGGAAGTTGATGTACTAACTTACCCAAACGGGGCCCACATGACTTTTGGCGCTTCATCTCCTAGGGTTAGGTTTTTGGATGTTTGGGATTCTTTCCCTCATGCTTATGATAAATAGGCCCTTTCGGCCTCTCTTTGTATTCATCTTGGCACGAATGAGCATAGCGGCCACATCTCTTCTCAGAGATAGCTACCACCATTCCAGCTATTGTATTTTACAGTCTGTTCTATTTCCGCTATTTAATAGAATATGTGTTTACTGTGTCACTGTGTTATTTGCAATATATCTCTGTATATGATTCTGTATATGCTATCTTTTGTTTCCTTCCCACATAAATCCGGATCAGTGGTATCAGAGCGGTCTGCTCTTTGATTGTTTCTCGGTGCATGTCCCCGACGAGGTTAGGATATAGAGAGTTGGGTCTCGAACTAGTTTCACTTGGGGAAGACCACTCTCGCCGCCCCAAACGGCCTCCCATGGCGGAAGAAAAGAGAGACGACGGAGCAGTAGATCCTATCAAGTTGTTGCTCGAGGAAGCCCTCGCGCGACAGAGGAACGAGATGATGGATAATTTCGCCCAAATCCTTCAACGCATGCCAACAGCGGCAAATGCACCCTCAACGAGCAGCCATTTCGGAGATACGACTCCCTTCAAGGTACAAGTTAATTTTGATATCCCTTTATTTGAAGGCCAAATCGATGCCGATGCTCTAGATAAATGGTTGAATCTACTAGAAGGGTATTTCTCTGTCCACAAATTTTCCGACAGGGAAAAGATCATCTTTGCGCTCCTTAAGGCCGTCCCCCATGTCAAAAATTGGTGGGAAACTTATTGTGAGCAAAACTCGTCAGACGAGTCTGGATTGTTTGAATATTCCAATCCCACTTGGGCCTCTTTTATAGATGCCGTCAAGGAACAATATTACCCTGTTGGAAACTATGATGACCAGTACACAAAATGGACCATTCTGCATCAAGAGAGGGACCAAACGGTGTCGGAGTACACCAACAAATTTCATACCTTGCACACAAAGCTAGGTATCAAGGACTCCGAGCGGCACCTAGTACTGAAATATCGCAGTGGCCTACACCGGTACATCCGAACAGAGATGGATTTCCTGGAAATCTCTTCACTCGGATCCGCCTATCGATATGCTGTCAAAATTGAGCAGAAATTTCAGCAAAAGAACAAGCGTGACTTCGGACCTGCGCAGAAGCAGGGCAAGGGAAACTCTGGCTCGCAGAGCATGGGGCAGGAAAAGGACAACCAGTCCCAACCACAGGCGAAGAAGGGTAAAGAAAAGACAAAGAAGGACACCGGGAAGTGGTGCGAGTTCCACAAGAGCCCCTGGCACAACACTGATGATTGTCGCTCAAAACAGTCATTGGTGGCTGAGATCAAAGCTTCAGAATCAGATCCCAGTTCCGATTCTGACTCGGAACCTAATTTCACAGCCACGCAAAAAGGGAAGCAGATCATTGATGCAGAACCCAGTGCCGTTGTTGCCACCACACAGATTACACCAGAGGAACCTGAAGAGTCGGAGGCAGAGGAGCGCCTTTTCCACTCACAAATGTGGGTGAAGGGAATTCCCCTACACTTTGTTGTGGACAGCGGCAGCCAGAAGAACCTGATCTCAGAAGAAATCATCAAGAGATTGGAGCTACCAATAACACCGCACCCACAACCATACACCATTGGATGGCTAAGCCAAGGACGAAGGATCCGTGTCAGTCACCAATGTCGCCTACCATATGGCATCAAGCCCTTCAAAGATGAGGTATTGTGTGATGTGGCCCCACTTGAAGTATGTGATGTTCTTTTAGGACAACCATATATGTGGAAGCGTCATGCTGTATATGAATCACGACCTCGCAGTGTCATTGTCACTTTGGGAGGACAACTCTATCGGATACCAGAGATAGTTGCACCTACCCCAAACGAGCAGGGAAGAAAGATAATCTCCCACACTGGGAAATTTTCCCTATTCGCAATTGCCACTAAAGGTGAACATCAAATCGCGGAGACATCCACAACCTCTGCAGATTATCCTTCTACTCAGCAGAAACAAGAAAAACACAAAGTTAGTGCAGCATCGCCTATTCGGGTACCTCTACAGTGCAAGGCCACGCATTCAAAGGGCCCCTCCAAAAAGAAACCATCCACACTGGTGCATACCAAGGATACCACAACAACCAAAACTGTTGAACAGCTCCAGCGCATCCATCAACAACAATTACAACCCTCTGAAGATGTCAAAGTAAGGCAATCTTTCCACTTCAGCAAATGTCGCACCAAGAGCTCAACTCGACACACGGCTCGACATATGATAAGGGATTTAATGAAATGGAGACCATTGCTTCCTAAGGATGGAGGATTGATCCAGGTGGATATCGGTGGCGGCCCACCTCTTCCAACTGGCTCAAAACAGTCTTCTGGCAATTTTGGTAAATTACTATTTTTAGCAGTTTTTCGGGTCCTGAACTTCCAGAGCCATTTTGAGGCCCTAAACGACATTTTTTGGCGATTTGGGGGACCAAATGGTTGCCCCCGACATGCATTTGGGCCCAGTCGAAAGTTGTAAATCTCGGATAGACCTTTCCAACGGGCTACCGAGCGCCCAAAACGGAGATCGCATGCAAAAGTTACGACCCCGGGAAGTTGATGTACTAACTTACCCAAACGGGGCCCACATGACTTTTGGCGCTTCATCTCCTAGGGTTAGGTTTTTGGATGTTTGGGATTCTTTCCCTCATGCTTATGATAAATAGGCCCTTTCGGCCTCTCTTTGTATTCATCTTGGCACGAATGAGCATAGCGGCCACATCTCTTCTCAGAGATAGCTACCACCATTCCAGCTATTGTATTTTACAGTCTGTTCTATTTCCGCTATTTAATAGAATATGTGTTTACTGTGTAACTGTGTTATTTGCAATATATCTCTGTATATGATTCTGTATATGCTATCTTTTGTTTCCTTCCCACATAAATCCGGATCAGTGGTATCAGAGCGGTCTGCTCTTTGATTGTTTCTCGGTGCATGTCCCCGACGAGGTTAGGATATAGAGAGTTGGGTCTCGAACTAGTTTCACTTGGGGAAGACCACTCTCGCCGCCCCAAACGGCCTCCCATGGCGGAAGAAAAGAGAGACGACGGAGCAGTAGATCCTATCAAGTTGTTGCTCGAGGAAGCCCTCGCGCGACAGAGGAACGAGATGATGGATAATTTCGCCCAAATCCTTCAACGCATGCCAACAGCGGCAAATGCACCCTCAACGAGCAGCCATTTCGGAGATACGACTCCCTTCAAGGTACAAGTTAATTTTGATATCCCTTTATTTGAAGGCCAAATCGATGCCGATGCTCTAGATAAATGGTTGAATCTACTAGAAGGGTATTTCTCTGTCCACAAATTTTCCGACAGGGAAAAGATCATCTTTGCGCTCCTTAAGGCCGTCCCCCATGTCAAAAATTGGTGGGAAACTTATTGTGAGCAAAACTCGTCAGACGAGTCTGGATTGTTTGAATATTCCAATCCCACTTGGGCCTCTTTTATAGATGCCGTCAAGGAACAATATTACCATGTTGGAAACTATGATGACCAGTACACAAAATGGACCATTCTGCATCAAGAGAGGGACCAAACGGTGTCGGAGTACACCAACAAATTTCATACCTTGCACACAAAGCTAGGTATCAAGGACTCCGAGCGGCACCTAGTACTGAAATATCGCAGTGGCCTACACCGGTACATCCGAACAGAGATGGATTTCCTGGAAATCTCTTCACTCGGATCCGCCTATCGATATGCTGTCAAAATTGAGCAGAAATTTCAGCAAAAGAACAAGCGTGACTTCGGACCTGCGCAGAAGCAGGGCAAGGGAAACTCTGGCTCGCAGAGCATGGGGCAGGAAAAGGACAACCAGTCCCAACCACAGGCGAAGAAGGGTAAAGAAAAGACAAAGAAGGACACCGGGAAGTGGTGCGAGTTCCACAAGAGCCCCTGGCACAACACTGATGATTGTCGCTCAAAACAGTCATTGGTGGCTGAGATCAAAGCTTCAGAATCAGATCCCAGTTCCGATTCTGACTCGGAACCTAATTTCACAGCCACGCAAAAAGGGAAGCAGATCATTGATGCAGAACCCAGTGCCGTTGTTGCCACCACACAGATTCAACCAGAGGAACCTGAAGAGTCGGAGGCAGAGGAGCGCCTTTTCCACTCACAAATGTGGGTGAAGGGAATTCCCCTACACTTTGTTGTGGACAGCGGCATCCAGAAGAACCTGATCTCAGAAGAAGTCATCAAGAGATTGGAGCTACCAATAACACCGCACCCACAACCATACACCATTGGATGGCTAAGCCAAGGACGAAGGATCCGTGTCAGTCACCAATGTCGCCTACCATATGGCATCAAGCCCTTCAAAGATGAGGTATTGTGTGATGTGGCCCCACTTGAAGTATGTGATGTTCTTTTAGGACAACCATATATGTGGAAGCGTCATGCTGTATATGAATCACGACCTCGCAGTGTCATTGTCACTTTGGGAGGACAACTCTATCGGATACCAGAGATAGTTGCACCTACCCCAAACGAGCAGGGAAGAAAGATAATCTCCCACACTGGGAAATTTTCCCTATTCGCAATTGCCACTAAAGGTGAACATCAAATCGCGGAGACATCCACAACCTCTGCAGATTATCCTTCTACTCAGCAGAAACAAGAAAAACACAAAGTTAGTGCAGCATCGCCTATTCGGGTACCTCTACAGTGCAAGGCCACGCATTCAAAGGGCCCCTCCAAAAAGAAACCATCCACACTGGTGCATACCAAGGATACCACAACAACCGAAACTGTTGAACAGCTCCAGCGCATCCATCAACAACAATTACAACCCTCTGAAGATGTCAAAGTAAGGCAATCTTTCCACTTCAGCAAATGTCGCACCAAGAGCTCAACTCGACACACGGCTCGACATATGATAAGGGATTTAATGCAATGGAGACCATTGCTTCCTAAGGATGGAGGATTGATCCAGGTGGATATCGGTGGCGGCCCACCTCTTCCAACTGGCTCAAAACAGTCTTCTGGCAATTTTGGTAAATTACTATTTTTAGCAGTTTTTCGGGTCCTGAACTTCCGGAGCCATTTTGAGGCCCTAAACGACATTTTTTGGCGATTTTGGGGACCAAATGGTTGCCCCCGGCATGCATTTGGGCCCAGTCGAAAGTTGTAAATCTCGGATAGACCTTTCCAACGGGCTACCGAGCGCCCAAAACGGAGATCGCATGCAAAAGTTACGACCCCGGGAAGTTGATGTACTAACTTACCCAAACGGGGCCCACATGACTTTTGGCGCTTCATCTCCTAGGGTTAGGTTTTTGGATGTTTGGGATTCTTTCCCTCATGCTTATGATAAATAGGCCCTTTCGGCCTCTCTTTGTATTCATCTTGGCACGAATGAGCATAGCGGCCACATCTCTTCTCAGAGATAGCTACCACCATTCCAGCTATTGTATTTTACAGTCTGTTCTATTTCCGCTATTTAATAGAATATGTGTTTACTGTGTCACTGTGTTATTTGCAATATATCTCTGTATATGATTCTGTATATGCTATATTTTGTTTCCTTCCCACATAAATCCGGATCAGTGGTATCAGAGCGGTCTGCTCTTTGATTGTTTCTCGGTGCATGTCCCCGACGAGGTTAGGATATAGAGAGTTGGGTCTCGAACTAGTTTCACTTGGGGAAGACCACTCTCGCCGCCCCAAACGGCCTCCCATGGCGGAAGAAAAGAGAGACGACGGAGCAGTAGATCCTATCAAGTTGTTGCTCGAGGAAGCCCTCGCGCGACAGAGGAACGAGATGATGGATAATTTCGCCCAAATCCTTCAACGCATGCCAACAGCGGCAAATGCACCCTCAACGAGCAGCCATTTCGGAGATACGACTCCCTTCAAGGTACAAGTTAATTTTGATATCCCTTTATTTGAAGGCCAAATCGATGCCGATGCTCTAGATAAATGGTTGAATCTACTAGAAGGGTATTTCTCTGTCCACAAATTTTCCGACAGGGAAAAGATCATCTTTGCGCTCCTTAAGGCCGTCCCCCATGTCAAAAATTGGTGGGAAACTTATTGTGAGCAAAACTCGTCAGACGAGTCTGGATTGTTTGAATATTCCAATCCCACTTGGGCCTCTTTTATAGATGCCGTCAAGGAACAATATTACCCTGTTGGAAACTATGATGACCAGTACACAAAATGGACCATTCTGCATCAAGAGAGGGACCAAACGGTGTCGGAGTACACCAACAAATTTCATACCTTGCACACAAAGCTAGGTATCAAGGACTCCGAGCGGCACCTAGTACTGAAATATCGCAGTGGCCTACACCGGTACATCCGAACAGAGATGGATTTCCTGGAAATCTCTTCACTCGGATCCGCCTATCGATATGCTGTCAAAATTGAGCAGAACTTTCAGCAAAAGAACAAGCGTGACTTCAGACCTGCGCAGAAGCAGGGCAAGGGAAACTCTGGCTCGCAGAGCATGGGGCAGGAAAAGGACAACCAGTCCCAACCACAGGCGAAGAAGGGTAAAGAAAAGACAAAGAAGGAAACCGGGAAGTGGTGCGAGTTCCACAAGAGCCCCTGGCACAACACTGATGATTGTCGCTCAAAACAGTCATTGGTGGCTGAGATCAAAGCTTCAGAATCAGATCCCAGTTCCGATTCTGACTCGGAACCTAATTTCACCGCCACGCAAAAAGGGAAGCAGATCATTGATGCAGAACCCAGTGCCGTTGTTGCCACCACACAGATTCAACCAGAGGAACCTGAAGAGTCGGAGGCAGAGGAGCGCCTTTTCCACTCACAAATGTGGGTGAAGGGAATTCCCCTACACTTTGTTGTGGACAGCGGCAGCCAAAAGAATCTGATCTCAGAAGAAGTCATCAAGAGATTGGAGATACCAATAACACCGCACCCACAACCATACACCATTGGATGGCTAAGCCAAGGACGAAGGATCCGTGTCAGTCACCAATGTCGCCTACCATATGGCATCAAGCCCTTCAAAGATGAGGTATTGTGTGATGTGGCCCCACTTGAAGTATGTGATGTTCTTTTAGGACAGCCATATATGTGGAAGCGTCATGCTGTATATGAATCACGACCTCGCAGTGTCATTGTCACTTTGGGAGGACAACTCTATCGGATACCAGAGATAGTTGCACCTACCCCAAACGAGCAGGGAAGAAAGATAATCTCCCACACTGGGAAATTTTTCCTATTCGCAATTGCCACTAAAGGTGAACATCAAATCGCGGAGACATCCACAACCTCTGCAGATTATCCTTCTACTCAGCAGAAACAAGAAAAACACAAAGTTAGTGCAGCATCGCCTATTCGGGTACCTCTACAGTGCAAGGCCACGCATTCAAAGGGCCCCTCCAAAAAGAAACCATCCACACTGGTGCATACCAAGGATACCACAACAACCAAAACTGTTGAACAGCTCCAGCGCATCCATCAACAACAATTACAACCCTCTGAAGATGTCAAAGTAAGGCAATCTTTCCACTTCAGCAAATGTCGCACCAAGAGCTCAACTCGACACACGGCTCGACATATGATAAGGGATTTAATGTAATGGAGACCATTGCTTCCTAAGGATGGAGGATTGATCCAGGTGGATATCGGTGGCGGCCCACCTCTTCCAACTGGCTCAAAACAGTCTTCTGGCAATTTTGGTAAATTACTATTTTTAGCAGTTTTTCGGGTCCTGAACTTCCGGAGCAATTTTGAGGCCCTAAACGACATTTTTTGGCGATTTGGGGGACCAAATCGTTGCCCCCGGCATGCATTTGGGCCCATTCGAAAGTTGTAAATCTCGGATAGACCTTTCCAACGGGCTACCGAGCGCCCAAAACAGAGATCGCATGCAAAAGTTACGACCCCGGGAAGTTGATGTACTAACTTACCCAAACGGGGCCCACATGACTTTTGGCGCTTCATCTCCTAGGGTTAGGTTTTTGGATGTTTGGGATTCTTTCCCTCATGCTTATGATAAATAGGCCCTTTCGGCCTCTCTTTGTATTCATCTTGGCACGAATGAGCATAGCGGCCACATCTCTTCTCAGAGATAGCTACCACCATTCCAGCTATTATATTTTACAGTCTGTTCTATTTCCGCTATTTAATAGAATATGTGTTTACTGTGTCACTGTGTTATTTGCAATATATCTCTGTATATGATTCTGTATATGCTATCTTTTGTTTCCTTCCCACATAAATCCGGATCAGTGGTATCAGAGCGGTCTGCTCTTTGATTGTTTCTCGGTGCATGTCCCCGACGAGGTTAGGATATAGAGAGTTGGGTCTCGAACTAGTTTCACTTGGGGAAGACCACTCTCGCCGCCCCAAACGGCCTCCCATGGCGGAAGAAAAGAGAGACGACGGAGCAGTAGATCCTATCAAGTTGTTGCTCGAGGAAGCCCTCGCGCGACAGAGGAACGAGATGATGGATAATTTCGCCCAAATCCTTCAACGCATGCCAACAGCGGCAAATGCACCCTCAACGAGCAGCCATTTCGGAGATACGACTCCCTTCAAGGTACAAGTTAATTTTGATATCCCTTTATTTGAAGGCCAAATCGATGCCGATGCTCTAGATAAATGGTTGAATCTACTAGAAGGGTATTTCTCTGTCCACAAATTTTCCGACAGGGAAAAGATCATCTTTGCGCTCCTTAAGGCCGTCCCCCATGTCAAAAATTGGTGGGAAACTTATTGTGAGCAAAACTCGTCAGACGAGTCTGGATTGTTTGAATATTCCAATCCCACTTGGGCCTCTTTTATAGATGCCGTCAAGGAACAATATTACCCTGTTGGAAACTATGATGACCAGTACACAAAATGGACCATTCTGCATCAAGAGAGGGACCAAACGGTGTCGGAGTACACCAACAAATTTCATACCTTGCACACAAAGCTAGGTATCAAGGACTCCGAGCGGCACCTAGTACTGAAATATCGCAGTGGCCTACACCGGTACATCCGAACAGAGATGGATTTCCTGGAAATCTCTTCACTCAGATCCGCCTATCGATATGCTGTCAAAATTGAGCAGAAATTTCAGCAAAAGAACAAGCGTGACTTCGGACCTGCGCAGAAGCAGGGCAAGGGAAACTCTGGCTCGCAGAGCATGGGGGAGGAAAAGGACAACCAGTCCCAACCACAGGCGAAGAAGGGTAAAGAAAAGACAAAGAAGGAAACCGGGCAGTGGTGCGAGTTCCACAAGAGCCCCTGGCACAACACTGATGATTGTCGCTCAAAACAGTCATTGGTGGCTGAGATCAAAGCTTCAGAATCAGATCCCAGTTCCGATTCTGACTCGGAACCTAATTTCACAGCCACGCAAAAAGGGAAGCAGATCATTGATGCAGAACCCAGTGCCGTTGTTGCCACCACACAGATTCAACCAGAGGAACCTGAAGAGTCGGAGGCAGAGGAGCGCCTTTTCCACTCACAAATGTGGGTGAAGGGAATTCCCCTACACTTTGTTGTGGACAGCGGCAGCCAGAAGAACCTGATCTCAGAAGAAGTCATCAAGAGATTGGAGCTACCAATAACACCGCACCCACAACCATACACCATTGGATGGCTAAGCCAAGGACGAAGGATCCGTGTCAGTCACCAATGTCGCCTACCATATGGCATCAAGCCCTTCAAAGATGAGGTATTGTGTGATGTGGCCCCACTTGAAGTATGTGATGTTCTTTTAGGACAGCCATATATGTGGAAGCGTCATGCTGTATATGAATCACGACCTCGCAGTGTCATTGTCACTTTGGGAGGACAACTCTATCGGATACCAGAGATAGTTGCACCTACCCCAAACGAGCAGGGAAGAAAGATAATCTCCCACACTGGGAAATTTTCCCTATTCGCAATTGCCACTAAAGGTGAACATCAAATCGCGGAGACATCCACAACCTCTGCAGATTATCCTTCTACTCAGCAGAAACAAGAAAAACACAAAGTTAGTGCAGCATCGCCTATTCGGGTACCTCTACAGTGCAAGGCCACGCATTCAAAGGGCCCCTCCAAAAAGAAACCATCCACACTGGTGCATACCAAGGATACCACAACAACCAAAACTGTTGAACAGCTCCAGCGCATCCATCAACAACAATTACAACCCTCTGAAGATGTCAAAGTAAGGCAATCTTTCCACTTCAGCAAATGTCGCACCAAGAGCTCAACTCGACACACGGCTCGACATATGATAAGGGATTTAATGCAATGGAGACCATTGCTTCCTAAGGATGGAGGATTGATCCAGGTGGATATCGGTGGCGGCCCACCTCTTCCAACTGGCTCAAAACAGTCTTCTGGCAATTTTGGTAAATTACTATTTTTAGCAGTTTTTCGGGTCCTGAACTTCCGGAGCCATTTTGAGGCCCTAAACGACATTTTTTGGCCATTTGGGGGACCAAATGGTCTCCCCCCGGCATGCATTTGGGCCCATTCGAAAGTTGTAAATCTCGGATAGACCTTTCCAACGGGCTACCGAGCGCCCAAAACGGAGATCGCATGCAAAAGTTACGACCCCGGGAAGTTGATGTACTAACATACCCAAACGGGGCCCACATGACTTTTGGCGCTTCATCTCCTAGGGTTAGGTTTTTGGATGTTTGGGATTCTTTCCCTCATGCTTATGATAAATAGGCCCTTTCGGCCTCTCTTTGTATTCATCTTGGCACGAATGAGCATAGCGGCCACATCTCTTCTCAAAGATAGCTACCACCATTCCAGCTATTGTATTTTACAGTCTGTTCTATTTCCGCTATTTAATAGAATATGTGTTTACTGTGTCACTGTGTTATTTGCAATATATCTCTGTATATGATTCTGTATATGCTATCTTTTGTTTCCTTCCCACATAAATCCGGATCAGTGGTATCAGAGCGGTCTGCTCTTTGATTGTTTCTCGGTGCATGTCCCCGACGAGGTTAGGATATAGAGAGTTGGGTCTCGAACTAGTTTCACTTGGGGAAGACCACTCTCGCCGCCCCAAACGGCCTCCCATGGCGGAAGAAAAGAGAGACGACGGAGCAGTAGATCCTATCAAGTTGTTGCTCGAGGAAGCCCTCGCGCGACAGAGGAACGAGATGATGGATAATTTCGCCCAAATCCTTCAACGCATGCCAACAGCGGCAAATGCACCCTCAACGAGCAGCCATTTCGGAGATACGACTCCCTTCAAGGTACAAGTTAATTTTGATATCCCTTTATTTGAAGGCCAAATCGATGCCGATGCTCTAGATAAATGGTTGAATCTACTAGAAGGGTATTTCTCTGTCCACAAATTTTCCGACAGGGAAAAGATCATCTTTGCGCTCCTTAAGGCCGTCCCCCATGTCAAAAATTGGTGGGAAACTTATTGTGAGCAAAACTCGTCAGACGAGTCTGGATTGTTTGAATATTCCAATCCCACTTGGGCCTCTTTTATAGATGCCGTCAAGGAACAATATTACCCTGTTGGAAACTATGATGACCAGTACACAAAATGGACCATTCTTGATCAAGAGAGGGACCAAACGGTGTTGGAGTACACCAACAAATTTCATACCTTGCACACAAAGCTAGGTATCAAGGACTCCGAGCGGCACCTAGTACTGAAATATCGCAGTGGCCTACACCGGTACATCCGAACAGAGATGGATTTCCTGGAAATCTCTTCACTCGGATCCGCCTATCGATATGCTGTCAAAATTGAGCAGAAATTTCAGCAAAAGAACAAGCGTGACTTCGGACCTGCGCAGAAGCAGGGCAAGGGAAACTCTGGCTCGCAGAGCATGGGGCAGGAAAAGGACAACCAGTCCCAACCACAGGCGAAGAAGGGTAAAGAAAAGACAAAGAAGGACACCGGGAAGTGGTGCAAGTTCCACAAGAGCCCCTGGCACAACACTGATGATTGTCGCTCAAAACAGTCATTGGTGGCTGAGATCAAAGCTTCAGAATCAGATCCCAGTTCCGATTCTGACTCGGAACCTAATTTCACAGCCACGCAAAAAGGGAAGCAGATCATTGATGCAGAACCCAGTGCCGTTGTTGCCACCACACAGATTCAACCAGAGGAACCTGAAGAGTCGGAGGCAGAGGAGCGCCTTTTCCACTCACAAATGTGGGTGAAGGGAATTCCCCTACACTTTGTTGTGGACAGCGGCAGCCAGAAGAACCTGATCTCAGAAGAAGTCATCAAGAGATTGGAGCTACCAATAACACCGCACCCACAACCATACACCATTGGATGGCTAAGCCAAGGACGAAGGATCCGTGTCAGTCACCAATGTCGCCTACCATATGGCATCAAGCCCTTCAAAGATGAGGTATTGTGTGATGTGGCCCCACTTGAAGTATGTGATGTTCTTTTAGGACAGCCATATATGTGGAAGCGTCATGCTGTATATGAATCACGACCTCGCAGTGTCATTGTCACTTTGGGAGGACAACTCTATCGGATACCAGAGATAGTTGCACCTACCCCAAACGAGCAGGGAAGAAAGATAATCTCCCACACTGGGAAATTTTCCCTATTCGCAATTGCCACTAAAGGTGAACATCAAATCGCGGAGACATCCACAACCTCTGCAGATTATCCTTCTACTCAGCAGAAACAAGAAAAACACAAAGTTAGTGCAGCATCGCCTATTCGGGTACCTCTACAGTGCAAGGCCACGCATTCAAAGGGCCCCTCCAAAAAGAAACCATCCACACTGGTGCATACCAAGGATACCACAACAACCAAAACTGTTGAACAGCTCCAGCGCATCCATCAACAACAATTACAACCCTCTGAAGATGTCAAAGTAAGGCAATCTTTCCACTTCAGCAAATGTCGCACCAAGAGCTCAACTCGACACACGGCTCGACATATGATAAGGGATTTAATGCAATGGAGACCATTGCTTCCTAAGGATGGAGGATTGATCCAGGTGGATATCGGTGGCGGCCCACCTCTTCCAACTGGCTCAAAACAGTCTTCTGGCAATTTTGGTAAATTACTATTTTTAGCAGTTTTTCGGGGTCCTGAACTTCCGGAGCCATTTTGAGGCCCTAAACGACATTTTTTGGCGATTTGGGGGACCAAATGGTTGCCCTCGGCATGCATTTGGGCCCAGTCGAAAGTTGTAAATCTCGGATAGACCTTTCCAACGGGCTACCGAGCGCCCAAAACGGAGATCGCATGCAAAAGTTACGACCCCGGGAAGTTGATGTACTAACTTACCCAAACGGGGCCCACATGACTTTTGGCGCTTCATCTCCTAGGGTTAGGTTTTTGGATGTTTGGGATTCTTTCCCTCATGCTTATGATAAATAGGCCCTTTCGGCCTCTCTTTGTATTCATCTTGGCACGAATGAGCATAGCGGCCACATCTCTTCTCAGAGATAGCTACCACCATTCCAGCTATTGTATTTTACAGTCTGTTCTATTTCCGCTATTTAATAGAATATGTGTTTACTGTGTCACTGTGTTATTTGCAATATATCTCTGTATATGATTCTGTATATGCTATCTTTTGTTTCCTTCCCACATAAATCCGGATCAGTGGTATCAGAGCGGTCTGCTCTTTGATTGTTTCTCGGTGCATGTCCCCGACGAGGTTAGGATATAGAGAGTTGGGTCTCGAACTAGTTTCACTTGGGGAAGACCACTCTCGCCGCCCCAAACGGCCTCCCATGGCGGAAGAAAAGAGAGACGACGGAGCAGTAGATCCTATCAAGTTGTTGCTCGAGGAAGCCCTCGCGCGACAGAGGAACGAGATGATGGATAATTTCGCCCAAATCCTTCAACGCATGCCAACAGCGGCAAATGCACCCTCAACGAGCAGCCATTTCGGAGATACGACTCCCTTCAAGGTACAAGTTAATTTTGATATCCCTTTATTTGAAGGCCAAATCGATGCCGATGCTCTAGATAAATGGTTGAATCTACTAGAAGGGTATTTCTCTGTCCACAAATTTTCCGACAGGGAAAAGATCATCTTTGCGCTCCTTAAGGCCGTCCCCCATGTCAAAAATTGGTGGGAAACTTATTGTGAGCAAAACTCGTCAGACGAGTCTGGATTGTTTGAATATTCCAATCCCACTTGGGCCTCTTTTATAGATGCCGTCAAGGAACAATATTACCCTGTTGGAAACTATGATGACCAGTACACAAAATGGACCATTCTGCATCAAGAGAGGGACCAAACGGTGTCGGAGTACACCAACAAATTTCATACCTTGCACACAAAGCTAGGTATCAAGGACTCCGAGCGGCACCTAGTACTGAAATATCGCAGTGGCCTACACCGGTACATCCGAACAGAGATGGATTTCCTGGAAATCTCTTCACTCGGATCCGCCTATCGATATGCTGTCAAAATTGAGCAGAAATTTCAGCAAAAGAACAAGCGTGACTTCGGACCTGCGCAGAAGCAGGGCAAGGGAAACTCTGGCTCGCAGAGCATGGGGCAGGAAAAGGACAACCAGTCCCAACCACAGGCGAAGAAGGGTAAAGAAAAGACAAAGAAGGACACCGGGAAGTGGTGCGAGTTCCACAAGAGCCCCTGGCACAACACTGATGATTGTCGCTCAAAACAGTCATTGGTGGCTGAGATCAAAGCTTCAGAATCAGATCCCAGTTCCGATTCTGACTCGGAACCTAATTTCACAGCCACGCAAAAAGGGAAGCAGATCATTGATGCAGAACCCAGTGCCGTTGTTGCCACCACACAGATTCAACCAGAGGAACCTGAAGAGTCGGAGGCAGAGGAGCGCCTTTTCCACTCACAAATGTGGGTGAAGGGAATTCCCCTACACTTTGTTGTGGACAGCGGCAGCCAGAAGAACCTGATCTCAGAAGAAGTCATCAAGAGATTGGAGCTACCAATAACACCGCACCCACAACCATACACCATTGGATGGCTAAGCCAAGGACGAAGGATCCGTGTCAGTCACCAATGTCGCCTACCATATGGCATCAAGCCCTTCAAAGATGAGGTATTGTGTGATGTTCTTTTAGGACAACCATATATGTGGAAGCGTCATGCTGTATATGAATCACGACCTCGCAGTGTCATTGTCACTTTGGGAGGAAAACTCTATCGGATACCAGAGATAGTTGCACCTACCCCAAACGAGCAGGGAAGAAAGATAATCTCCCACACTGGGAAATTTTCCCTATTCGCAATTGCCACTAAAGGTGAACATCAAATCGCGGAGACATCCACAACCTCTGCAGATTATCCTTCTACTCAGCAGAAACAAGAAAAACACAAAGTTAGTGCAGCATCGCCTATTCGGGTACCTCTACAGTGCAAGGCCACGCATTCAAAGGGCCCCTCCAAAAAGAAACCATCCACACTGGTGCATACCAAGGATACCACAACAACCAAAACTGTTGAACAGCTCCAGCGCATCCATCAACAACAATTACAACCCTCTGAAGATGTCAAAGTAAGGCAATCTTTCCACTTCAGCAAATGTCGCACCAAGAGCTCAACTCGACACACGGCTCGACATATGATAAGGGATTTAATGCAATGGAGACCATTGCTTCCTAAGGATGGAGGATTGATCCAGGTGGATATCGGTGGCGGCCCACCTCTTCCAACTGGCTCAAAACAGTCTTCTGGCAATTTTGGTAAATTACTATTTTTAGCAGTTTTTCGGGTCCTGAACTTCCGGAGCCATTTTGAGGCCCTAAACGACATTTTTTGGCGATTTGGGGTACCAAATGGTTGCCCCTGGCATGCATTTGGGCCCATTCGAAAGTTGTAAATCTCGGATAGACCTTTCCAACGGGCTACCGAGCGCCCAAAACGGAGATCGCATGCAAAAGTTACGACCCCGGGAAGTTGATGTACTAACTTACCCAAACGGGGCCCACATGACTTTTGGCGCTTCATCTCCTAGGGTTAGGTTTTTGGATGTTTGGGATTCTTTCCCTCATGCTTATGATAAATAGGCCCTTTCGGCCTCTCTTTGTATTCATCTTGGCACGAATGAGCATAGCGGCCACATCTCTTCTCAGAGATAGCTACCACCATTCCAGCTATTGTATTTTACAGTCTGTTCTATTTCCGCTATTTAATAGAATATGTGTTTACTGTGTCACTGTGTTATTTGCAATATATCTCTGTATATGATTCTGTATATGCTATCTTTTGTTTCCTTCCCACATAAATCCGGATCAGTGGTATCAGAGCGGTCTGCTCTTTGATTGTTTCTCGGTGCATGTCCCCGACGAGGTTAGGATATAGAGAGTTGGGTCTCGAACTAGTTTCACTTGGGGAAGACCACTCTCGCCGCCCCAAACGGCCTCCCATGGCGGAAGAAAAGAGAGACGACGGAGCAGTAGATCCTATCAAGTTGTTGCTCGAGGAAGCCCTCGCGCGACAGAGGAACGAGATGATGGATAATTTCGCCCAAATCCTTCAACGCATGCCAACAGCGGCAAATGCACCCTCAACGAGCAGCCATTTCGGAGATACGACTCCCTTCAAGGTACAAGTTAATTTTGATATCCCTTTATTTGAAGGCCAAATCGATGCCGATGCTCTAGATAAATGGTTGAATCTACTAGAAGGGTATTTCTCTGTCCACAAATTTTCCGACAGGGAAAAGATCATCTTTGCGCTCCTTAAGGCCGTCCCCCATGTCAAAAATTGGTGGGAAACTTATTGTGAGCAAAACTCGTCAGACGAGTCTGGATTGTTTGAATATTCCAATCCCACTTGGGCCTCTTTTATAGATGCCGTCAAGGAACAATATTACCCTGTTGGAAACTATGATGACCAGTACACAAAATGGACCATTCTGCATCAAGAGAGGGACCAAACGGTGTCGGAGTACACCAACAAATTTTATACCTTGCACACAAAGCTAGGTATCAAGGACTCCGAGCGGCACCTAGTACTGAAATATCGCAGTGGCCTACACCGGTACATCCGAACAGAAACGGATTTCCTGGAAATCTCTTCACTCGGATCCGCCTATCGATATGCTGTCAAAATTGAGCAGAAATTTCAGCAAAAGAACAAGCGTGACTTCGGACCTGCGCAGAAGCAGGGCAAGGGAAACTCTGGCTCGCAGAGCATGGGGCAGGAAAAGGACAACCAGTCCCAACCACAGGCGAAGAAGGGTAAAGAAAAGACAAAGAAGGACACCGGGAAGTGGTGCGAGTTCCACAAGAGCCCCTGGCACAACACTGATGATTGTCGCTCAAAACAGTCATTGGTGGCTGAGATCAAAGCTTCAGAATCAGATCCCAGTTCCGATTCTGACTCGGAACCTAATTTCACAGCCACGCAAAAAGGGAAGCAGATCATTGATGCAGAACCCAGTGCCGTTGTTGCCACCACACAGATTCAACCAGAGGAACCTGAAGAGTCGGAGGCAGAGGAGCGCCTTTTCCACTCACAAATGTGGGTGAAGGGAATTCCCCTACACTTTGTTGTGGACAGCGGCAGCCAGAAGAACCTGATCTCAGAAGAAGTCATCAAGAGATTGGAGCTACCAATAACACCGCACCCACAACCATACACCATTGGATGGCTAAGCCAAGGACGAAGGATCCGTGTCAGTCACCAATGTCGCCTACCATATGGCATCAAGCCCTTCAAAGATGAGGTATTGTGTGATGTGGCCCCACTTGAAGTATGTGATGTTCTTTTAGGACAACCATATATGTGGAAGCGTCATGCTGTATATGAATCACGACCTCGCAGTGTCATTGTCACTTTGGGAGGACAACTCTATCGGATACCAGAGATAGTTGCACCTACCCCAAACGAGCAGGGAAGAAAGATAATCTCCCACACTGGGAAATTTTCCCTATTCGCAATTGCCACTAAAGGTGAACATCAAATCGCGGAGACATCCACAACCTCTGCAGATTATCCTTCTACTCAGCAGAAACAAGAAAAACACAAAGTTAGTGCAGCATCGCCTATTCGGGTACCTCTACAGTGCAAGGCCACGCATTCAAAGGGCCCCTCCAAAAAGAAACCATCCACACTGGTGCATACCAAGGATACCACAACAACCAAAACTGTTGAACAGCTCCAGCGCATCCATCAACAACAATTACAACCCTCTGAAGATGTCAAAGTAAGGCAATCTTTCCACTTCAGCAAATGTCGCACCAAGAGCTCAACTCGACACACGGCTCGACATATGATAAGGGATTTAATGCAATGGAGACCATTGCTTCCTAAGGATGGAGGATTGATCCAGGTGGATATCGGTGGCGGCCCACCTCTTCCAACTGGCTCAAAACAGTCTTCTGGCAATTTTGGTAAATTACTATTTTTAGCAGTTTTTCGGGTCCTGAACTTCCGGAGCCATTTTGAGGCCCTAAACGACATTTTTTGGCGATTTGGGGGACCAAATGGTTTCCCCCGGCATGCATTTGGGCCCAGTCGAAAGTTGTAAATCTCGGATAGACCTTTCCAACGGGCTACCGAGCGCCCAAAACGGAGATCGCATGCAAAAGTTACGACCCCGGGAAGTTGATGTACTAACTTACCCAAACGGGGCCCACATGACTTTTGGCGCTTCATCTCCTAGGGTTAGGTTTTTGGATGTTTGGGATTCTTTCCCTCATGCTTATGATAAATAGGCCCTTTCGGCCTCTCTTTGTATTCATCTTGGCACGAATGAGCATAGCGGCCACATCTCTTCTCAGAGATAGCTACCACCATTCCAGCTATTGTATTTTACAGTCTGTTCTATTTCCGCTATTTAATAGAATATGTGTTTACTGTGTCACTGTGTTATTTGCAATATATCTCTGTATATGATTCTGTATATGCTATCTTTTGTTTCCTTCCCACATAAATCCGGATCATTCAAAGAAGAAAATTAATATAGCCAAGATAAGAACGGACTCCCATGAGCTCCATAGCGAAACAAGACGTTGGTCTATTCCTAAAACTCTGTGGGCGGAAAGGGTCTATCGTCTTTGTGTGGAAGATGAAAATCATTTTATCTTAGAATGTCTTGCTTACTCCCACATTAGATCCGAGTTTCATAATATTTGTTACAATTCAAACTTACTTAACCTCCTAGCTTGCCAAAACTATAGTGAGTTAGAAGAGCTTCTCGCCAAGCTTTTTGAGCATAGGAATAAGATTTTAAGGCAAACCAAATAATACTCTTCTTAAGGTTCGGTAGACCAAAGTTGGTGTAAGTGAACACTAATCATCATCATCATCATCATCAAATAACCTTATACTTAATATCTCCTTTATTTGGTTTCATTACAAATAAACAACTCAATAACCAAATAACTTAGATACCATTCCCAATTTAAATAATTATTCTGGTAAGATTGTACAGTCTCAATATCTTATATATAGGATTCCAACATTTTGAAAAAAAAATTATGAAAACTAGAAAAAATATTCAATCATCTAAACTTTAAACTACTAAAATTATAATAACGCAGGTAGACCACTGTCTCCTGATGATGATCCCACAGTAGGGATCGAAACATCGAGAACTATCATTACAATAGCACAGGTCCTCTCTTCTCTCAAAATACTAAAATTATAATTATTTAAACTTTAAGTTTTTGAAGAAATCAAAATTATTTACGAATGTTAAATTTATTTTTACATAAAAAAATATTTTATTTATTTATCATTATGAAATTTAAAATATATATATATATATATATATATTAAATATTTCAAGATTTACTTCTTTTTCAAAATTACATTTTGTACATTTCTCTTTCAATTTGAGAATGTTGATTTGCTTAACTCAAACCCATTTCCTTTTAGAGATCAACACTACAGATTATATTAATCGGATGGATGTGATCATTTTGCAGCTCAAAGTAGGGGAGGGACGCCAGTAGTGGTGCACCCTCCCCTTTGCCACTTGTACGGACCACGTGGAGGGCATGTTGGCACTCCAAATACCACCACTTGGCAGTGCCACGCGTGCCCTACCATGCAACACTTTATTGCGCTTTTAATGACCACAGATACCACTTTCTTCACCCTTTCTCCCGTCATCGGTCTAAATCCATGTCCATTCTTGTATGGGGTTGGTGTGTGACCATTTTCCCACCTCGATGGTGGTGCACCTGGTCACCGCAGCTCCCTCGACCAGGAGCCTGTAGCTGTTATGCGTGGTGTGAATGCAGAGTTTTGTTGGTTGTTGAAGTTGTTCCGTGTTGTTTCGACTGTGGTTCTCTGTTGGTTGTTCGCGACACCGTGTGGGTGCTTTTCTTGGTGGTATGAATGCCTTTATTGGTTTAGGGTTGTGCTTACCCAATTCGGTGTGACATTGTTTCTAGTTTAGCTGCTCGGGGCTGAGTCTACCGCGGGCCATCAACTGCTAAACATGCATAGCGAGGTAACCTTCGGCTCTCTTGCATTTTTGTTGGTTTTTTCCACCATGAAATAGATTTTTACTTCCCCTTCGTCTATGAAGGTCTTGTTGGAGGTGCATGCATGTGTGTGGAGCTGCGTGGATGGAGACAGAGGTGGTTGCAGTGTGTTCGTGTTTTATCCTGGTAGGACCTCGACTCCTACCAGCTTCTCCTTTGTGTTTTCAGCACATTAACTCTCTTGATGGATTTTGTGGATGGCCTTCGTTGCTCTGTGCATTGTGGAGTTGGTTTAGAGTTAGGGTTTTGATGAATATGGTTGTCTATGGTTGTCATTGATGACAAGCCATTAATGACAAAGGTCATGAAGCCCATTGCTTGCATGATGGCATGATGAAGGCACCCACACACATGTGATGACACTTGGACACTTGCTTGCATGTTATGGGTTGATATTGTGGTGGACACACTTTCTTGCACTTGATGATGGGGTGAAGGTATTGTGACTTACAAATCCTAAGAAGTGATGCCACTTTGACACCATTATGTGTGGGGTCTTTAACATCCTATACAAATTGAAGATTTTAAAAATGACAGATCATGTATTTGCAAATAAGCCCGCCATAAGATGATAGCCCTCATCTTGGCGTTTCCAGTGATAGGTGGCACGTCACTTGGTTCCTCACGGTTGATGAAATATGAATTTTTTAAAGTTGAAGTACCTCATCTTTTGGGTCAGTCGATCAAACAAAATTAAATTAAATTTTAAATTAAAAATAAAAATGATTTTATTATAAGTCGGCCAGCCCTTAATTTGAAATAATAATAAAAAAAATATTTATGTGTATAAATAAAAGGAATTTCGGATTAGCAAAAAGGGCATTTTTGTGGAGGATAGTTGGAGCTCTGATTTCGGTGGTCTGAGGCGAATTTCGTGGGTACTGTAGCAGCTACAGTGAAAAAAAAATTATTTTCTTTCATCTCTGATTTTGGATCATTTCTAAGGCAATTTTGCTGGTGTAAAATAAGTGTTTTTGGGGCTGCAATAGCACACTTGACAGAGCAGCAGGAGCAGACACAGGAGCAAAAAATCAGGAGTGAAATAATTTATGTTTATCTTTTATATCTGGGTTGGATGATTGATGAAGACTCCATGACATAACAGCAGCATGAAAAGACTTCTTGTCTTTGACATTTGGGTTTGATTGGGGGTGCATATGATGGACAGAAAGCTAATTTATGACAGCATAATATGCATGGACAAATAATGAGAAGATGCTGAACTGAATGATGGTTTGTGGCAGCCATAGTGGTGAAGAATTCTACAGTGATAGCTGCAGCAAAAATACACATTCCAAATTTTACAGTTTTGCAACAGTGACATATTTTGGTCAAAGTCTAAGTTGGTCAATGTTATCATAGTCAGAGGTTACCTCAATTCTAAGAATAACAGTCTATCACCATTCCAAAGGAGCAGCAGTTGGAGTGCAAGCTTGCTACAGCTGTCCAATGAAGTGATGGTTATAAAATGATGGTATGCATACACAGTGACACAGAGATTAGTTGATATATCAGATTTGACTTGACATGAAAAAACAGTAATATGATGACAAGAGCAGCAGGCTGAGCATGTTGATAGCAGAGCTTTGACAAGTGACAACATTAACATTTGATGATTGTTGGGATGTGTCAGTGGTTGATATATGACAATGGACAATGACTCGATTGAGATGACATAATTTATGACATGAGAAGTGATTGATGTATTGTACAAATATAATTGGGACAGTGTTTGCAAAAGATTTAGAGTAGTATTGGATGTGTGATTTGGAGAAGATTGTGCAGTTGATTTGGCCTTGACAAGTGGCAATAGAAGTGCAGACTTACTTGATGACAATGACAGTGAAGTAAGTTGACAATGAAAAGTTGAATTGGCATGATAGTGATAACAGTGACAAAATGATGAGCAGCAGTTGGATTGAGCAGATGGTTGTTTGATGAAATGTGATATGAAAAGAATTTGTATGTAATTCACAAGCTGGGTCTTGTATCTCTTTCTTAGTAGGATCTAAGAAAAACTAGGCAGGGTCCTAGACTAGAAGTTGGTGCTTCTATTTTCAGTTGGTGTTGAATTGCCTCACAGCTGTAGCCGTTGAACCAAATACAAAAGATTACAAATCTATATCCTGTATCTCTTGTGCAATGTGTTGATGATGTGTTTTTGTTGATGAATGACATGTGCTTAGTTGATATATAATTCATTGATAAATATGATGTTGAAGTGAATGTGAAATAATTATACAAGATTGGTAGAAAAAGTTGAAATTTGAATTTAGCCTTAGCTCACTGATTCACCCCCCCCCCTCTCAGTGAACATTGTGTCTAACAATTGGTATCAGAACAGGCCTTCAGCATAAGCCTAACAAGCTTGAAGGAATTAGTAGACACAAGTGAAAGAAAGTCATGGAGGTTTATTCGGAGGATGGAGTCCCATTGCTCAATGAATCAAATTATGAGTCTTGGAGCATCAGAATGAAGTATAACATACAGGCACAAGAATACGATATTTGGAAATCAATTGAAGGAGGAGTAGCTAAGAAGCCACTTGAAAGCAATGAAAAGGTACTAATCTTAATCATGATGGCCTTGTCTCAGTTAGAGTAGGAAAGACTAAATGTTGGAAAGTACACCTCAGCCATAGATCTTTGGAGTACACTTGAAAGTGAGCACAAAAGGAAAATTCAAGACATGGACAAAGAGAATGAAGTCAAGACATCTGAAAATGAAGAACAAGGAATGAAGGAGGTTCAAGCATCAAGCACTAGTGAAGGTAAGAACTCTTCTATTGGAAATAATTCTAAAATTAATGATGATGAAGTTGCTCTTGTAAAGGATGAAGAAGATTTGTTGAAAATCAAAGAGGCTTTTGCAAGTACTTTGTTGGATAGGGATGTCAAATCCAATTCAAGGCTTAGAAAGAAGATCATGGGAGCATTTGAAAAATACCAACAGGAAACAAAGGACTTGTTCTTGAAGTTAAAACTCAAGAACAATGATTAGCAAGGTGAGTTGGAGGATACAAATCTTAAGGTCAAAAGGTTGAAGGATCAACTAGGAAATGAACAAGAAAATACTGATGTGGATCCTAGAGAACTTGAAGAGACAAGATGGGTTAACCTTGATCTAAAAATTCAATTGGAGGAGGCTAAAAGAAGAGAAGAAGTATTGAGGAGTCACTTGGATGAAAAAGAGAAGAAAAATGAAGAGCTTGAGATGGAAGTTGTTGGACTCAAGAAGAAAATTGAAAAATCAAACTATCATGAGAAGTTCAACAGCAGCTCGGTCATGTTGGATAAATTATTGGATTGCCAAAGGTCTCCCCATGAAAAAACTAGCCTTGGGTATAAAAAGGTAGAAGACAATCTAGAAGAAGACAAGTGGTCTCCAAAGACTCCAGAAGCTGGTCCATCAATGACCAAGGATGCATCTCATGACAACCAATATGTTGGTTGTTCAAGGACACATCAAGGAGCTAGGCCAAATCCTCAAAGCAAAGAAACAAGTCCAAGATGGACACAAGGTCCAAGGTATGAATATAGATTTAATGGCTATTGTTTTTCTTGTTCTAACTTTGGTCACAAGGCAATAGATTGTGTAGATGGAAGAGAGAATTTTGCAGGTCCAAAGAATGCAGTGAGATGTTGGGCATGCAATCAACTTGGACATATAGCTACCAACTGCCACACCTTGAGATGCTACAATTGCAGTGGATTTGGTCATAAGGCCCAAACTTGTACTAGTCCAAGACAACAACAAATGAAGAGCCCATCATATACATTAGCAAGGAGAATCAATGAATCATGGAAGAAGTATAACGAAGGCAAAATTGATGATCAGAAGTCAAATAATCTCAGCCAAGGAAACGCTAAGGTATGGGTAAGAAAAAATATCTTGCTAGATCTAAATGATGTGGAGGATAAGTGCACAAGTGAAGGTGGTTTCCATTTGGCAAGCCAAGTTTGAGGTCTCTTAAAGACCATGGTGCACCTTGAGTTCATGGTGTTTTGGAGGATGAACTCAATGGTAAGTGAAAGTCTCTCCAAACAGGTCCTAGGATCGGATTGCAAGACATTAACAATTGGTAGAGTGTTGTCAAAGGTTAATCTAGCTTCGGCTACCAACGTGCACAAAGTGGAATAATCCAAGTCATTTTCAGACCATCTAAAAGTGTGAAGGAATCTGATCAGCATGGCAAGATAATACTATGCATATAGCAGATTTTTTTTTTTAAAGACTAAGCTAGAAGTTGTGGTTCTATTTTAAATTTGGGTATAAAGAAAAAGTGTTGAAGCAGCCAGAGCTAAATACACAATTTGTAAGAATGTGAGTGTACATTGATATACATACAGTGCAATAGTGCTTTGAATAATCAAACCTTGAAATATGCAGACCTTTGTAAGAATGTACAATGATATGTGAAGGGCATCCATACAATAAATGCACAATGGTGTAAAAACAAGTGCCAAGTGAAAAATACAGTGGTGTACAGTACACTAATACAATGATTTGATAATGAATACCCTATAATGATGCAAACCCCATGATGATGCTTACTCTATGATGTTGTTCCAGACTTTGATGACAATGCTTGACCAGCTGTATTGAGCAGATTGCAAAGAGTGACATAAAGTTGCAGCAAATGATGACACAAACGACCTGAAATAGACCTTGAAATTGACAGTGATATACATACAAAGAAGTGGCACAATGATAGGGGAAGCAGAAAATCTGAGATCAAGCATCCAAGGAAGGTATGAGGAAGCTACAACGAGAAATTTTCAGAAGCAAGAGTACTTGGTTAAACTTACCAAAAATTTGAATCATTCACCTTGATCCTGAAGCAAGCAGTTCGGATGACAAAATTCGTGGTATGAAGAAGCCCCAGGCATGCAGTTGAAGTTTGAGTAGCTGAAGCAAATGAAGAAAATATTAAAGCAAGTCAAGAGTTCTGGTATGAAATTGCTTGAGGTACATGATGTTGGTTATGAAGTAAAATCAAAACTCTGGGTTTGGTTAAGAAGAGATGCACATATGATGCATGCTAATGACACACTAAGAACTTTAGCAGTCACATGATTATCCATAGTTCTTGTCATCTACAGGAAAGAAAAAAGCATACAGTTCAGTGAAATGATTGCTTAAGTATATATAGTAATGTATTAATGATGATGATGGTCTCTTGAAGTGATGAAAGTTTGTTATAGTTGAAGTCTGATACAAACCCCATGATGAAGGACACTTGTGAATGATGACACTATATTTGATGGTTATCTATTTGCGATCATTTGAAGATTTGAGAGCTTATTTGGTTAAACATTTGAAGCAGCTTGAGGACTGTTTGAAACATGGCAGCCTGAAGCATTTATGTGAAACTTGAAGATGGGAAGTAATGATGCATTTCAGCAATCTCTTTACAACTGGTGTATAAGTTCGTTGTGAAATCTGATCAAGAGAAGCATAAGCTCAGGGGGAGTTTGGAAAACTTGCAACAACTACATTGAAGAAAATCCTATTCAGTTTGAGTGTCATGTTGATAGGGGGAGCACTCATGTGAAATCTGAAAATGGTAAACTCGGAGAATGATTTCATAATAGCTTTCAAGGAAAAATTTTATGGAGTGTGTATACTTCTCAAAATTTGAAGATGGCATGTGAAAAGCATCCAATCCAGCAGTAAACTTTTGATGAAGATGGCAGCCAGAAAGGGGGAGTATTTACAAAAATTGATGATGGCTAATGATCAAACTCAGCATATAATTTCATGATGTGTTCAAAGCAATTTTTTTTGGTATTGTGAAGCCTTTAATGGCTGCTCAACCCTTTGTCATTAATGTCAAAGGGGAAGAAGAAGAATTTGGATGGTTTCCATCAATGACAAAGGGGGAGATTGATGAATATGGTTGTCTATGGTTGTCATTGATGACAAGCCATTAATGACAAAGGTCATGAAGCCCATTGCTTGCATGATGGCATGATGAAGGCACCCACACACATGTGATGACACTTGGACACTTGCTTGCATGTTATGGGTTGATATTGTGGTGGACACACTTGCTTGCACTTGATGATGGGGTGAAGGTATTGTGACTTACAAATCCTAAGAAGTGATGCCACTTTGACACCATTATGTGTGGGGTCTTTAACGTCCTATACAAATTGAAGATTTTAAAAATGACGGATCATGTATTTGCAAATAAGCCCACCATAATATGATAGCCCTCATCATGCTGTTTCCATCGATAGGTGGCACGTCACGTGGTTCCTCACGGTTGATGAAATATGAATTTTTTAAAGTTGAAGTACCTCATCTTTTGGGTCAGCCGACCAAACAAAATTAAATTAAATTTTAAATCAAAAATAAAAATGATTTTATTATAAGTCGGCCAGCGCTTAATTTGAAATAATACTAAAAAAAATATTTATGTGTATAAATAAAAGGAATTTTGGATTAGCAAAAAGGCAGTTTTGTGGAGGATAGTTGGAGCTCTGATTTTGGTGGTCTGAGGTGAATTTCACAGGTACTGTAGCAGCTACAATGAAAAAAAATAATTATTTTCTTTCATCTCTGATTTTGGATCATTTCTAAGGAAATTTTGCTGGTGTAAAATAAGTGTTTTTGGGGCTGCAATAGCACACTTGACAGAGCAGCAGGAGCAGACACAAGAGCAGAAAATCAGCAGTGAAATAATTTATGTTTATCTTTTATATCTAGGTTGGATGATTGATGAAGACTCCATGACATAACAGCAGCATGAAAAGACTTCTTGTCTTTGACATTTGGGTTTGATTGGGGGTGCATATGATGGACATAAAGCTGATTTAGGACAGCATAATATGCATGGACAAAGAATGAGAAGATGCTGAATTGAATGATGGTCTGTGGCAGCCACAGTGGTGAAGAATTCTACAGTGATAGCTGCAGCAAAAATGCACAGTCCGAATTTTACAGTTTTGCAGCAGTGACATATTTTGGTCAAAGTCTGAGTTGGTCAATGTTATCACAGTCAGAGATTACCTCAATTCTAAGAAGAACAGTCTATCACCATTCCAAAGGAGCAGCAGTTGGAGTGCAAGCTTGTTACAGCTGTCCAATGAAGTGATGGTTATAAAATGATGGTATGCATACACAGTGACACAGAGATTAGTTGATATATTAGATTTGACTTGACATGACAAAACAGTAATATGATGACAAGAGCAGCAGGCTGAGCATGTTGATGAGCAGAGCTTTGACAAGTGACAACATTAACATTTGATGATTGTTGGGATGTGTCAGTGATTGATATATGACAATGGACAGTGACTTGATTGAGATGACAGAATTTATGACATGAGAAGTGATTGATGTATTGTACAAATGTAATTGGTACAGTGTTTGCAAAAGATTTAGAGCAGTATTGGATGTGTGATTTGGATAAGATTTTGCAGTTGATTTGGCCTTGACAAGTGGCAATAGAGGTGCAGACTTACTTGATGACAATGACAATGAAGTAAGTTGACAGTGACAAGTTGAATTGACATGATAGTGATAACAGTGACAAGATGATGAGCAGCAGATGGTTGTTTTATGAAATGTGATATGGAAAGAATTTGTATGTAATTTACAAGTTGGGTCTTGTATCTCTTTCTTAGTAGGATCTAAGAAAAACTAGGTAGGGTCCTAGACTAGAAGTTGGTGCTTCTATTTTCAGTTGGTGTTGAATTGCCTCACGGTTGTATCCGTTGAACCAAATACAAAAGATTACAAATCTATATCTTGTGTCTCTTGTGCACTGTGTTGATGATGTGTTTTTTTTTTATGAATGACATGTGCTTAGTTTATATATAATTCATTGATAAATATGATGCTGAAGTGAATGTGAAATAATTATACAAGATTGGTAGAAAAAGTTGAAATTTGAATTTAGCCTTAGCTCACTGATTCACCCCCCCCCCCCTCTCAGTGAGCATTGTGTCTAACGGGTTTTACACGATTTTAATGGCTGAAGGGGTTTTGCTCTGTTTGTAAAACTTTGGGTTGTGGGTTCTACTATGTTTGTGATAATGGATTTGTATCGGCCTTTGTTAATGTAAAAATGGTGTTTTATCACCCCGTTAATGGTATTAATGGTGTTGTATCTGGCTATTTGGTTCAGTTCTCATGCAGCGAATTGTTCTTGTGGTTAATTCGGTTAAGTTTTTTTTTGTTGCTCTCCTGCGAATTTGCTCTCTGGTTCGGTTCTCATGCAAAGAATTGTTGGTGGTTATTTCGATGAATTCTTGATTTGTTGCTCTCCTCAGTCACTGTATAATGGTTAAATGGAAATTAATTATTCGATTATATGTGCATGTGCATTTAATTTGGCCTTCCTCCGAGATTGCTTGATGGTTAAATGGAAAATAAATTGTCTTTTTTTTTTTCGAATTTGCATGCATTCCTATTGTGGTTGGCTCTCTCCAAGGTTTTGATACCCTGAGAACTCCTGCAGTTTGACTTGTTGAGCAGTGTCCTATTCCATGGGAATGTTGTTTAATGTTGGTTAATGGTTTGGTAAAAATGGTGTTGTATTTGGCCGTGAATGGTGTGTTAAGGGTGTGAATTTTCTCTTTGGTTTGGTTCTCATGTAGCGAATTGTTGGTGTGGTTAATTTGGTGAATTTTTGTTTTGTTGCTCTCCTCAATCATTGTATAATGGCTAAACAGAAAAATTAGTCGATTATATGTGCATGTGCGTTTGATTTGGCCTTCCTCCGAGACTGTTAGATGGTTAAATGGAGAAGAAATTGTGTTTTTTGGGGGGAATTTGCATGCATTCCTATTGTGGTTGGTTCACTCCAGGGTTGTGATACCCTGAGAACCATTATATGCAAACCTATAATACTGTGAGAACCAATCCATTGTGGACTAGTTGAGCATTGTACATTCAATGGCAATGTTTATAAGTTGGTTTAGGGTATTTTTCAACATTTAGAAACCCTTGCACTGTTGTAATGAATTGTGTAGTACATTATGTTCTTTGGGACTTGTAAAGTGTGTGAAGTTAATTCTTGTATCTAATGTTTTGAGAATCTAGGCATTAGTAGCATGGTAATGGATTCATGGTACTTCCAATTTGGATGAGTTCCATTGTGGGCAATCTTGAACTGTTCAATTTTTGGCACTATAGGGATAAACAAACCAAAGGTAGAAGCTCTAGATGACATGGTTCTCCCAAACCTTGTGACTAGGACTTCCTTCTGTATTACCGCTAAGCAATTGTTTTGGGTATGGTTTAGGAACCTATATTTGGGATATAGGTTGATAGTGCATAGGTTTAATTAAATAGTAATCTTCTGACATAGGTGAAAGTTGCAGCAAGGCTTGTGACAAAGGGGAAAATCCTTGATATCATTTGTGGAGAAGGTAACTTTATCCACCTCCCTTACCGTCGATAGTAGTTTTTAGATTGGTTTTTGAAAACATGGCAGGTGAACTTGCATTGTAAACATCTTTGACAGTTTTGACTGCCAACAATAAGTCACAGAGGGGAAATCCATATAGCATGTAAGGAAATTTTATTAGGTTTAAGGAAGGGTTGTGGAAGATCTGTGAAAACCATAGTGGGTTGAAGGAACGTATGATAGTGTCAATTACAAGATGTGAAAAGTGATGTTGAACTTGTCTTCCAAATATCTACCATTGGATATGCTTTGGTGGACATAGGATATCATATCTTTATGTTATTTATTAGAGAAGAGCATAGCAGTATATCCAACTAGCCTAGACAAGAATGAATGGGGGGGTTAGACCAATGGCGTGAGAAAGGTCGGGAAATGTGGTAGATGTGGTAATTAAAAGCGCAATAAAGTGTTGCATGGTAGGGCATGCGTGGCACTACCATGTGGTGGTCTTTGGAGTGCCAACATGCCCTCAACGTGGCCGCGTATAGGTCGAAAAGTGAAAAAATATAAAACAAAATTGAGCTATCAAGAACCAATGTGAGAGGCTTTTTCCATAAGAATGCCAAGTTGCAACAGCTTTTTGCAAAGACAAACAAGTTCTCAAACAAAGCACTTGTTGCAACAAATTGTTGTATTGTTTGTTGGCTTTGCCAAAACAAGTGTTCCTTGTACATTCTAAAAGGTCTTCATCAACCATTCATAGGTAACCATTGTTGCATTTACGTTAGCACTACATAGATACATTGTCTCTGTTGATAGAGAAAACTGATTAAACAAAATTTGACCTCTCTATAACTTATGTGAGAGGATTCTTACATAAGATTGTCAAGTTGCAACATATTTTTATCAAAGACACACATTTTCCCAAACAGGCCACTTTTTGCAACACATTGTTGTGTTGTTTGTTTGCTTTCCAAAGTAATAGTTCCTTGCACATTCCAAAAATTATTGGGTTCCCATTATAAGAAAACCATTGTTGCATTTACATTATCACTACATAGATACATTGTCTTCAATGATAGAGAAAACCGGTTAAACAAAATTCGATCTCTCTAGAACTTAGATGAGAGGATTCTTACATAAGACTTGCAAGAGATTTTTGCAATGACACGATTAGAGAAACATCCACAAAATTCCTCTATAACAAAATCCACATTCCATGTGGTGAGGCTAAGTATATGATATCTCTATTGCCGATGAGATGGAGTGTTTGCGTTGCCTAAACCTGCTGAGATTGCCGCATTTTCCCCAACCAAGTATGCATTGCCTAAACTTGTTGAGCTTCCAAAGATGGATTGAACAAATTGGTTTGAGTTTCCCATACTAGGATGAGGCCAGTTTCCACATTGCAACCAAGGGGAGATTGAAAAACCATAGTTATGACTTGTGTTAAAAACCCTTGTATTGAATGGAGGTGTTGCATTGGCATTTGGCGCATAGGGCCTTGCACTTGTAGGAGTTAGTGGAGGAGGTACACCATGTAGATGATATTGAGGGAGATGGATGTTTATGAGATCTTAGAAGAGTCATGGATTGTCTGCAAGTGTATCTAGTGCATTGGACATGATCCTCCCTCCTTCACTTTGAAGACTCTGTTGCGCCTTTAGTCGTTCCCTTTCATGCCTTGCCATCTTTTTTTGGTGCACTTTTTCTTGCTTCTCTATCATTCTTTGAAGCCTTTCTTTTCTTTTCTATTTTGCTGCAACAATCCTTGCTTCCTTATTCTCCTTTGCCTGGTCTCTCTTCTTCTATTTTATAGCCTCCATATCCCTCTTCTTTTGTTCTGCCTCTACCAGTAGGTTGATGTAGTCATATGAAGTGAGTAGATGTGAACTCCTTCCTAGTCGAAGACAATCTGGCATTCCTATCGATCGACGTCCTTGGATTATCTCCACTAGTAGCTTTAGGAATTGGCCGAGTATTGGTGGGTTAGTTGGAGGATCAGCTAGGGATAGTGTTTCATTTCCATTGTCTTCTCCCTCTTGTCCTTCGGTATCCACAGGGTGTTACTCTTAACCTCCATCATCCACATAGTAATGGACATGTTCGTTGTTTATGAATGCTAGTTGCGAAGGCATGTTGAGGCTTTGATCATTGGTGTTGGACTTAATATTTATGTTCATATTCATCATGGCATCTGCCAACCACTCAGGTCCTTCAACTTGGCTTGGAATTGTCAATTGTTCCTTGGTGCTTCATGTTGCTTCACCACCTACAACCACATTCTCCTCAACATGGCCATTAGCTATATTATCTACAGATGTTGTGTGAGCTTCATTTGACCCAACAACTCCCATGTTCTCTTCATCTGGTTCATGATCATATTGAGTGGTGTTGACTTTCTCATTGTCGTCACCCAATGGCACACTATCTCTTTGAGATAGAGATAACATGTTATCTGCAGCGTCTACAGCTTCCTGTTCATTTAAATAAAATGCTTCGCTATACCCAGTATCATGGATAAGAGAATCTTGATTTAGTGGCCATATTCTAGATCGCCTAAAACCTGCCTTGATATTCAATGGGGTGAGAGATTTCTTGAATGCTTTGCTTCAAATTTCAGCTAATTCAAACCTTTTCACCTCTATCCAGGGGTTCTTTGCCATCCATGTTGCTCTCTCAAATATGAAGTAATTCTTGAAAGGCCCAAACACACTAACATCAATAGGTTGCAACCTATGAGTAGTATGTGCAGGCAAAGTTAACAAGTTGATGCCCAATCTATTTTCCTCCTCGATGGTTTGTATAGCTATGTGGATACCATGACCATCAAAAATCAATAGGTGTATGTTTTCAGGTGATACGCCACCAGGACCAGATGTTGTAAAGTGATAAATCCAGTTCATAAACAACTCTTTGGTCATCCATGCATGGGGATGTGCATCCATGCATGCCCTTGGTTCACAATTCTAGATATAGTTTTTCATATGAATCTTACCCTTGAACAAATAGAACCCTGGAATTGATGCACTGATTTCATTTACACAACACATAATGGTTATCCACTCCTTGCTCTCAGGAAGGATTTTTGGCACATTTATGCTCCCTCTCTTGGAAATTACCCGCATGCCACAGTTCCTCCCTTCTTGTAAACAGTTTTGTCATAGTTCCATATATGGTATGGACTGTAGGCATGTTTCTCATATACAGCTGATAATGTGTCATAGAACCTTGACACAACTTCAAGACGTAGATTTATAGCCTTGTCCCTATTGAATCCTTCTACCGTTCGCAACACAAGATCTGGATGCCTCTTCCTAAACCTTGCTCAACATGATTTTCCCAGAAATCCATCTCTGAATGGATTTGAACTACCTTGGAAGATTTGAGCAAGAGTAGATTTGAGTTGTGTCAATTCTATCCCATGTCCCAATTGAGCCATCTCCTTGCACCAAACAACGACTTCCTCCTCCTCTTTTGTAGTCATCTCGTAAGGGGCCCTTTGCGCTTTGTATGAGTCAGGTCATTTATCCAATAGTGTAGTGAAGTGGTGGCAATACCATGTTTTTTTTTGCGTCTGCTCGAACATAATATCCATGGAATTCTACATCATCAATTGCAGTGAACATTATCATGTTCTATCCACCCTCTTATGGAACTGATCTTCTTGGTTGCACTTGCAACTTGCAATTTGGTTGGATGAGAAGCAGCAGGAACAACCTCGGTCTCACTGGGTTGTCCAAGCATACGAGAAGGGTTGTTGTTATCATCTACCTAGGGTAAGTCATTATGTTGTCCATTGTCACTACAAGTAATGTTGTTACCATCCACCTGTTGTGATTCTTCATCCGATGAACTTCGTTGTAACACTACACCTCTGGTAACATGCCTCTTTGAAGACCTTGTATAGGAAGATGAATGGCCTCTCGCCCTGACAACAATAAACTTGCACACTACAATAGAAATTACAAAGTCCATTTTCTAATGTGTTATGGATTGAATGATTTGTTTTGTCTGAACAACAAAAATACAAAGTAGATTTTATATTTTGGTCTTGGTCTTGTTGATTTTATAGTGGATTTTATATTTTTCTAAGAGACAGACTTGGTCTTGTTTCCATTGTTTGTTGTAGGCCTTAGAACCATTGGCATTGCAACCACTTCTAGATTGGGTGGAGTAATTTCATGTTCTGATTATATGCACAGTTTGATGTTTTTGTCCTAAGGATACATACAGGAAGAACATGAACAAGAAACATAGAGGGGAAACATACACTGGAACGTGAAGTTTGAAGAAAACGAACAAGAAAACATGGACAAGTAAAATTTGTAGCTAACATGTGGATTTAGCAACCATATTTTATTTGTTGTCATAGATTTAGATGTAACCTGAAATGCACACCACTCATCTTAGCAAATTGAACAATACAGGAAATAGGCATAAAACAACATAGTTACTTACCCCGGGTGGTTGATATAGATATTATTTTGTTGGAACACTATTGGTAGTGTTGTTGAGCGGCTCAAATTATTTGATAGACAAAAAGTAAGCTATAGTATAATTCTTGCTCCTTTATAGATAGTTCTAGTTGATTTGATTGGGTTGTGGCATTCGCATGGATTGTAAATTCGAATTTATGAGTGAGAGCACTAGATTGTTTTGGGTGTGATCCAATGGCTGTGAAGATGTCTTGGTTGATCCTTATGCTTTCATATTGTTTAATGGATGATTTGACGTGTTTAATGAGAATGCAATTGTTGATCTCTGTGCTTTCAAACAGATTAATGGATGCCTTTGTTGTGTTTAATGTTTTCTTTTGATGATTTTAATGGGAGATTTGATGTATTTAGGTGTTTGGTCACCATTAATTGCACTAAGAGGGCTTGGTGGTTAAAACTCACTACAGGTGAAGCTGAAATTCAAATTTCCCTTTATTGTGTAGGTGAGTCTGTGAAGATGGTTTAGTTGTGGATGTTTGATGGGATATGTGGAGATTGTTGGTGGGATGCCCTTGGCTGCATATACCATTCGTTGGGGTTGAGTTGATGGAGTGCATGTACATGTGCTCAGTTCAATACAAGTTGTTTTAAGGATCTTGATCTAATATAATGTCAAAACACTATGGGATTTGGCAGGGACATGACTGCTTATACAATTCTTTTGTCAGTTATGAGTAGGCTTACATAATTATGCTATTAATGGATTTTGGTGGGCCCAGAAGTCAAAAGGGGAAATTTTGTATATCTTTTGGTTAATATAAGAATATTTATATCTCTGTTTACCCCACTTTTGGATGTCTGATGTAAAAATTTCTATGTCCACTTGTGGTCCCCGTTCACCAAAGTGAATCCCTCCCCTAATCACTAATCAATATAAATGTGACCTCTGAAATAGATGATGGCTAAAAATTGTTGTGATCGATGGTTGAGGATGGTTTCAGAGCTAAGGCTTCTTGAGATATACATTAAGTCTCCAAAATGCAAGATCTGTCACCACATAGCAATGGATCTCCATTAATTGAAAGGCCGAGGAAATGGTTTCTAAACCATGACAAGGTCTCCAAAGCTACCCAATGAAACCGTTGGTTTGAAATGTGTCTTGTCCGTTCGTTTAAAGTTGTATGATAGTTTATTTTGATGACTCTTATGAGTTGTTTTTAATTTCTCATGTTTCTATTTCCTTTGTGCTTCTTTTGCTAGAAGGCAAAGTGAAAATTTATGAAGAAGAGATCGATGGTAGTATGCCTTTCCAATCTGTTACACCTTAGAGCTGCTGCAACGTTCCAGCAGATGCAAACCTCGAGTAAGGGGTTAAAAAGTTGTGTAAATGCCAAAATGGATTATATTGTATGGATATTTGAATAAGGGGTTATTGTCCCCCTAGATTGGTCATGGAAGGCTCCCTTGGTTTCACTCTTAGAAGTACTTGGCTTTGTGGCACTGTTGACCGCCCCTTCGGTGTGTGGATATCCCCATAATGCAAGGCTTTAATCCCATGGGTTGGTGTTCGAGGCTTTTGGGGGTGACCCACTGGAGCACATGACCACCTTGGTTTTGTTATGCAGAGGTGATTGAGTCTTGTAAAGGGTTGTTGTACCTTATTTAGCTCACCTCTTTCACCCACTTGGACCTCATTCTAGCACAGAGAAACCCCTCCTCTAGCTCTTTGGCCTATGATGTCTTCCTTCCACATCTAAGCCTACAAGCTTGGAAAGGGGGGGCGTTGAGGGATAAATAAATTTTGGGGTTAGTTGGGGCATGACGTCCCCCTTTGGCTCACTATTTCATCAAGTGAATCCTTATTTTAGTCTTATTTTCTTTTTTATGTCTATTTTAGGGCTTATTCCCTAACTTGTGGGGGATTTACCCTAAAAATATTATAATTTAATGTTGAGTTGTAGGCTCAAAAAATTAAAAAGGTTGAGGATGAAATGAAATAAATGGATCACCTCACCTCATTGTAAAATCATAAGACAAGGGTTAAAATATGTTTTGTACTCTCTTTCTCCTACTCTATGAGTCATTAATGTGATGTGCACTTCTCTTGGGATGAATTCTTTGGCTGGAAGGTGGATGACTGATATTTTTGGGATTCTTTTTACACATGCAAATGGTTGTTGTTAGACTAATTGGAAGAAGTCATGCACAAGTGTGACCAAAGGTCTTTCTCCTCGCTCACTCTTTATTAAATGTTGGTAAGTTATGCTCCTAACTTAGTTGAATGGTGTTTTTATGGTGCATTTTTCCGATTTGTTAGGGCTTTTGTCAACTTTGTATGAGGAGAATGTCCTATATAGGAGTTCTCTATTGCTAATTGGGGCCTTGGAATTCTTCATTTTCCCTAGTTAGGCTCTCCCACTAAACCCTAAAGGTTGTTAGGTGATGCCCTAGCTTGCAAGTCTTAAAGGACATTTCAAGATGTTGACTATTGATCTCTCAATGCCCTAGGGATTGAGAGAAAAATCATATCCCCTTTTATTGTCATTAAATTACTCTTTTTATTAGTTTAGTTGTATTTTATTTTGCTGCAATTTTATGCATGAAAAACCCTAGAAATTTGAAAATTTCTAAAAACTCAAAATCTAAAAATTCCAAAAATACAAAAATATTTGGAATTTGGAAATTTTGGTCCACCCACTGAATTTGTCCTAGTGGATTTATCCATCGATATCTGAGGGCATCCTCATTGGATATTGAAAAAACCCTAATTAAAATCTAATATTGTTGGAAAAGCCCTAAAAATCTACATAAATTCATAACTCCAAAAATAGTCATGAGTTCACAATTCTGGTCCATCCACCAAATTTTCCCTAGTGGATTTATCCACAAATTTTTGAGGGTGTCCCCATTTACCTTGGTGCATTGAGAAACGTGAATTTTCCCAAATTAGGGTTTCTCCAGGGTTTTTGACAATTTTGACTAGATCATCAAGTGTGCCCTAGTTCACTTGATCTTTTCCCCTTCAGAGCCACTTTTTTGAGGTAGTGCCTTGGGAAGTGTGAAACCCTACCTTGATAAGTGTGAAATTGCATTGGGATTTGTAAAATCTATCAAAGAGGAAAGGGATTGATGATGTCAATGAATAGTTATTGAAATAACTCCTTAATTAGATTTAAGTGTCTTCTTTATACATTGTTTGACTCCATACAAGGTACTCATTTGGTTACAAGTTTGTAGGAAGGTATTTGCATGTTTTGGTGTTTGCAGGTATCTTACAGGGCTCTCCCCTGGGTTTGGGACCTACCCAAAGTAGTTGAGAAGCTAGGTTGAGGTGAAATTTGGGCCTAGGCCTCGCCCACATGTTTACCATTCACTAGCATATAGACCACATAGTGCTGCTAATTTAAGACTGTTAGTTTGAAGAGTAACACAATCCATGCAAGATTTTCTATAGCGTCACCTCATTGAATGTTCACTAATGCCAAACTAGAATTTCCCCTTCAGGAGTCATTTTTCTCTACCAAGTTTCAAGGGTTTGTTTCTATGGTGTCCTCAATATTGAGATATAATGATTCTTTCATTAATGATTTCGTTCTAGGTTTTTTGTCATTCATTCTACCATTAGAGGGTTCACCAATGGTGAAATTCAAATTTGCAAAGTTTTTAGCCTCTGCGATTCATGAACAACTTTGTGGTTTCCTTGACTTAAGGGTTTTTTTATATTAGTCGCATTTTAGTCTACTTAATGCTATATTGTCACTTCAAGCATTTTGAGCATTTGTCACAAAAATGTGTGAACCAAGATGGTCATCCTTTTTATGTACTGATCTAGACTACAAAAGTAGTCATGCTAGGAAGAAAGGGTGGTTATAAAGACTTTATTGATGATTTCCTTTTCCAATCTCATGTCATTTTATATGGAAAATAGGGTGGTTATAAAGACTTTGTTGATGGTTTCCTTTCCCAAGCTCATGTCATTTTATATGGAAAATCATGTCCTAGGATGCTTACCAAAAATAATAATTTTTTACAATTAAGCTCCTAGACAAAAATAAGAGTTTGGTTTTTGTATGAGGATCACACTATTCTTACAATTTATGATTTTGAAGGACATCCTTATATTCTACCTATATTCATTTCTCCGAGAATTTTCACCCTAGAATTGGTGAGGCAAAGATTATCCTATCATTATTTACATTTTTCTTCCAAAAAACAAAAGGCTTGTTGAACACTTTTAGGCCGTGTTTTCTCTGGTTATTAAAAATAAGTCATCCTTAGATATGGCTAATCAGCTTAGAAGTGCTTTTTGGTTTTGAAGGTGGACCGGTCTAGCATTATGACCCTCATCATATAATTTCTAAGAATAGGGTAGATTTAGGATCATCTACTTATATCCATCATAAAAACTTTGCAATTGAAATTTGTCTAACAAAGAAACATGGACAGAGGTTCAATGCCTTATGCAAATGCATAATGTAATTACAAAGGTAGAAATCAATTTGATTTAGGTCTTAAAATCAATTGGACCCAAGTTGGCTGAGTCAAAGTTATCAACCATGTAAATAGTAACAATTGGTGAATTTTCAAATGATGATGGAGCATAAAATGCAAGAGAATCAAATGAAGTTGAAAGAACACATGTTTTTGAAGCAATTGATGTGAGTCCAGTCAAAGATCTTTTACAACATGATTTAATACAAGATCAAGGAAAAACAAAGGCTTCTCATGTGAAGGTATATTTTATCTACCATCATTATTATTTGAATTTTATTATGTTTTATACCGTCGTTATTTCTCAAAGAAGGAGAGTATGTATTTATCACTAATTAAATATGACTTCGAACATAAGAATAAATATGGAAACACTATCAAATGATGCAAATAATGCAGTCCATTATAATTTCACAACATCATATTAAATAGATATTCAATAACATTTTTTTCCTTTTACTCATAAAGATATAGATGCGAGTAAAATAAGACTTATCTGGTACAATGCTTGTCTTGGACCAAGCAAATATCATACAAGAAGGAATTTCTATATTGGGCCACCTCCAAGGTCATCGCTCCAGTATAACCCTAGCCAAGATTATCATCTTACCACCAACACATCTCCGCAGCCCTCACTTCATCTAAGACAATAGCCTTACCTTGAATAAATAATATATTAATGGTTACATAATGGAAAGTAACGACCATTTCCCGTTATTCTTCATTATTTACATGATACAAATAATTTTATTTTTAACTTTTTTTAAAAATATAATCATTTATTCCAAGAACTTAATATTGTTTACATATAATAATTTATTCCAAGAACTCAATCTTGTTTACATATAATCATTAATTCCAAGAACTATTCTTTTATTTATTTCACATGAAAATTGGTACGTGACATTCTCTCATCTTTTAATTGATGATGTTCTCAACATCTTTGACCCCATTTGCATAAAAAAATCAATATGAGATTTTTTTTTAATTAAATATTTTGTAGAATTTTCAATCTTTTATTTTTTCTTAAATGTTAAAACATCATCATGAGAGTCAATAGATCAACAACCCTCAATAAATTATACTATCTAACAAAATCCAATAATAACATGATGTCAACCAGTTATATTCCAAAAATAAATGATGGATCATATTAGTCACTATATGTTGCTAGTGTTAACAAGTTGAATGTCTCTAACTTTGAAATCAAAGAGATTACTTCGATATAATTTCTCTTTACAAGTTTTGTAAGTTATATATCTTAAAATATTTTTAAGTATACACTTCATACAATTTTCATATCATAACTTATCACAATAATACTTCATTCTCTAAATGTATCTAGTTCATACAACACACTATGTATTAAGTAGATAATACATGTCTTAATTATTAGAATAACCACAAAAAATATGTTGTTTACACGGGCTCAACAATTAATTACACCATAACCATGTTATTAATTCCTTGATTTAAATGTGTCTATCATCACAAAATCACCTCAATGAAATGCATAAAACCATAGATAAAAGAACCAATAATTATTGCAAGTAATTGACAAACATCCACATAAGAATTAAATAATTAATACAAAGAGGAAACTTTTTTTAAATCCAACTATTTGTAAACCTAAGTGGTAAGACAACAAACAACGAGTCATAAGAGGAAAATTGGTTATGGATTAGATGTTTCAGACGGTTCTTCAAGCGAGCTGAATAATAAACGAGGAAAGTTGCATGGTGCATAATCCGAGATTATCTTTATTACCCCAAGCCCTTCATAAAAAGGACAACTTGGATTATCCAGTGAAGTAGATAATCTTATGCAAGAATGGGGCATGTGAAAACAACAAAGCCTATAATTGTGATTACACCTTATATCCTAATGACACACGATTCAATACAAGGAAATATCCAAGTACCAAGGATATTCTCGATGATAAAATGATTCCATGAATGTTAGCTTCAATCGATCATGAAAAAAAATAAAATTAATTTATTAATTTTGCAACCAAAGGTGGACTCTGGAAAGAACGAGTATAATACTACAATGTCAAGGTTGATTTAAATCAAGTCCCCGTAGTAGATATGATTAAATGGCAAGACAGACTAGAGATATGGTCTCTAAAAAGTTGATGCAATCTCTATAAATGTTAGGAAATTACAAGGGTTAGTGAGCAAACTAGACAAGCTACTAAAAAAATGAAATGATTATAAACAAAGCAATGATTACAAGAATTAAAACTTGGGGAATAAGCTAGTTGATTTATCACTTGAAAACAATGGTATTAAGACCAAATAAACAAAGACTGAAATCCTGAGAGGGAAGATTAATATGCATGTGATTGAGCATGTGGAATCTAATGAATTAATAGCTTCCTACAAAGAAAAGGAAATCATTTTGGAAAATGGAACATTAAAGGATCAAAATTCAAGGTTAGCTATCAATATCGATGAATTGTTGAAAGAAAACTAAAAATTGGTCCATGAACATTCTATAGAGATACAAAGATTACAACAAGAGATTATTGACAAAACTACACTGAATAGGCCCCTATCCAAGGTATTTCAGATACCGGATAATTTGAATGGTGATTATAAGCTCACATATGTTTAGGGGAATGAAGATAATGTTGATGATATAATGGGAAAAAAAAGAGTTTCTACAAATCCTAAGTGAGTGAAATGACTGCTAAAATTCAGCTATTGATGAAAGAGAATCATGTAGAAGAAGAGAAGGTGTCCAACCTTCACTCCGTTACAAAAAAAGTAGAGAACAATATGTTTACGACTTGAAGTCACAAGTCACATAAAAATCATCATATGTGTAAGTGTTATCGAATACAAATGAAATGATTAAATATCCATTACAGTATGTGGAGAAACAAGTTCCTAGAAAGAAACATCTCATTGATGTAAAATATTTGATTTGGGATCAGATTGTTATACTTATGAATAAGTGCAGGTCATATTTCGATTCTTATTATTTAAGTGAGTGAATCATGATAAAAAATTATCAATTGGACATAAACAAATTATGGTCCAATGTCACATAAAAAATTGAGGATGCTAAGGAGATAATTGGCTACCTAAACATCCTGGCTCAAGATTCCTTGTTTGTTCTTGGAATTAAAGATAGAACATAAATGATCCTTGATTTTTGAAAGGTCTAGGAAATGAAAGAATTAATTATTGTAACACGAAAAATACCACAATTTTATCAAAGCAATGACAGAGTTTAAGCATCAATTTTCAATACAATGCATATTTGATCTTCCATAACCATGGACATGGGAATTAAGGATGATCGAAGAAGAATCATATGCATTAGATTTAAAGTCTTAGCAAAATGATGTGGAAACATTTGTGGAGGAAGAGTGACCACTCATAGGGAAAAGGTTTGTTGATATTTTATTAAATGATTTTAATATCCTTCGTTTTGTTACAAGTGTGTATGAAGCTCTTCCCTCTATATCTTATGAGATAAGAACATAATTGGATGTTGCGTATAGAAATATGTTCTATTTTTAGTGTCCTACAAGTCGAGCATGGAGTGTGATTTCAAGGTATAAGCCAGAGAGGGCCCAATAACAAATAAAGAAACCTCGTCATTTGGAAAGAAAAATAAGTCTACACAATTACAATGTTAAAAGAACAGATAATTGTATAGATGGCATATGCATCCTCTAATGCCCACGTTAGAAGTAAGTTGAGATTTAACACACTTTTGATTGAAACTAAACAAATTCTCCTATTTTGAAGGAAAACAAATAATTATTTAAACATAAAATGATTTTAGCAAAAGGTTAATGAGAAGGCATATAGAGATCAGGTAGGGGTTTGACATTTTTGGGAGACCAAATACTAAAGTGAGAAAGAAAACTTTGTATTGTGAAGTAGAGGATGAGTTTTACTGAATGCCTATAATTAATTCATGCAATTATTATTCTTCTGAGGATTCTTCCCTCCATTTTGTTAGTCTATACTTTCTGTGTTTCGTTGGAAATCTTTTTGTTAATCAAAATCTATTTTCCTTCGAGTTATAAATGATATTTGAGTTTCAGGGAAGTTTGCATCAATATGCATGAGATGTAAAGTGTTTGTGGTGTAAATGGGTGTTTATTTATTTTATATATGCACAACATTGTTACTAGCAAAAAATGATATTTACTATCGCCTTTGCTATATAAATGTGTGGTTTGAGAAGTGCAATAACATCTTGAAATAATTTTTAGGCCTTCTATAGTAAGATAGTATTCCTTTTTCATTGTTACAATGAAAACGTATTTTAAGATATTGGAAATCTTATATCACATTGTAACATTGAACTGTAAGATTGATCTAGGATATCTTGCAGATTTTCACTTCATGACTATTTAAGTAGTGGTTCTTTATTTGTGGTCATCTTATTGTTTAAAGATATCAATTTTACTGTTTGTAGTTGAAATATTTCTTTAATATTTCATTCATTTCACCCTTTATTAACCAAATGTCTTATAAAATGGGCTCATGTTGCCCTTGAAAAATCAAACTAACTATATGCGAGTTCTATTTTCTTTCAATTTACTTATTTTCAGCATCACTCTTGTTGATTAAACATTTACTTAGGTTGCTTCAAGGATTATTTTTCAAACGAGAATTACACTCTCTAGCTATGGATTCTTTCAAAATAGCCTTAAGAGGAGTGCTTTAATGATTATTATTTAAGTGAGGGTTATCTCCTCTGGTTGTTGGATTCTTTCATAATAGTCTAAAGAGGGGATATTTTTATCTCATGGGGTGCCTTAGCATTGTTCCCTAGCCGTGAATTTCTTGAGGAACAACGCCATGAACTACGGCTTTGCAGAAGAGAAGAGCGACTTGTAAAATAGAGAAAACTACTTTTGGTCATATAATCCTTTTTTTTACTGCAAGTTGGGAAGATACCGCTTGTTTCTGGCACCAATTCCCTACCTAAATTCATCAACAACCCAACAACTTCACCGTTGGAGGAACAAAAACACCATCTTACTCCATTACCTGCTTCTTGTTCTAACAAAAATCATGTACTTTCTAACTAATGAAATTGGCGGACGAGGAATTTCACTACTAGTTACGTTAGAATGTTGCATATTCAAACACCATATCATGTTGTACACTCAACCAACATACTATGTCATGATTGAATTTATTTGACAACTCGACTACTTACAAAATGGAAAATTTCTATTGGAGAATATGGTGAATCTCTTAATAGTGGAAAGGAATGAAAACCCAGAGGAAAGCAACATGTGATATGGGATAAGTAAAATACGTTTTTTTCCCCTGTTGTCTCAGAAAAAAAAACCGCTTCGAACTTCCATCCACAATCCAACAACTACCTTCTTCTCCTTTCCTTGTGGCCTTCCTCGTACCGTTTGACATTAGCTAGGATCCTCCATTACATTCTTATGGCCACCATTGCTTACCTATGAGAAGCCTCTAAAAGTGACAAAATGTGGTGCAATTTACTATCAACATTTTCTTAGCGAACACCTTCAAACAGGTAAAATCCTTCATGATCATGCATGCATGACAATGCATAGTCCATGCATCCATGTTCATGGATTTATGATCCCATTCCAATCTTTCTTTGTATACTGGATAGATACCAATAACCCATGACATGTGCATTAATGCCATTAATTCGAATTTGACAAAGGCGCATATAGTGTTAAGCATTTAAATTTGAATTTCAGAAATTCTCATTGTCCATGTTGCGATTTAAATTTGTAGAAATATGGGATCAACTCGGATCATGAATGGGCCTCATAATCAAACAACAAATGAACTTTATTAATCTAACATTGATGAAATTACATGAGAATATCTCCCATTTATAGAAATGGAAGAGGCATAGCAATTAGATAAGAACAATTTGGTGGATGAGAATGCCTATGTGAGCTTACAACTCACACAAGCTAGTTCCATTGGAAAACACCAACACTAACACCCCCCGTAAGCGGAACATAGGGAGGAAACAAAAGAATACAAAGATGGGTATCGACAATGGAGCCTGCTAAGGTACCATATACAAACTCTCATAAGAAGAGAAATGATAAAAACCCGTATGATAAAAACTCCTCTCCAAAAGAGATTCAATCACCAATACTGAAAATGATCATTTCAAACTGCTGAGGCAATGAGCTTTGAATGCACACCCAAAAAATAAAGTGATACTGTAAAATGAATCTCAACACAAAAGGCCTGATTAGGTACTCATTTACAATTGAGAAAACATCATATATTGAGTGCCCCTATGGACACCAATCCATCTTTGCCAAATTGCATGGGTCACTAGATGTTGCAACTACCGATTCAATATAGGAATCGATGCTATGTACAAGGCTCACTCCAAAGACGCTTGATCTTGATCGAAATTGGTGAGTAAAATTTCTCCCAAGGAAGCATTGCATACCACACCCCACAGTGCTGAATTAGGTGGACAAGATGATGGAAATGGATGTCACAGATGATGGCGAAAGTAGGGAGGTACGAGCTAAATATGGCAAAGATGCCAAACAACCTTAACAAGAAACTCTCCAAAATGGCGAGCTTGAAGAGACCGCAAAACAAGGCAGTACAATCTATAGAGGCAAACACATGGTAGCACTCCAAAACGATATGCATGAGTGGCACGCAATCCACTACTCAAGGTTGCAGAATGAGAGGTACCATAAAATCATCATGGACATTAATCCTCGATATGGGTCCCGAAAAACAAGACCATGTTAGGTACCCATTTACAAGTGAGGAATCAACACATATTCATTGAGCTTATGAGAAAAAAATCTATCTCAAATAAGCAAATCAATGTGGTGTGTAACCACTCATTTGAAATAGAGCGAAATACTCCTTGCAATGCCTCAAACGGTATGGGAAATGGAGACTTTAGTGAAAAGGTATGGAAAAAACACCGCCAATAACCTCTTTACAATCAATTTGGCAAACCAACTAGGCCAAAAAGCTTGTCGCTTGGCACTTGTGCAAGTTTACTAACGTGAGAGATCCATGTGCTCCCTAGTTATTAGCGTATTTTTTGCATGTGATCATTCTAACAGTGGGCATAACCCTCCAAATGAGTTGTAGATAAATATATTATTGAATAATTGAAATCATTATGATGAATCTGATCTGCCTTCAGGTAACTTAAAGATACCATTTCATACCAGCGAAAGATTGTCAAAAAATTATTGTTTTTCCTCATTTCAATACAAAACTAGGACAACAAAAAGCTTAGTTACATAGAACAGATAGTGACTGAATCCAAAAACATACGCAAATCATGTAGTGATTCTTATATTAAGAATACTGTTGCTCATGTTCTTTATATGAAGTTTATGTTGCCCTTCAGGCTTCCCAGAGATGGTACATACCTGGCATTATCTAGGTCCTGCTTTTGGTGAACAGAATTTCCATGGACTTAGTTTTGTGCTCATCTGAAACAAAAAGAAAGTATTTTTCTACTATCTGATCCTATAATCCAATATTGATTTAACATGGAACGCGAGTTGATTAATTTCCTACAATTTCGAAAGGGTGCAAGGTAGAAAGGTAAACATGAGATATGAAACACAATAAAAAAGAGCTTGAGATAATTCAGAATTTCAGATATGTATTTCCCTCACACTTTTGATGGAAAGTTAACTTGCATCCACAAACTTTTATAAGCATACTGGGCTTCAGAAATGATGCTTTTCTAGTTTCTACAATCATTACAAACTAGTAAGTGGTAATGACGGAACATTTAAAATACTAAAATTCTAAATATTATAAAGCTAATAAAATGTAGGCATCGCTATATATGAATAGGCAAATCTACATCAAAAAATAATCCTGCATTTTAGAATCGTAGTTTCATATAGATAGAATATAACATATAAAAAATTAAAAATACAGAAAAAAGCCTTGTTTCCTGTGTCTGGCCAATTGAAATTCTCATCGAACCACAGGACTGAAATTTGGTTTACTTTCAGGGAGCAGAACCCTTAACACCTCCATCAAGCCCATAAATGAAGAAAGTTGATAATAGAAACCATTAGACTGCTGCAGGCTGCAGTTTTTCTTCATTGAGTTCAGCATCAATGGAAGGTATAAACTCGTCCTTTGTAGAAGAATAATTAAGGTCCAAATGACCTTCTTTAGAACTCTTTTTTAATTTTCTGTTCCCTCCTCTCTTCCAGAAGAAAATAGCAAAGACAAATCTGCTAATGCAGCTTAGAGGATCTTTTAGACCATCAAGCTCATAATGAGTAAATCTCCAATCACGCTGGACTAAAGGTCTCTGGATTGGAATGTCCAAACCCCCTGCCAAGATGTAAACTGTGCATTCAGCTGTATTTACTATTAAGTCTAAAAGGTCCCAAACTATAAAAAATAAGCTTCTATTATCTATATATAAGACAAACGAATAAACGTCCACCTTCAACATACAAATTAAAGCAGTGACTCTTTCTGTCTAAAATATATTAATGTAAACTTGAAAGTTGAAACTATATGAGATGAATGTTGCATGTGTACCCATCCCCCGCAAAAAAAGCTCCGTACCCACTGTCCCCGTGTTTTGGGGACTTGGGGACCCCTAGGAAATGTCCCTAATCTTTTGGGGACTTCATTAGGGACTTGGGGACTTGTTGGTCATACCCAAAACGTCCCCAGCAGATTTCGGGGACTTTCAGGCAGATTTTGGAGACATTCCAAGTAGATTTCAGAGATGTCCTAGGCAGATTTTGGAAATGTTTTCATCATGTATCTTTAGTTTTGACAATGGACATTGATGATTGGACAATATGATCATTTATCCCATCCATATTTTTCGTATTATGCTAAATTTAAATCTAAATATATACAAGTTGCAGCTCAAAATGTGGGTTGTGTATGAGGGATTTTGATTTGGGTTTCTAGTGATTTAACTATTGTCTTTTTAGCAACATCATTACAAGCAGCAAAGCCTCCATGTCAACAAACTAAGAAATGCAACAACTCGAAGGTTTGATCCTTTTGGGTATTGCTCTTATTCTTCTCATTTTTAGGGTCATCTTAGCTTTTACATATTGTACATAGGTGTTCAAGAGTTAATCAAGCCCAACTCTTCCCCCATCCCAACCTCAAGCACTGTGAAAACAATTGGATAGTAAAGACTTAGATTGGGTACTAAACATTTTAATAAATTCCTATTCAATATCCTTCTTAATCTAAAATATGAATCTAATCTCTTTAGAGAATGCAATCATGTATATCCCAAAGTGTTTTGTAGTGGTTTTCAACACAGCTATAAAAATCTGTAGAACCTGTTGTGAAGGGAATGTTTTTAAACCCAATCATTATAAACAAGAAATTTAAGGAAGAAGAGTTGTTATAGAGACAAGCATTCTTCTCATAGACCCTTCATGGACCTTAATGCAGATTGAAAATAGTTAAACTTAAGTTTCCTAAAGCTAAACTACCTTTAGCTCACATTCAAGTGCCAATAATGGTCACTAAGCCCTTTTCTTATTTGCCTGAGCTTTTTCAGAACTAGCAAGAGTAACGGATATGCATAATACTATATAGTATGGACTATTGTACTTACAAGCAACTACAAATGTTTATGGTGAACTCTAACTTATAAAAGTTAAAATTATATATATATATATATTATTGCCGTCCCCAACCTGCCATCCCCTGAAAAATTGGGGGTGCGCTCTAGCCATCCCGGGGACTTGTTCCCCCATCCCCAAAGCCAATGCAACATAGAGAAAGGGTAATCAGATTCGTTATTCAAGTTGCAGAACAGCTTTAAAAATGTACATGTTTCCAGATTGCCTGAACACATATTGAAGAAATAATCATGTACATGTACAAGTATTGAGGACTATAAAGGGTATTCTTGCCATACAGTCCTACAGTACTTGTTTCTCTTGGAACATGCCTCATAATTACAAATCTAATTCTAAGTGCTTACTCTTTATATTGTTTACCTCATACCCAAAAGGAAAATTCCTTCTTTTATTTCATTGATTCCATAAAAAGGAACACATTATGCTTAATGACTTCTTTGCTGGTTAACTATGAATTCTGTTTATACGTTTGACTAATTTCAATTTACACTGGTGAGATGTTTTACACTGTCAGAAATTAGAGCATCTGAGTCGGAGTAGGAGCAGACTAATTCTGACTTGGCCAAGTCACAGTCTGACACAAACGAGTTTCAGACTGAATCTCATGACTCAACCAAGTCTATGTTTGTTAGACATGACAGACACATCAGCCTGCTGGTGGGTCCCAGACTTAAAACCACACAAAAAGTAGAGAAAAAAAAAGAAACAAGAAAAACCTGTATCACCTAAACCTTAATCTGCCTTACTAAAAGACTCCTCACCTTTCTTACCTCATTTAACTGTTTGTGTCCCAAGAATTCTCCCTCCAACCAAGGATCGCAAAAGATAATTTCTCTTGAAAGGTCACAAGGAATAATGAAGGGTAATGAAAATCAATCAACAGATCAAAGAGCTCTTCACTTACTCTCCTCAATTGGATATGCCTTCACTTGGCCTCAAAATTTTCATTTGGACTGTTTGGGGCTGAAGAAAACCTTGCACAGCAACCATCCGTTGTTGCTAATATGGAGCTGATTTGGCATGGACTTTAAGTTTGATGTGTAAATTATGGAGGCCACTAAAGGCCTCAACATTTATGTATTATATTGCAGTATATTAATCCCTGTTTCAGAACTCTAATTTTATGGATCTCAAAACTTAGAATTTATGTATCTCCGTAATTTTTGGTATTTGCACCCTTACATATAATATAAATCAGCAAACTTGCATATTTGGTGTCTAGTTGCCCATATTTCATTGATGTGCATGAATATATTTTTGGTTAAATTTGAAGTAATTTTTTTCCTATTTGCACCCTGCATGTAATATAAATCAGCAAACCTGCATATTTGGTGTCTAGTTGCTCATATGTCATTGATGTAAAGGAATACATTTTTGTTAAATTTGAACAGTCTATGTATTTTTTAATTTTTTTCCAAGTTGACTTGTCATGACCCTGTTAACCCCCAACTTTGCTTGCACAACTAGAGCATTAAGCTCCAGCAGGATCCTATCATACTGGTTTTATTTCAGGTATATCCAAGGTATTACAGAACCAGAGATTGTTTGCAGTGATTTCTATCAGATTCTGAGAAATTGCTATTTTTAGCAGTTTCATTTTGGTTCAGAGCCATGGTTCCAAGGATTGCATGTCAAAGATGTGTTCATATTTGTTGATCCTTGTGATATCATGGTGCCAATGAGCTTTTTCTGGGCAACATGCTATCAGTTTTCAGGACATTGCTATTTTTAGCTGTAAGGTTTTCAGCACTTGCATGTTGATTCTGGACACACACTTGGATTCCTTGCAAGTTGCAAAGAGACGAATCTGATGAGACTATTTTCATGAACATACAAGCCCCTTCTATTTTTAGTAGTGTCGATTTTTAGACATGCTATATGTGGCAAGGGCCTCCTGGCATTTCTCTTCATGTTTGGTTTTTTCCATTTTGACTGCTATTTTTAAATATATAAAAATTTAAAGAAATACAAAATTTTAAATATATAACTCATCTATAAATATTAAAGTAATATAAAAAATAGAAATAAAAGTTAATATATAATTATAATACTTACTAATTATAAATACTTACTAATAAATACTTATGAAACTTTGCTTATAAACTTATTATGAAAATAACAATTAAAGTTTTAAACACATTAAATTTAAAGATATATTTTAAAATGTTCCGAGTGACATGTGACTGGAGGGCGAGGGCGAACAGGCCACGCGAGCTGGTTTCAAACCTCGAAGACTCCATCATTACAGTCTACATGAGAGCTGCGAGGCAGCGACACGCCCACAACTGACTGGGCATTGGCGGGCTCTTCACTGCAACACAAGCGGGCTCTTCACTGCAACACGGGCGGGCGGGCTCTTCACTATAACGCGGGCCCATCTTCACGACCACCGACGGCTGCCTCCACACATCACGGCGACCTCTAGTTTCATTCGACTTCCACGTCAGGGGCTTCAGTTTCACGATGGACATAGTTTTGGCGGGTTTCGGGCTCTTCACTGCAACACGAGCGGGTGGGCTCTTCACTGTAACGCGGGCCCATCTTCACGACCACCGACGGCTGCCTCCACACGTCACAGCGACCTCTAGTTTCATTCGACTTCCATGTCAGCGGCTTCAGTTTCACGACGGACGTAGTTTTGGTGGGGTTTACCCATGGACCACTGAAACGCCATTAAAATCGCCGAATTGGGTGACTTAGGTCGCGGATCCGTTTATGCTTGACGGGATCCATTTATGCTTGACGGGATCCATTTATGCTTGATGAGAGGTGTATTTTTGGTGGATCCTGGTGGATCCGGATCCGGATCCAGTTCGGAACCTCGGATTCGCGGATCCTGGAACCCTGCCTGGCGGATCCGGTAACACAGTATTTTTGGCATGTCTATTTTTAGTAGGTCTATATTTGGCAGGTACAGTGGTGAAGTGGTCTGTTAGAAAAATAGGATCGTAGAGCAATAACAATAAACAAGATGCAAATACAGTCACACAAACATATTACAAGAGAGACACCAATATATCGTGGTTCACCCAAGATGGGCTACGTCCACACTGAAATTGCTAGTCCTTATTATTATACCATCCAACAAATGAAGGGATACAACTTGCAGCACATCCGCTGCACTTCCTCTTCACTATCTCACAGTCTCTCTTCACGATCTCAGAGATCTTTACAATGCATAATACCTAAGACATCAACCCTCGCCGTATCACAATGTCTTTTTTATAAAGGGGAATACAATGGGAAAATACCACGAGTTACCCAAAACCATGGGTCTGTAATCTGTTGGCGAAAAACCAACCCATAACAAAAATTTATTTTGGGGGCGCTATCCCCAAAACTTCGACGGGGGCCCGCTGGCCCCCGCGCACCCCAGCCGAGGGAGTGCACCACTCCCCCGAACCCCCTGTTGCACGTGTCGAGATCATAACCAAACCTGGGGTACAAACACGGTTGAATCATCATCTATGAGACTGGAAGATCAAGCTCCATAACCAACATGGTCCAAGTTCTTGTGGTTGGAAGATGATGAGTTAGAGTCAGAGTTTAGCAAATGGATGAGGTTTCAGAGTAATATGTGGCTATGAAACCTTTCCAAAACCCTGGTTTGAATGTGGGCCCAAAACCCTAATTCAAATTTTCTATTATGGTTGAAGCAAAACCCTATTTCGCATGCCTTATCAACATTGCATGAGATCTTGCAAAAACCCTAGAAGGCTGCTCAAAGCCTAGGTGTCCTAACAAGCATTTCCAAAACTCTAGATTGACCTCTTCTTTGAACTTGACATTGTCTTTATAATTGGTCATCCATGCTATTTGTTGCCAAATCGAACCCTAACTTCTTTGTCTTTAAGTGTAATAGGCATGCAACTTCCTAATGTTGAAGTGTGTAGCTCAAACAGGTATTTCCACATGGATTTGTGTCTAACTCGTCAAAATCGTCATTAATACCTCTCAGAACTTTGGAAATTCACTTTACTAAGTTAATTATCAAAGTGAATGCCTTTTTAGAATTAATTGAGACTCATTTAATAAAATGCCTAAGTTTTTGGCATTGGTGATTTGAGTTAATTAAGTGAATCTTAGCCATTGAACTCAAGTGAGGGAGAGATCTAATCTCAACCATTGATCACTTAGGAGGTTAGGGTTTTGGTTCATCTCAAGATTATAAAAGGAAGCCAAGGTGAGATGAGAAGACACACCAACACTCAAACATTGAGTAAGTGATTCATTCCAGAGAGTGAATAAGGACTTTCATTTTCCAGATCTAGCAAGGAGAAGAAGACAACAGTCAAAGAATCTTTTGCAGGAGGGTCGTACAATTGGGCAGAAGTTTCAGACTTGAAGGGGCAGCCATACAACCAAGCAAGATCATACAGCAGCTACACAGCCACACGTGCCAGCCGTACAAGCCAATTGCGGGCCATACAAGCCAATCTGTAGTTGCAGCAGATCCGTACAGATCGTACGGATCGTACAGCACGCAATACAGATCCGTACAGGTCCATACAGGCCGTACAGGTGCAGGAGGACAGCAGCAAATGTAGGAGGTTTCTCTGGGGCAGATTTGCAGGAAGAAGATTTTTCTTAGTGGGGCAAATTTGCCAGCTTTGCTGTAGACTGTATTTTCTTCAATGGGCCATTTTCCCAGCAAGGGAGCCCTTGTATGCTTGGAAATTATTTTAATGAAAAGCAGATTTGAAGAGCAAAAGTTTTTGTGTATGTGCTATTGAGTAGATCTGTTTCCATTTTGCTTCTGCTATTAATTTCCATTAATAATTCCAGTCAGTATAAATTATTTAGTGAGCTGCAATTTAATTCTACAGCAAGGAAATCACTGGGAAATAATTATTTAGGTGCTGGAGTTAGAAAATTTTAACACCTTATTAAGTCATCTCTCAGCCATGCGACCTCTGAAACAGGGTATTAACTACAGTTTGTAGTATCAGTGACATTAATTTCGGGGTTTCCAGGATGTATCTATTTCGCACAACCTTAAACAACAGTCTTAATGGAGGGTAAATCAACTTGATATCAGTTTTTCCAACAGCATAATTAGCGATTAAGCAAACAGTGCAGCAATTCAAGTATTTGGGACGTTTCTTAGTGGTTAAAGGCCTAGGACAGCGTTACACCTCAGGAATCAGCATTGTATGGGAGTATATGTGGCAAGATTTTTCACTGATTTTTCGACAGATATTAGACCGTTGACTGGTTGCTGACCACACTGAATTAGGGTCAAACTGACAGACTTCTTTCCATTCTCATCAAGCTCAGGCTGCAGAACATCTCTTAAATATGGTATCAGCTAATTATTAAGTTCAAGTTTTGTGCATGATATATTTTTGAGACATAACTGAAGTTGTATTGGATGATATTTAAGAACGAAAGACAGTAAGCAATGAGCATGACATGCAGAAGTACAATCTTTGAGTTGAGTTTTTCTCTCTTGCACAATTAGGGCAAGTTAGTCCAAGATTCCTTATGGAGTTTTCTATAAGAACAAGAGCAGATAACAGAGATGTTAGAACAGATTTTTGGAGGAGTTGCAGCAGCAAAGGATCACCTTTCTTCCATCTTCTGGGACTTGTTACTGCTTCCACCATTACTATTCTAGAAAGCCTACTGTAAGCTGTTACATTTTGTTTATTATGATGCAAACGATCTCTTAATAAAGTATGATTTGGTCCACTTCTGCTTGACATCTAGCTCTTTGAGTCTCTTGGTTATTATTTGGCTAAATAGAATTCCAGTGTATAATTAGTTAGTAATGCACTTGTTTTGATTTATCTTTCACTTGAGGCACATATTCACCCATGTTTTCTTTCCTCTTTCGCTTTTGTAACTTTCTTTTATGATCTGATCTCAACCATAATTACTTTTATCAAGCTCTTTCTTCACTTTGGATTGCTCATTGGCAGGCAGAAGTGAGTTTATTATGCAGAATTTATAAGTTTGATTACAACATACAACACCTAGGGACACCCCCCCCCAAGATTGGAAAAGCATCGGTCCAAATAGAAAGGCCTCCAACAGTGACAAGGGTGGTTGTCTTTAACTATTGTGCAGATTTGTGTGATAACAAATTGGAGTTGTTTCCGAGGACTTCGTCAATCCTCAGAAATCTAAATGATGTTGGTGAGATTTGTTTTATTTTCTTTATATTATTTCATCTCACCTGGCAACTCTATTGTTGTAGGGTTTTATCATGTTGGACAGTCAAAGAAGGTCTCCATGATTTGACCATGCACAAGGCACAGTTTCAGGCCTTAACGAACCTGAAATTCTATTCCAGAACATAAGGGTAAACCACCGAAATCTCCCCTAGCGACTTCATTTGTGGAGGGATCATGATTGATCATGGATGATGAGTACATACAATGGATGCAGGATAATGAATCCCTGGCGGTGGAGTTTTCTTGCAATAACAACACAGAAAATGAAACTATACTTGTTTTTCAAAGTAGATCTATCCATGCATTGGATAAGATTCATCCATCATTCCAAATGGGTGTTGTATTGGATTATGTCTTTGTTTTTGGTCCAGAATTTGGTTCCCTCTTATAATGAGAGACCAACAAGTTTAGGGCAAGCTCTTTGCATTGCCCTAAGAGGAGAGGAATTCCTTGTTGCTGAGAAGGAATAGAATAATGGAATTTGTGCGTCTGATGAACTGCCCAATGATGACTCTTACCTAGATAATCATGAACCAGTTGTTGCACCAGTTGAGCCATATGCAGAATTCCATGAAGATGAAGAGGAAGAGGAAGAGTTTACAAGTAGATTTGTTGATTTCTCCAGGTAATGATGATAAAGTTAAAAAAGAAGAAGAACAAATCAGCTATGTAGAATTTAATCCATCAAAGGGTTTGTCTTTGCATATCCCCATAACAATCCAAGAACAGTTTGATCAGATAGCATTACAGCAGGAGGAACAACTTTTGGTTCAACCAAAAGATGGTCTTCCTCATAGCTTGCACATGATCCTGCATGCAGATTTGTTCTTCAAGAAGATCCTCTGATGGATCATTGCTTGGGTATCAGGATGAGTCATGATCTAGTTGAGTCAAGGATGACAAAGGTGTTTCAGGAGGCAGATTTGAAGAATTTTGAGCCTATTGTAACTTGTTATTATGATGCAAACAATCTCTTAAATAAAATATGATCTGGTCCACTTATGCTCGACATCTAGCTCTTTGGGTCTCTTGGTTATTATTTGGCTAAGTGTACGGTTAGTTACTAATGCACTTGAGGCACATATTCACCCATGTTCCCTTTCCTCTTTCGTTGTTGTAACTTTCTTTTATCATCTGATCTCGACCATAATTACTTTTATTAAGTTATTTCTTTACTCCGGATTGCTCATTGGCAACCAAAAGTGAGTTTTGTGTGCTAATCAGTTGGGTTTCTTACGCAGAATTTAAAAGTTTGACTACAGCATAGAACGCCTAGGGACACCCCCCTAAGACTGGAAAAGCACCAGTCCAAATAGAGAGGCCTCCAGAATCCAATGGTGACAAGTTTGGTTGTCCATAATTATTGTGCAAATCTCTTGGTGCATATTTGCGTGATAACAGACCCTATCAGGGGTATGCAAGGGATCATGTAAAGCATAATAAAACTAAATAAACCAAATGTGAACATCAACACCACCCCAAAGAATATTATAGTGATTATAAGTTACACAATAACTCTATGATATTAGGAGACGAACTCCCAAATACATCCATATGCAATGATCATATGACAATGTGCATAATAATGACTATTAACCTCTATGTATACTTGTTCTCACCTATTGTTCATGTGGCCCACTACTAAGACTACCTTTTTTTTATCACTTTTCAAAGGAAAACCTCACAAGGAAACCCAAGGTTTGCTTCTCCCTAGTAAATCCGTTGATGTAGGGTAGTGCACCTTACCCATGGGGATTCAAACCAGGCATCTCCTGACACAGAACTAACCAATTTCCCAACAACATTGGTGACAACCAATTGAGATAACCCCTTGGGATACCTACGATTTACTTATACATGTGAGTTGAGACATGTGACCCTTTCAAAACAATGTCCTCAAAGTTTTGTAATTAAGTTTACAAAAGATGAAACCAAGTAATAGAATTTCCTCAACATTTTTCTCTCTTGATGCCACTGTTGATTATCCGTCCATCCATATATGACTCTTATCGGTGTTGATCCTTGAAAGGTCTGATGCCACATAGTTTATTTTTCGTTCATTCATGCATTGTCATAACCTTGCCATTTTGTGGTAGTTATCTGTCTTGTTGCATAATTGTTCCTTGACTTCTATTTCCATGAATGTCGTTGATTCTGCCACCTTCCTTCGAAGTGGTTGTTTCTTGTATCTCTAGGAGACTTTTTCAATAATAAAGATCTCAATATAGTTCCACATTTGATGGCTCTCATTCACCTTCAATTGACCTTGCATCTTGTTAGAAAATAATAATAATAATGATGCACAAAACAAGCACATATGAGGAACAAGTATTTTTACCCCAGAAACCATATATAGGGAAAAATTAGCACCAATTAGATATCTATTAGTCTTGGCCACTCCAGCCAACATCGGTCACTTTTGGCATCTTACAATGGAATTACTCAAGACTTTAAATAGCTTTATCACATGCTAAAATCATGGGAAAATACCATGGCTTACCCAACACCATGGGCCTGTAAACCACGAACAGTAAACCCATTATTGACTGAATCAAGTTTATCTTAAATCACTTTTTAACAAGTCAAGATTAACCGAACATTCTCCCCTTTAAATTTGACTTGGGGTAAGCACCAAACCCCGTCAAATTTTTTTACTAGGTATCGGGAATAACAACATACCCCCTATTTAGTCTACCTAAATATACATTAGACTTTGCATAGGTAACCCACTAAGCCAGGGGTACACATGCCTAAATAGGTCTTACAGTTGTATGCCCATTTATATTGTGATTAATTCTAACTCCATAAAAAATGCTTACAAGAGTATGTGATGCAAGAAACATCCACTGCTTCTTCCCCTGCATCCATCTCTACTGCAGTGAACCGAATCAAACACTCCTTAACTGGGTACTTCTTCATCCACTATATTCCATGTGCTTCTATAATCAATGTTGCATATACTCCACAAACTTCTTCAACATTAGAACCTTAGCCTTTCTCATGAGAAGTCTAGGTTTACTGGCTCCAATACCACATGCTAGGAATTAACAATAATGCACAAAACAAGCACATAAGAGGAACAAGTATTTTTATGCTGGAAACCCTATATAGGGAAAAACCAACACAAATTAGATATCTATTAGTCTTGCCCACTACGACCAACATCGACCACTTTTGGCATCTTACAATGGAGTTACTCAAGCCTTTAAATAAGCTTCACCATATGTTAAAACCATGCACAAATACCATGGGCTACCCAAAACCATGGGCCCGTAAACCACCAATGGTAAACCCATTACCGGTCGAATCAAGGTTATCTTAAATCACTTTTTAACAAGTCAAGTCAAGATTAACCTAACACATCCATTTGGTAGAGTAAAACGTTCTATCCTTTGTGCTTCATCTTTCACTAAATTTTCTTGAGAGATAATGTTTTAGAATATTTTAATCAAGTTTTTCGATTTGGCTTTTACCTTCTCTAGCTGGAGCTCGACGTCTACAAGTATCTTCTAATTACCTTGTACCTTCTCTTTCTTCTCCTTCTAAAGTTGAAGGTGTTATATTTTCGAGATACTCCAAAATTATTTACACCATGTTTGCAAATGCTTCATGAGATTTAGGGTACATGGCATATGATCAACCCTTGGATGGTCCAAGATGGATTGCAACATGAGTGATGGTTTGTGATGGATATGCATAGTTGAGATCGCTTGTTGAGTATATGCTTGACCTCAGGATGGTGTCGACTTGGCTTTCTTCCCTTAGGAATTGGAGTTCTCTTGTTTGAATAGGGTATGCCCTTCATGATGGCCACATGGAAGAACCATGTGCTTACAGAGCACCCCAATTAGGATGAGGAGCGTTTTGCATCATAGAGGAAGACTTCAAAGCCTAGATGGTATGTGGCAACTTGGATTCCTATTCGAAGGATTGGAGTTGACTCGGGGATGCTTGGGGCTTCAATAGTGTTCTTGCAGGGAATAGTTATCCTACTGGAGTAAACTGATAAGAAGGATACATAACATCCATAGATGCTTGTAACGAAGGCATGTGGACTTACCTTATGTAGCTACATCATATTGGAGCCCTTATTCTGTAAGAATCACCTTGGAGCATGACACATTTACTTTAGAGAGGAAGTCTCGCTTGTGTTGGCCTACAAGTGGTCACTGAAGGTTGCTTGTGCCTACATAGTATTGTTGACATCCCTTACCTCTCATATAAATAGAGGAAGAATAGAGTCTTGCCATTAATATCATCATTTGTCTTATTTTCTTTGTACTCAACTTCTTTGAGGAAATCACTAGGGTTTCCTCATGAACCCAAGGTGGAGATATGAAGTCTGGCAGGGACATCTTCATTTAGAGTTTGCTCTTGTGATTGGGGTTAGCTCTTATGGAGGAAACCTTAGGATGACCATTCTCTCTTGGATCTCCACTTGTACTTGTTATCTCTCTCTCTTGAGGCGCTAGGGTTTCTTGGACTACTTGGAGTATCTTGGAGCATCTTGGAGTTCTAGGGTTAGGGTTTTATCCTTGGAGATTGGAGATTTGGGGTTTGAGAGAAAACCCAAGGTGGAATGGTGAAGAAGAGAAGAACATCTTTCCTTGGAGAATGTGTTCAAAAGGTTCTTGCACATTTAATCTTCTTAGTTAAGCTAGGATTTGATGATTTACCCTAGCTAGGGATTTTTGGATAGTTGGAGTTTTTGTACTAGCCTTAAGAGAAGGTTGTGGTATGTACTTGTACTTCATCTTGATCATACTAATGAAGATTTTAGTTGTCCATATCTTGTGCATTTTCCAGATTTGAATTTCAACTATATATATTCTTTATGCATTGCTATTTGTTGCCACCTAGATCTGCATGTGAACGTGAGAAAAATCTCAATTCACTGAGAGAGGCCTTGGGGGCAAGTCAACAAGCAGAGTGCCATTGTCACCGCAACACTCAACTCTTTCTGTTTAGGCCAACTCCTAAACAAAATCCAAGGGAAGTAGACCCTATAAGAATCTAAGGATGGTCACCTTGGAAAAGGTGACTTAGGAGTTAATCAAATGAGCTAGAAACCAATCTAACAATATAACTTAGCAAGTAATTCAAAGCTTCAGCATGAATGAAACAAAGACCATTGCTTTATCATTGGGCAAAAAAAGGATGCAGTTATAGAATAGGAAGTACTTGCAAGCTATGCTAATAGATTACTTAACCAGCAAAAGAGAGAAATGTTATCTAATTACTACAAAGTGAAAGTGAAGTAAATTGTGAAAAATTGACTTGTTTGTTGATTATTAGGGGGAGAGGGGATTTTTCGATATACGCGAGGTATGTGGAAATGAGTTCGGATATCAAGTGTGGTACTACACAAGAAGGGGACTAGATTGGAGTCGTGGGGCTATGTCCAACACTAACACCAATCGAGGGTGTAGTCTGGTGGGTCCCCACGATCACTACCTAGTAGAGTCCCTCCACAGTAGAATTTACCCACAAGTGACAAATCTATGGATGTTTATAGACGTCGGAATTACATCTTTAGGGAGGGTTGATTTTAAGTTTAATTAATGTGGAATTAACTAGAATGTTTCTAGGATTGATTATTAGATGAAATTAATTGAATAATTTACAACATGCATGAGTGATTGAACACGAAATATTAGCATGCATCAAAGTTCTTTTCCAACCGAAATTAAATGTGATCTAATTACTACTTAAAGAAAATTAGACAAATTAAAACTATGCTACGAAAGAGAAAATCAAAAAATGAAAAGCACCCACAAAAATGACACGAAGTGGAGAAGGTAGGGGGGTGCAAGGGATGGTGGCTTAAGCCACTACACCCTTGCTCTAACAACTGTCCCAAAGGAACCTTAGAAGATCCTCATGATCCTTTATAAATTAGGAGTCATTGAGGTTACAATAAGTGGAATGAAATAATCAAGATGACCACCAAAAGGGTGCTAGTTGAGCCTTGGGTTCTCCGAAAATTGGACAACCCTTCAGGGCTGCTAAAAAACTGTAAAAAGAAAGTTAGGATACAAACAAATCACTCATGCAAGGCTGCCACCTAGCTTCCACATAGTCCTTCAATGAGGTCTCTTGTCTTGCCCTGAAAAACTAGCCACTGAAACCAATGTTAAGGAGGTTAATTGCTAATGAAAAGAAGATGTAAATGGGATTTACAAAAGAATTTACATGTTTGGAATACACACCTGCAAATACCATTCTACAAGACGCATGGATATGATTGGTACCTTATATGGAGTCAACAATGAATAATAGACACAAAACCATATAAAAGGAGTTAATTCAATCTGCCAATCAATATTAATAAATATCATTACTTCAATACACTTCACAAATCCCAAGGCAGGGTTTCACACTTCCTAAGGCACCACCTCAGAAAATGCGCTCTAAAGCATATATGATCAAGTGGCCTAGGGCGCACTAGATGGTCCAATCAAAACTGTAAAAAAACCTTAATTTAAGCAATTTCACGTTTCCCGATGCACTAGTTCAAAGTGGGATGCCCTCATAGATTTGTGGATAAATCCACTAGGGCGAATTTGATGGGTGGACTAGAATTATCAAATTGCAAATATTTTTGGAGTTTGAATTTATTTAGATTTTTAAAGCTTTTTCCAGCAATATTATGTTTTTTAGGGTTTTTCAATATATAAAGATGCATGTGAAATATAGGCATGTGAATTGATAAAAAGAGAGATAGATTTGTTGAAAAGATACGGCATTGATTTTTGTTTTAATCCGTAGGGCATTGAGAGATCGATACCAATGTCCCTCTCTTAAAATGGCTTTCAATACTTGCAATTAGGGCATCAACTAGCAACCACAAGGGTTAGGTAGAAGAGCCTAATTAGGGCAAGTGAAGAAGTCCAAGGCCCAATTAACAATGGAAAGCTCCTTTGATAGGAAGGTCTCCCCATAGAAAATTGACAAAATGCTAGCAAGAAACCCTAACTTAGCCCAAAGCACTTCAAGAATGACATTAAACTAGGGTTAGGAGATAAACTTACCAGCATTAACCAAGGAATGAGCAAGGAGATGCACCTTAGGTCACCCTTAAGCACGAGTTATCACAACTTCTTAGCATCAACCAATAGAATGTGTAAAAGAAACCCTAGAACTTCATCACATCAACCTTCAAGAAAGAAAGATCATCCAAAGAGAGGTGCACATTGCATCAAGAGCTCCAGTAAACCATGAGAAATAGAAAAGATTTCATAATGAACCCATATCTTGTTGTGTTTTTAAAATGAGAGGGAGGCGTTATTTATATAAGGCTAGTCTCACTTAATTTTAAGTTATGAGCCTACAAGATAATGTGAAAATATAACATTTGGCTTGCTCACCCATAGATTTGGGGGCTAAACCACTCATAATAACAATAAAATATCTCTAAATGACATAAAAGTAGTAAATAAAGTGCAATTAGGCTACACCAAGTGCTAGGTGTTCCAAAAGGAGGACGTCATGCTCCAACTAACCCCAACAGATGTGTGCCCTCAACGTCCTCCTTCATTATCCTTGTAGGCTTCTTCAATAAGGAAGTACAATTTACGATTAACACAACCCAGAGGAGGGGTAAAATAGGTCCAAGTGAGCAAATAAGGTGTGCTAGATAGGGTACAAAGCACTTTACAAAGTGTTATCACCTTTTACATGGCAAATAAATGAGTGTAGTCATGTGCCCAAGTGATTAGCCCCCTTAGGGTACCAACCCCTATAGGGAGAGTGTTACCAGCTAAGTTGTACTTAGTTGGACTATCAAGTGAACGGGCAGAGTTGAACATGTTACATGTTCATTTTTGATGATTTGATGTCCGGCAGGCCTTTTAAAGGCCCCCTTTTTTAAAAAAAATTTCCACATGTCCTTGGCCCTGCGGGGTTTGTAATAAAATGTACTAGCATGGTGTTTTGTAAAGGACTTGGTTCCCTAGGACTTTTTGGCTAAGTCAGGTATTTCAAGGAGTTTTTTCACCTATTAATTATGTCTTGCATTAGTGCATAACATAATTTTTGGGTTTTTCTCCTGCTCCTCCAAAGCTGGAATGCTTGGGGAGGTTAATGGGCCTTAGGGGATTGTTAAAGTCCATGGGTCAATGTATATGAACATGCTAGACATTGTTTTTGAGTCATATGGACATGTGCTAAGTCCCCCAAGTAGTTTTTTAATTTTCGTCGAAAGATTTTTTTTCCGTAAATGAGCCATTTTTTTGGTTTTATTAAAAAATATTGTAAATGGCATAAAAATGTCATCTAGGGGTTTTTTTTTTCCTTAGGGGTGCTCCTTTTCCAACTCAGAGCATCTCCCTAACCCCTAAACCCACTTTTTCTAATGTTTGGGTGTTTAATTTTTCACTTATGCTCAAAAAATTCAAAAAAGTGAAAAAAGTCATGAAAAAATGAAAAAAGTCATAAAAATTAAATTCCATGTTTTGGGGAATTAGAAGTCAAAAAATTTTCAGTTATAAAAGAGGAGTGTTTTAGGCTGATTTGTAAGAGATTTGAGCAGCCCAAATCATGGGCATGACTCCCCATTAAATGGGGGCGCATTTCCCAAAATTGGACCCCTTTAATCATGGAATTTGCAGCTATGTTTATGGGCTGTCACATGGCTGATTTCTAGCTGATTTTGGGTTGATTTTGGCAACCCATTACATGGGAGTGGGAAGCCCCATTTGCTCCACGAGTTATGCCACTCATTCCACCCATTCCTCTCCATCTTTTGGCTATTTAAGCATGGCTTCCCACTCCATTTCTCTCTAGTTGGAGAGGGAGTGGAACTTTGATGTAAGCTTGTGCTATTTGGTTTATGAATAAAAGACTTTGGAGGTCCATTTGTGGTGTGCCTTGTGAGTGGTTTCATGATCTCTTTGTATGAGGTGATTTGTGGCTAAAGCAATCTATGTTCAAGTAAATTTTCAGCCATCAATTGAGATCACTTGAAGGACTAGTAACGGTTTTGTGAGGATAACTAATTATTCTTGTTTGATTTAATTAGTTTTCTATTTGTCATTTCGTTAGAGATCTGAAATGTACATGTATCATTTGTTTATGTGCATGTTATTTTGATTTCTGATCTAGTGCATTTCTAGTTGATGGGTGCTTTGTAAGTGTTTTTTGCTAACTACAGTTTGGCAAGTTGAAGAAAAGATAGCTTGTTTGCTCTCACTTTCCTCACTTGTGCATGCTTTGGTGGATCTTACCCTCGGTGTCCCACTTCTAAGCTTTTAAAGTCTCCAATTTCAAGGACCATTCTGCTTCCTTCATCCTTCTCAGCAAATTTTGAAAATTCAACAAAACTTTCTCGGTTACTTTGGTTTGCAATTCTCAGATATTTATATGTTAGATCTTATGTATTTTCGAAGTCACATCTAATCTAGATCTAACACTAGCCTACTACTTCTAAAAGTTAGAAATTTTGATGCATATTTTGAATAACTTGAACAAGTAGTACTTTCTGATTATAAAATTTTTTATCTAGCTATTAGTAGAGCTTATAATTTGCAGCTCATAAAGCTTGCAAAGATCCCAAGTAAACAAGCCCATTGCTTGTTTTACTTGGTTAAATTGTCATTTTTAGTAAGTTCTAACACTTAGAATTTTTTGGGTTTTTTAAGAGGTGTTCCAAAGACACTCTTAAAGTGTTTTTGGGCATCTTATACTAATATTTGTTTGCTGGTTTGCAGCAAAAGACGAACAGGTAGGAGGAAGTGCTGCCGAAATTTCAAGGATCTAGGCAACCCGGAAGACCAAAACTAAATTTTTTGTAAAACCGGTTATTTTTCCCTCAAAATTGTAAGCCACCAAGTCACTTTAAGTAGACTGGGGCACTTCTCTATCCATTGTAAAAGAATATTAAACGAGAGCATGTGGGCTAACCAGCACCCAACCCCATCCCCCCAGGGGTGGCCTGTGTCATCTCTTTTCGTGGTGTAATTTTTAGAGTAGTTTTATTTCTTTTATTTTCAGCATTTAATAAAAGTAACTAGGGTTAAAATTTACCTTGTTGGTCCGTTCCAGTGGCGGGCCACAAGTTCACTCAGGATCTAGATTTTGTCATTTTTTTACAAACTCAAACTCCCCCTCGCTTTCCCGAAGTAGGGTTTCAAGATACGGGCTTGCCCGAGTACTGGCCTGAAAAGAGACTCTTGGGGTTCTAAAAGATAAAATTTTGGTTCCTAAAAAAAACTTCAAAAATTTCCAAGGTCTTCTCTCGTATGCTCTGTGGCCAACTTGCATCTCAGTCTGATCATGTTGGTACGCATTAGAAAGGGGAAGATGACTAGTAATAGGTTCTAACACCACCCCAATAAACAAACCTTCTTGTGAAAATCCGGCACAACACGAATATTCTTTTGTTGTGGGGAAATTTTTCAAAGGACTTGGGATAAAATTGGATAGTGACCTCTTGGAAACCGTTAGGCTTGCCCTCGTTGGTATAGCATCTTAACACCTCCTCGAGACTCCGATTCAGCGTAAGTCTAAGTGAAGAGCCACACATCAGAATTCCGGACATGTTCCCTGTACCTTTGCGTATATCGGGAACCTACCAGCCCTAATAAAAAGATCATTACCACAACAAAGTTAAAATACCAAGAACAATTGCACAACACTTCTTTTTAAGCTCATGCATCTATTTTGACTCCATTATTTGGCACTGGTTTATATTGTTTTGTTTTGAGTTGTTAATGATGATTTAAATGATAAATGATGATGATGGATGTTTGCAATCGAAGTGTTGATGAATGACTTTTGCTTTACATACATATATATGTTGCATTGTCTTGGTTTAGCAAAAAATAATCTAACTCCTAGATTAGATGTTTTATTTTTTATAGATTAGACACCATAGTCTGTTTTCATTTTTAGGGTCCACCCCCCTTGGCTTCGCTAGGAAAGCCTAAACGGAGGAGTCAAGTCTCAGGTGACAACAATTGACTCTGACTTGCCCCCAAGGCCACACCAATAGCTTGAAGACTTCTGCTGCGTTTTCCCATGTGTGGAACTAGGCGGCAACAGAGAGCACCTCCAAGAGGTGGAAATCAAGTGAACCATCCATGAAATTATTAGGGGTATTTAGCCCCAAATCAACACTCTATGCTTCAACTTGGCTTTTATATCAAAAAGTTTAACCCCTCGCTTTGGTAGACCTGATTGGGAATACTGCAGATACTCTGAGGTGTAACAACTGGCTCCAACTGCGGGACATGAGCTCTTCTCGAGAGTGCATGAGAACCCTCTAGAATCTCCTAGGTACCTATAGACGTACACACACATCTAACAAAAACGATGCCAAAGGCATCATGAGGCAAACACATCTGTCATGCCTTGTTCAAAATGAAAGAAATGCAGTAAAATCAAAATGAAATAATGACAAGTGCAATGTTAGGTAACAATAAATGTTGAACTCAAATGAAACTATACCTACCTACCCTAATTATGATAACAAAGAAGGGTGAAAGTGAAATCATACCACCAATGCGACCACCTGTGTATATTATTCATTCCAAATTTTCTTCCTTTGTCTTTGGAAACAATCCAAGACAAAACCACATCAAGGATGAGCTGAGTACATACCATTATCTTCATCGGAATGGAACCGAGATGATGGATAAACCTAGGTGCCTGGAAGCCTTCAAACTTCTGCCATGGAAGATGGTTACTTTTGCAAGTGTATCTATCCACGATTGTACTGGGATCAGGTACACTACTATATACTATCATTATCATATATCCATTATGTGAAATTTGTCTGCAAGGAATTGGCTATCTGTTTCTGAACTTGGGAGATCACTTGCAAAAATCAACCCTGGAAATTTTTTGGAGAATATTTGAGGGCCAACTATAATATATCCCTGCACCTGTTCAAGCATTCTTTTGGACATGCAAACACTTTCTTGAATTTTCTAATAATCATGTTGGTATCAATAATCTTTAAAATTTTGCAATTATCAACCACAAATTCGTTCCTTCAAGTTTTAAGTGAAAAGATAAATAACAGATATCATGGTAAGGAGAAGTAAATATTATACCTGCCCACATACCTGCTTTGGTTTTGTTGAAATGCATCATTCAAGACTTACCTGTACTGGATAGAAATGATTGTTTATCATTTGCAACGTTTCGTGAGAGACATCGTTGGAAATAATAATCATGGCCTACCCTAGGAGAGGGTAAACCCATTAGCTCAATATCTGCAAAGGAAGTCTCTATATGAAATCCTACACAGTCCTCGATGGTGGGTGAGCAAAGCTTAACCAAATCCCGAGAGATCTCATCGGAGATAGATTTTCCAAAGTCCTCCAACCTTTTATTATAATGGGACATCTGCATATGGTGATCGTCTTCAATGGCAACAGGATCCACATCCTAGAGTGCTTCATCATCAAATTTAGTTGCAAAGGGATTGATCCACTCTTCACAAATGGAGAAACCAAGGGAAGCTACAACCATAACCTCTTCATCAACCATGCCTTTGATATATTTTTCAACTGGGAGTACCTCTTCAACAAAGACTTCATTACATTGTTTAGAACCTGTATAAAAATATGGATCGACCCCATCCGGACTAATCTCTTCTTCTTCTAGGAATGGCAGGAAAGGCTCATTGACTTCTTTGAAATATGTGCAACTGGAGTGCTTGAAAATAGTACTACTAGGTCTCGAAGAATAATAGATTGGTGGACCCATGAACTTCCAATAATCGTCATCTTCAAGGATCCTGCTATTCTCCTACAAGAAGCCCGAGATATCATAAGAAACTTTGTAATGTAGGAGCATCAATGCTAAGTCAACAATGTGATTGAGTGTTCACATGTTGTGGCTAGCGAGGGGACAAGTTACCTAAAGTAGGGAAGATAATTTGTTTACTAAGTATTTTAAATATTTGCAAAGTATGTAACCGACTAGTGTGTTGTCAATTTTTTTGAGAAATAGGACATAGTGGCGAGTTCATACTCCCTGCGTGGAGATCAAACCAGATAGCCAGTTTGTTGTTGAATGATAGTGACTCCTTCAGTGATGGAGGGGAGTTTATTAGTTAGTTTGTTCAACCATCCGGTTTTGGGATTTCGAATGGGTGAAAAGGAGAGAGATAGGGACTCAGTAGGGGAGCCTTGTGCAAGGAAGAGTCGGTGGGATATTTCCTTCAATACTAGAGGGAAATGCGACTGGATGGTTTTTTGCCATCAGTTAAATGAAATTATCAAGTTCTGTGTGTTCAATAGTGTTACTGTGCATTTGAATGAGAGACAAGTTGAGATTCTATCAGGTAGAGTTGTGTGAAAGCATTAACCTGACGTCTGTGTGAATGAATCTTTATTTTCGTGCTTGTGCAAACTCTCATGTATAGTTAAGAAGACCCAAGTCATCCGCGAACCGATTGTCACCAAATAACAAAGGTAATTTCTTATTGCATTTAGTTTCACATTAGATCCAGACGAAGGTCAAGTTGGATCGATCGATTTCCTGATCAATCAACAGAGAAAAATCATAGAGTTGCAGTCGACTCAATTAGCAGCGGTTGGACGACTCAAATCGAAGCCAAAAGGAAGATCAACGACAGGGAAAGGATCCGCAAGGTGAACATGCGCGGGAGTTAACATTTCCGCAAGCCAATGCAAAATATTCCGCATTGATCATAGATCAACAAGCGAGATCAAATCCGCAAGAGATCAACAATTGATACAACGTTCCGTAGAAGGAAGAAGCTCGAGAGTTAACAGCGAGAGTTGCGGGAGGGTTTTTGCGGAAGCCTTTTCAAGAAATAACGAAAGCGCACCCGCAATCCACAAATTGCGGAAAGGAGACGTTCGCTTTGCGGAAAGGCTCGTTGCGGAAGGGCGTATTGTGGAAGGATAATTGCGAAAGGACGCCGCAAGTGGGGAAAGAAAGCGTTTCCGCAAGGCCGCATTGCGGGAGGCTATTTCTAACAGGCAAAACATTGCAGGAGACCGATTTTGAAGGTAAGACCTACCACTGAGAAGGGCCTAGTTGGTTTTTTAGCTAAGTTTAGTGATTCCATTTCTGAGAATCACCATATTTCCTGGGGGGCACGAGTTGGATTGGCTTTTGTCATTCCCGCCTGCATCATTTTTGGTATCAGAGCAGGCTTTGCCCAGCACAAAAGAAGAACGGCATGGCTACCTGTGTAGGCAGAGCAATAGGTCGTGACAAAGGGCGACCAACAACGAATGCAGAGGTCGTGGAGGAAATGAGAGAACTACGGGCACGTATGGAGGCTATGGAAATGGGAAAACGAATAGATCCAAAGGCAGGGGATGTGAGTGAGCTTGAAGAAGAGGAACCAGGAGAAGAAGCAACACCCATGCAAGAGACACCTGAGCTAAGGTACTTTCGTTCAATTCTTGGAGCAACGTCGAGGCCAAAACCTGAGTTGCCTACCTATGAGGGAAGCCTCACTGTTGAACACCTCATTGACTGGATCAGTGAGTTAGACAAATACTTTGAGTATGATGAAATTGAAGAAAACAAGAAGGTCAGGTTGGCAGTGACGAGGTTGAAAGGGCATGCATCCCTATAGTGGGATAGTGTGCAGGCTTAAAGGAGACGGAAGAACAAGCCATTGATAAAGAGCTGGGATAGGATGGTGGCTAAGATGAGAGCCAAATTCTTACCTAAGGATTACCAACTGACTTTGTACAGACAAATGCAGAACCTTAGGCAAAGATTATTGACTGTAAGAGAGTATACTGAGGAATTCTACAAAGTGAACCTAAGGGTAGGCTATGTGGAAGAATCCACAAAGAAGGCTCCTAGATATGTCAATGGTCTAAGGATGGAGATTCAGGATGAGATTAGCATGATATCACCGAGAGCAATGGAAGAGGCATACTAATGTGCCTTGAGAGCAGAAGAGATGTTATTGAGAAAGCAGAACTTCAACAGGGGAAGAGGTTCAGCCAGAGGAAGAGGGCAAACGGCTGGAAGAGGAAGATTTGGAGCCCAAAAAGGAGAACCCAGCAACTCAAACCCACAGAAGCAGCAAGGTAGAGGAGATGACTCAAGAGGGATAAGACCTTACCAAGGAGGTAGAGGTAGAGGAAGAGGCAGAGAAGTTGTCTACAGGTGTTACAAATGTAACAAATTGGGGCACAGGTCCTTTGAGTGCCCTGAGAAGGAAGACATAGGACAGAGAGGAGCCTATGTAGCTCAGAATGAGCAGCAGCAAGAGCAGATGCTAGTGGCTAAAAATCTGCCAGAGATGGGGGAGGCTTTGATGACGAACAAAGTCTTATTGAAGCTTGAGAAGGAGAAGGTGGAACCCGCTCAAAGAAAGGATTTATTCAGGAGCATGTGTAAAGTCAAAGGGAAGTGTTGCAAGATGGTGATTGACAGTGGGAGCATTGACAATCTTGTTTCCACAGAGATGGTGGAGAAGCTAAGTTTGAAGAAGACCAAACATCCTATTCCATACAAGGTATCCTGGCTGCATAAAGGACATCAAATCTTGGTAAGTGAACTATTATCACATCCATGTTAGCTGGAGCTACCATGTTGCAGATTGTGTGGTCAGGGACCATACTCCAGATTTTTTTTTTACCAGAGAAGAGATGAGCAGAGATTACAGAGGGGACATTATGTATTTTGATGGTCCAGATGTACTACTGAGCAGCTATACAGAGTCGCTCTTCCTTTCTCACCTTTGCCCGATCCCATTGAGAGGGATAACTTAGCCATATTTTGATGAGAGAAGCGCAGTTCAGAGTTGGTTCACTACTACTTGCCCGCACACAGCAGAGATTAGCCTTCAAATCCACTTACAGCAGTAGGTATATGGTATGGCAGGTATATCATTATTATGGTTATTGGTCATGGTTTTGCTTTGAGGGTTGTTTATTTACGTTAGTACATAGACTTGACATATGATGGCTGACTTGGTGATCTTATGTTTTATTCTGGTGATACTTGTGTCCTATGGTGAGGTCAGTCCACCTCTTACAGTAGAGACTCCTGTATATGCACACTGGTTCCTATCCCCTTTAGTATAGATTTGGCCATTCGACTTGTAGGAAGTTGGATTTGGTTCCACTTATCACTTTCTTCCACTCATCCGACCCATCTGTTATTGGCTCTCTTCCCGACTTAGACTTAGATAGGTGGCCTTGAGGACCCTTTCCCCCAGTGACCCCTGAGTATACCATGGCTCCATGTTGTTTTGTGCCTCGGCTCTTTAGTGTGTGAGATGCATTTTCAAACCTGGGATTTACTCCTGTCGGTTGCCCCCGATGTTGTAATGCAGTATAGGATTGTGTAGACTCACCAAGTGCTCCCCATTAGTCCTCGAACCATGCACACTTGCCCCATTACTTTGCAGTATGTATATCATTGTTCTATCTGATGAGAAATGTATGAAATGTGAAATCCAAGAATGTGTTTATTAACACACGGATCATAAAGCCTATGAAATGTAAATCCAAGAATGTGTTTGTCAACACACATGGACAAAGGCTGGCTATATCTATTTGAGCAAGTAATGGTTATTCCTCACCGAGTCCAAAAGGAATCGGAGGTGAGATGGAGTAAGGGATACCTAATTCTAAGTGCCCCCTAGAGTCTCAAGTTACGGTTTGTCGGGCACCCAGTCATGGCGGCTCTAGAAAAGATCCTCACGAAGTCTGTTGCAGGAATGGATGTGAGTTGCAAGGTGCATGTTAGAGTCTAGTGGTGGTTTCCCTACACTATACCCATTTGTGAGGCACCTCCCTTCCCTGTGTTTTCTCATGGTGTACTTATGTCATTGGGTCCTGTTTTCCCCGCTTATCCGAAGGGTCACTCAGTCTTGGTCTATGTCATCCCCCTTATCCTTTTAGCCTTGTTGTCCACCTCACCCAAAGCTAGCTCAATCACCAAATCTATCAGTGTGCATAGCAGTAGAGTCTCTGTTGGAAGTGGTGGTCCCACTTCACCTTGGGCCCATTTTTGAGATATTGTTTATTTATGATCGCCATGTATTTGTCATTTTATGCTCGCAGTTTTTGTACTAACATAAATAAGGGAGCCTTGGCATCCCATGTGCATGCAGAGACATAACAGTTCATCGATTACCATTTTTTACCAGAGTTGACTTGGTCAAACTAGCTTGACTAGGCCAAAAATGGGCCCCGAAAAAAATTGGAAACAAAACTTCGATTTTGGTCATTTGGTATGCATTGGGGTCCCATATAAGCCCCCAAGTGTCAAATCGTCAAAATAGTTAAGCATCGATGAGATTTTTAATTATTAATGGCCAGCAGGGCCATACTTTAATTAAAAATGCTTGAAATTGGGCAAATGGTGCCTAAATGATGGATCATGGTCGCTCTAGTGATCATTCGTAGTACATTTCAGGCCTACGATCGCATTGAAACAAATGGCTCGTCAATCCGAGCAAAAGAAGTGGGTCAAAAGGGCAATTTTCATCTTCAGCTATGTGAACCAACCTAAGTCACATGACACTGCGACACGGGACACGGAGGACACGAAAATACGAGTATTCGACACGGGACACGACGACCCCAAAAACAGGACACGGGGGGACACGTTTTATATATATATATATATATTAAAAAAATACATAAAGATCCGAATTTTTTAAAAACTAAAATACTAAAAGTCTATACAATGTACATCAATCTAAATCATAATATCATTCAAATTTTCAATGAATCAATTGAAATTTCCAATTTTAAAATGAATCATGAATCCATGATGAATCAATAATAAAATTAACAATGAAAAATGAACAATAACATTAAAAATTAAAATTTAACATTGAATCATGAACTTTGAGTTTGAACCATAAACTGCATGTTTGATATTTCATATTAAACCATCAAAATCTGAAAATCATAATGTATTACATAGATGATAGAGATCGAGAGAATGCCACTGGCAAATACAAAATGGAGTAGATACTACTACAGACTACAGTCTAGTATCTACAAGACTACAACACTACTAGATGCAAAATGCGAATACCACATAGTAAATACTAGATCACTATCAGTATCAGTGGTACTAGCCACTGTCAATCGATCTCCTGCTGCTCCATGTCAAAATGAGTATCACTGTCGCTGCTCTCTCCACTCTCCTCCTCCTCCTCATCCTCCTCCTCTATACCCAATCCAAGATTGGATGATGCATCTGCTGGTGTGGAGGATGATCCCTCAAGCTCATCATCAAAAGTCACTGGCTCTAACACTGGGTCAGTAAGATCCAAGTTGGCCAATGCCAACTCTATATTGTTATCCAAACCCATATCATCAGGAAATACATCCCACATCTTTGTTCTACCCTTCAACCATTCTTGCCTCTTCCTATAAATAAGACGAAGGTTGGTGTGCACATACACCATTGCCTCTGCCCTGGACTGCTCAAGTCTGCTCTTTTTCAAACTGTACAAATTTCCGTATGTGCTCCAATTCCTCTCGCAACAAGAGGATGAAGTAACCTGGGAAAGGATCCTCATGGCTAACTGTTGTAGAATAGGGCATGCTGCCCCATGAGTTGCCCACCAACCATGGGCCTTCTTGACCCCCACGTCTCCAAGCATATCATACCCTCCAAATCTCCCCATGCAAGTGGAGAACTCTATGAAGCCCTCCTCCACCTCCTGAAGGGATGCACTATCCTGAAATATCCTCCTAAATGCTAACTTCCTCCCATTTGATATCTCTATATCCATGTGAGGAGCAAATCTGCGTGAGGGCCCACCACTAAGCCATTCCTGACTGTAGAACTTGGGATTCAATGAATGTGCCAAGCAATGCAAAGGTGTGCAATTCTTATCCCACCTGGAGATAAGAATGTCCTGTATGGTGGACCATAAGCTCTCTGATGATGTCCCATACTCAGAGAAATTATTCTGCATAACAATGTTCTTCACGGACTCGATCATGGAATCCCACCCCTCATAAACATCTCCTAAGATGGGTTCGTCCGTGTCTGCAAACCGCAACAAGGAAATGATAGGCTCCATGATCTCAATGACAACAGTTACCTTCTCCCACCAAACATCATCTAACACTGTTTCCTTTACTTTTCTTGAAGCAACTTGATCTGTCTTTCTCCAAAAAGACCAAAGATCTGAAATAACCATGGCCCCAAGAGCGGCCTTGACCTCCCTCAACCTCTTAAGCATGATGAATGAGGAAGCAAACCAAGTATCCGCAATCTTCAACAATGATAAATGTGTGTACTCTTTATATATTGTGAGGGCATTGGTATGGTTTTGTACAAAAATGCGGATATAACGTGCATCCTCAATAACATTGCCAATCCATATCACCTCTGAAGCAATAGATTTAATTGCTAAATTCAAGGAGTGAACAATGCACGGTGTCCAAAATATTTGTGGATATTTAGTTTCCACAATCATGCCAGCAGCTTTACAAACAGGTGCATTATCAGTGATGATTTGCACACAATTATCAACACCTACCTCTTCAATAACTTTAATGAACAAATCACCCATATATTGTGCATCCTTGTACTTTCCGAGAGCATCCACTGCTTTCAAGAAGACCGGTCCATTATGGGAAGACACCATGAAATTAATGAGTGGATGGCGTGTTGAATCTGTCCATCCATCAGAAACAATACTAACCCCGGATGAAATCCATGATTTTTTGACAGGCTGTAGGATTTTGTCCACCTCCTTCTTTGCCTTAACCAACAACGTGGTTCTAAGCTTCTCTGAGCTTGGAGGCACATACCCTCTTGGAGCCTTTTCAACTAAAGCTCGACACATCTCAATGAACAAAGGAGACTGTGCAACATTGAATGATATGAAGTTGAGATAGAAATAGAATGCAACAGTAAGATCTACCTCATCTCGAGTCTCTTTTTGATAAATTTTGTCCATTGGACCATAAGTTTGGGCTGCCCTTTTTTTTGTTGGCTGAAATTCATCCCCACTCCCAAACTTTTTAGATGTATTCCTCAAGAATGGAAGAGGATCATCTTTTTTTGACATTTGTTTGCTTGCTGCCACCACATTCCCCAACCCAACTGCATCCTCCTTTTCCAGCTGTCTTCTTTGGTTGGCAGTGATCCCTCTGCATGGTCCGAGTCCACAAGGAAGAGCCAACAAGTGGCCCTTAACTCTGAAGTAAGTGCTCTTGAATGCACCGTTGCAGAAATTGCAAGACCAAGAAATATTTCCTCCTGCAGACCTCTTTGTTCCACTTCCAGGTTCTTCTTTCTTGGTTACATACTTCCATAGGGGGTATTTTTTTTCCTATGCCTCTTGTTTTGCTAAAGCAGCAAGGTTATGTGAGGGCCCTAAGGGCATAGTAGCTCCCAAAACATCACTCGAAACACTTGGAGCACTGCCACCAGCTGACACGGAAATATTTCTGCTCTTTCTTTGAGTTTGACCTCTGCCTGCTGCCTTGGAAGATTGAGCCATCAAATTTCCTTCACACAGTCGCTGGCAGCTGCCTGAAATCCAATAAATAACACTCTTAAATGGTTGATTTTTAATATTTATTGAAAATTTATAAATTATTAAACTTAAAGAGTTGAAAGTTTGAAACTAAAGCTTATACAAACATGCATCAGAAACTGCATCTGCTGGGCATTGAATACAGAATGAGAACACTGAATATGCATTGCAATTTGCAATTTAGTACTGTATTAAATAACTCAAATGACAAATCTATAGTCTAATATTTTTGCTACAGGCATTGTTAGCACATTGGAGCTCTCAATTGGTAGAGCTGATGCATTATGTGATGTCAGATCCGATGGAATCTTAATTAATAATTTGCAATGATGGTGGGAAAAAGATTCAAAATGCCACGACATAACAGTCAATAGATTCTTCTGTAATTGGGAAGGAGATGCCTCTTAAAAATTCAAGATAACATGGGTATTGATGCTTTCTGTTACGGGCCTTGTTAGCACATTGGAGCTCTCAATTGGTAAGAAGTTAAGAACTGATGCATTATGTCAGATCTGATGGAATCTTAATTTGCAATGATGGTGGGAACAAGATTCAGAATGCCACGACATAACAGTCAATAGATTCTTCTGCAATTGGGAAGGAGATGCCTCTTAAAAATTCAAGATAACATGGGTATTGATGCCAAAGTGGGGGTAGTAAGAGGTATAGGCAGCATGTGGCAGGATATAATGGTCCAATCATTGAGAAGCCACTGCATGACATAGTTAATAGTTAATACTATTTACTGATTTAGTAAAAAGTTAAAAAATAAAAAATAAAAACTAAAATTAATTTAATTTCTCACCTGAATAGTGAACCGAACAGTGAAGCACTGAAGTTGGAAGTGGAACTCCTCCGTTCACTGCTGGCAGTTGCTACACAGAGCCGTGGCCTTGGCTCTCCACTCCACCGACTTCAACAAATGGGAAACCCCCACGTGATCTCTGCTGCGGGCCTGCGGCACTGCAATGAGGCGCAAATGCTGGGGGTGTTGCGTGCCCTCGACTCCACTCCACCGGCGTCCAACCCTGCGTGCCCTCGACTCCACTCCACCGGCGTCAACAAAGGGGAAACCCTCCACTCCAACCGGCAACCCTCAACTCCACGATCACTCTGTAGTGTTGCTGCGATGAGAACTATGGGCTAATGAGCGAGCTCTCTCCTCCACGAGCGATCAAATCGAAATGAAGACGGGCCCCAGCTCTGCCCACGTCTTTTAACCCTGCCAGAATGACAATTTTTTAACCCGCGAAATGCTAATTGACAGGACACGTGTCCCAAAATCGTGACACGGTCATGGCACGTGTCGGACACGTGCCGGATCATGTCACGATTTTGGGACACGCTCATTTTCGTGTCACAGCCGTATTAGGGTTCGTGTCGTGTCCGACACGTAAAATACGTGACACGGAGGCTATTTGGACGTGTCCTGTTTCTTAGGAACCAACAAATAATTAAAGGAAAAATCAAAATTGGCCAAGTTAAACTTTGACATGGTAAGTGCAATGTTGTGTAAAGATAAAAGGGTCTCTTATTAGCATTTTTACATAGTTTGGACACACATTATTTGGTGTGGGGCCCTCCATTCAGCCATCTATGCATATGGGGCGAATTTGCCCATACTTGGGCGTTTTTGGACATTCAAAACTTCATATTTTGGAATTTTTTTGTAATGAAACTTTGGGCAAAGGATCTAAGGGGCTAAAACAGCCTAAAGCCACCCCTTAGACACCCCCCACTTGATGTATGGACCCCACAATGGTCCTTCACTCTCCACATGGGCGCATTAGGGTAACTCACCCCCCCTCTTCTTGCTCATTTGATCTCAACCATCGATCTTGTGATGGTGAGATTGAATCTCAACCCTTCTTCTTGGTGGGAAGGGTTTTTGTATGAATTCTCTCTATAAGAAGAGAATCTCTCTCATTTTGGACTGCTTCTTGGCACTCTTGGCTCTTAAACTTGAATAGAGAGAAAATTCTTGGGAGAGATTCTTGGTAGTTTGTGGTGTGATTGTTCTTGTGATGACTGATATCTATTTTCCAAATGCATTGTTAAGATTGTTAAGCATTTTCCATACTATATATTTGCTGGTTCGATTTGCAGAAGAGGAGACCATCTAGAGAAGGGCGCATTACTTGGAGGAAAACTCCACTATTGCTTCCTATCTGGAATATCAATGATAGGGAGTGAATTTGCACTTTGTTATTCTCTTCTTTCATCATTTGTCTCATGTTACTTGTGTTGCATTTCTCCATTTGTTATAGATTCTGATTTTGTTCTCTTTGTGGCAGGTGAAGGAGGGTGCACTTGGGCATCCAGCAATAGTGAAGCAAAGGGGAAATTTCTTGCACGTTTGGCACTTGATTTTCAGGGAATAGTCTTCATACAAGGTACAGCAACACCGTCACTACCAAGTAAGTTCTACTACAACTCCTCTTTGTTTAATTTTCTGAATATTAAGAGATAAATTTACATAAACAAATCAAAACCCCAATTTCTCATATCTTCAATTTTAACCATAGGATTTTATTTATGTTTTAAACCCACTTTTATTTTGATAAGAAAACCTCTAATCCAAAGCCCCACAAAATTTTGACTCCATCTACCCACGTTTTTAGCACTGGTCCATTCTCTAATTTCGCCCTCCTTGGGCGTTTTTGCCCTCTTGCTTGGCTGGGTTGTTTTGGGTTTGTGGGTACTTTTGCTTCCGCTTTATATTGGTTTAACATCATCTAATATCAAGCTAAAACCACTAGAAGTGTTGTTTAGACGCTGAATTTTATTTCTGCTATGCATGCTTGGTCAAGTTGAGTCTGTTGTCCGCCGAGATGCACACCAGCAGCAGAAATCTTTCGAAAGTTGTTCCCTCACTACAAGTGGGGAAAGTGTGGCCTTGGGGCAAGCAATGAGCCAGGTACTGTCCCCTGAATCCCAGCTCCTCCATTTAGGTTAACTCCTAACGAAGCCAAGGGGGGTAGTCCCTACAAAGAGTTTCTATGGCTCTTATGTTTTAAATGTTTTTTGATGTTGAGTGATGCGGATGGGTGTTTTTTAGGAGTTTTTTGAATGATGAGATCACAGTTTGAGATGAAATAACACAAGACAATAAGCAAATCCACGTTGCGATACAAGCTTATGAGATTAACAATATATAAAGACTTGCGAAATAAAAGCATCCACAGATAGAAAAGTTCAAATAGAAAATCAAATGGACAAATGGCCCAACTTAATTAAAACATGAAAATGTAAAGTGACCAGTGCCAAATGGAGTCAAATAAGTGTGTAGTGGTGGGGGATGTTGAAGATACAAGTCTTAGTAAATTGTTTGTGAGAACGTTTTGCAAATTATCTTGGTTTATTGAAACTTTTAATGATCTTGATTATTAGGCTAGCAAAAGAAAGGCATGCGTCCAACCGGAAAGGTATACTTTCAGTGGCTTCCCCTCTGGTGGTATGACGGACCGTCTAGTTATCAAGAATAGGTGTCCAATGACGTAACCACCCTCGAAGTCTAAGACAACGGTGAATTCCAACCCCACCAGGTTTAGGAACCATGCCCACTACTTGAGCATTTCTCGAAATGGCAACGCCGGTTCGTTGGTTGTGGGGAAAAGATTTTATTAAATGTTATCACTTTCAAGATTAACAAATCCAACACCTTTCTGGGTACTAGTCTAACCGTAATGGTCGGCAAAGCATACTCAGTGATGGATAGCAACGAAAATAAATTTTACTTGGGGGAGTGTGAGTTGGAAAGTTTTAATTATTAAGAGCACACAATTCAACTCTTCGACAGAGAGCGCTCTTGACTTCGTCTTAAGACAGAAGTTCAAGAGACTTAGCTAAACTATATGCTTGATGCAGGTATATGCAGTGGGAATGCTCTCTGACAGAGAGTGCTCTTGACTTGGGTTATTGCAAGTTCAAGAGACTTTGGTTCTTTTTTAAGATAGAAGCAGATTAAAGCAAAGAACACATATGATAGCTCAAAAGATGATAAAATGAAACAAGACAATGATATATCAAATGAAATGAACTACTTGCAAAATGAAACTAGTGTTCTACCACAACAACGACTAATCTAGCAAGTGAAGTCAAAGTGACTTCTGCACACCGTTCATGAAACTTCCAGTTAGCTGGTCATACACAGTACACGGTGGGGAAAGAGAAGCAGCACGCAATGTCAATGCGGCACTTGGGATCAAATCCCAAGAGGCTTCTCAGGTCAAGACTTGAAATAAAATTTTCTCTAAGTACAAAAATGAAAATTACTCTAGAAACTTGAAACAAATCTAACTAAGCATGCACAAGACACTCTTCCCCAAATGGGAAAGAAGAACCAAAAAAATGGGAGGCCTTATCCCACTTAGCCTTTTTTATTAATGGAGTACAAGTGCCTTGGGATTTTTAACCCTTGTAAGGTCTTTTAAGAGAAATAAAACAACTAAGAGAACAATATGGAGCTCTTAAGAGCTTTTACAAAAGGATAGTGTAAATAGTTTCTTGTTTTGGATCATCCTTATGGTCTTTTTGATGCTCTCTTTGGGTAAAGATCTTCTTGTTTTCAAAATTCCTCAATGCTTCTTTTCTCCTTCAAAAGACACCTTGAGATCTTGTCTTTTGGAGGGTTCCTGAAAGCACAAACGTTAGAGCAAAAAAGTTGATGGAGAGGAGGGAGAGACAACCAAATTCACCTCCACTCTATCTTTTGAATCCCTGCACACATGCACCACTTATACAAACAAACTAAGTCATGCTTAGAGTGTTAGACAAAATCGAAATAAGAGACAAACAAGTATAACCAACTACAGTTTGTGCTCTTAAAACTAATCAAGCCTAATACAAACAAATAACTTGGACCATCAAATATTTGTTCTATGCTCTTAAGAAAGAGATATAAGCTAAACAATGATTAAGAATGAAATAATATAAATGAAACAAGGGCAAGTATCACCTCAATAATGGAAAGATTTGCTCACAAACACATAGTGCACACCATAGACCTCCAAAGCCAACTTTATTTCCAAAATGTAGCAAATAGCTACAAACTCTTACAATCTCAGCAGAGTAACTTTACAACAAAATACCATGAGGAATGAGGAGACAAAAGACCTCATTATATAACAAAAGACAAGAGCCAGCCTACCCTAATTCGAATTGGCACCAAAGGAGCCAATAGTTTTGAGTCATCAAATCGAAATCCATCAAATCTCAGAAAAATTCCATGTCAAACATGCTTGGAGTGCTAACTCCCACCAAAGAATTCGAGTTTGCATTGAAGGAGATGGGGAGGTGGCGTCCACCTAGGCAAGGCGCCCCCCATCTTTCTTTGGAAACATCACCAATCAAATGAGCATATGCCATGTGTAAACTCAAACTCCAATAGAGATAGACGTGAGCTCCTTGTGAAGGCGTGAATGCCACATGTGGGAAACTAAGTTTGAGTTATATTCAATGAAACATGTGTGTAATAGGAGCCAAGCCCAAGTGATTGCACATATCTAGGAAGGCGCCTACCATAGGCTTTAATGCCATCCAACCAACCCATTTATCACTTGACACATCACAAAATCAAGTTTTGCATGCATGAGGGCGAAGTCACTTGGAGGAGATCTTATCTGGTGACTGGATAGTTGATTGGATGATGACTGAGATGATTGGAATCTTCATTAATGCCCAATGCCATGTCAATTAGCCTTTTATTTTAATCCATTTGGATTATTTTGGAGAGATTTGGATTATCTCCAAATATTCATTTTTTAATATTTTAATTAATAATTTCTCTGTAAATGACTTTTTTGAGAAATTAATAATTTTGTGGCTGAATTGACATTCGAAACTTATAGGATAAACTGGTCCGGGGATCATGAATGATTTTTGGCTCAAGGTTAGAGCCTTCAATCACTGAATTCGGATCCCGGATGACTGACATATTACAAATTGAAATTTTTCCATTTAAACTATGGAAAAATTTATTAAAAATTAAAAATAATTAAAAAACCAAAACTGGAGGACCCGGTAAAAAAATTTTGAAATTTTTTCTGAGGGTCCTAGTGACCTAGGACATGACCATAACCTATTCTAATAGTGCCTAGTAGGCTTATATACATCGGTTGGACTCTAAGAACCCCCCATGGCTAAAATTTTCAAAATCAGGCATTCCAGCTTTGGAGGAAGCGGGAGAAAACCTCATCAATTATAGCTCAGCTATAGGCAAAGTATAATTGACAAGGGAAAAAACTCCCTGGAATACCTTAGTTGCTTAACCAAGTCATGGGGAACCGAGCCACTCAAAATCCTACTAGTACACTTTATTACAAACCCTATGGGGCCATGGTCATGTCAACTGAAAAACAAAACTGACTAGCCAAAACTGGCCAGGCACAAAAGGATGGATCATCTGATACACTGGAACACAAACACTTATCATGTTTGTCAAATAGCAGCTCTTCAGATAATCCAACTATGGTACAAATAAGTTGGTAACAGAGTCATTTTCCCCATAGGCAGAAAATTATTCTTCATTTCTAGCTAATTTTTGTTTTCTGATTTAATTTCCAGCCAACTACTATCTCAATTTTACTGTTTTTCATCTTTAAATTAGATCTGAAATTGCTCTAATTAGTGTCCATATCCATCACCCAATTTCAGTTCGTCGGTTGGAAAAGAGTCTTAGGACACCCGAGACACTCCCTCTCTGTTTTCTCTTGTTTATTTGGGGTTTGTGAATGTTCTTTTTGAGTCTCAACCATAGCTGGTTGAGTAGGGTCTCCACCTTGACTAGGCTACGTGCCTTGTCTAAAGTGACAAACACCTTGTCTGGAGTGACAACTGCTCTACCAATCAGTGGACTCAGTGTTTGCAGGTGTCACCTGCCTAGCTTCCCTACCTCTACCATCCTGGATAGGATACATTTAGTCGTAGCTAGTGTTTGTGTGATAACATGAACAATGTGAAGTTGATTTACAAGTGGGTACATATAAAGATAAAATTATATGTGATGTTATGCCCATGGATGTTTGCCATATCCTTCTAGGGAGACCATGGCAGTTTGACAAAAAGGTGATACATGATGGTAGGAGAAATTGTCACAGTTTTGAGAAAGATGGGATAAAGCATATTCTTCTTCCTTTGCAAGAAGGGAGTACAATAGGACAGCAAGCATTTAAGGTCCTAATGTTGACAGGAAAGGAGTATTTGCAGCAAATTGATGAGGAAGAACTTAATTATGCTGTGGTATGTAAGCCTAGAGTGGTAGTAATGAGGACCAATATTACAGATTTGCCTGAGGAGATTCAAGAAATACTAGGTGAGTTTAGTGACATTGTGGTAGATGATTTACCCAATGAGTTACCACCAAAGAGGGATATAAGTCACCATATTAATTTTATTCCTGGAGCAAGCTTACCAAACAAGGCAGCATATAGATTGACACCTCAAGAGAATGAAGAAGTCAGAAGGCAAGTGCAAGGATTGTTAGACAAGGGGCTGGTTCAGAAAAGTCTGAGTCCATGTGCACTACTAGCAGTACTCACCCCAAAGAAGGATGGTAAATGGAGGATGTGCACCGACTCCAGGGCCATCAACAAGATTACCATCAGATACAGGTTTCCATTACCCAGGATGGATGACATGATGGATTGCCTGAGTGGGGCAACATGTTTTTCAAAATTAGATTTAAAGAGTGGATACCATCAGATCAGAATTCAAAAAGGAGATGAGTGGAAGACAGCCTTTAAGACAAATGATGGGTTGTATGAGTGGTCGGTTATGCCATTCGGACTGTCCAATGCGCCAAGCACTTTCATGAGATTAATGAATGAAGTCTTCAGAGATTTCATAGGCAAGTTTGTAATAGTTTACCTTGATGATATTCTGATTTTCAGTCAAACAGAAAAAGAACACTTGGAGCATCTATGATGTGTCTTGGAGAAATTACAAAAGGAAAATTTGTTAGTAAATGTGAAGAAGTGTACATTTCTAGAATCAGAATTAGTGTATTTGGGTTTTGTTATCTCAAGAGATGGTTTGAAAATGGATCCGGAAAAAGTGCAAGCAATCATTGATTGGCCTTCACCTCGGAGCATTTTTGAGGTAAGAAGTTTCCATGGATTGGCAAGTTTTTATAGGAAGTTCATAAAGAATTTCAGTGGTATTTGTTCATCAATCATTGAAACAATTAGAAAGGACAAACAACAATTTAAATGGACAACAAAGGCTGAAAGTAGCTTTTAGTTTTTGAAGAAAAAGATTATTGAGCAACCAGTATTGAAGTTACCAGATTTCAAACACCCTTTCCAAGTGAAATGTGATGCCAGTGGAGTAGGAATTGGGGCTGTACTCAGTCGGGAGGACAGGCCTGTAGTATATTTCAGCGAGAAGTTGAATGATTCAAAACAGAAATACTCATCTTATGACAAGGAATTTTATGCTATTGTCCAAGCACTAAAGCATTGGAGACATTATCTGATGCCTAGGGAGTTTGTTTTGTTTTATGATAATCATACATTGCAATACATCATGCAGCAACCTAAATTGAAATAGAAGCATGTCAAATGGGTTGAGTTCCTGCAGAGCTTTATCTTTGTGTTGAAGCACATAAGTGGGCAATCAAATCGAGTAGATGATGCTTTAAGCAGGAGACAATTGATTGTACAAGAAAATCAGATCCAAGTCTTAGGATTTGAACACTTAAGAGGTTTGTATGAGGTTGACATTGATTTTCAGAATGCATACAGAGTTTGTAGAAATCCTGTAGAGGTGGACAGAGAGCCATGGATGGAGTATATGTTGCAAGATGGCTTACTCTTTAAAAACAATAAACTTTGTATTCCCAAATGTTCCATGAGAGAGAATTTGATATAGGAGAAGCATAATGGAGAGATGGCTGGTCACTTTGGGAGTGATAAAACCTTTGGACAATTGAGCCATTTCTACTTTTGGCCAAAGATGAGGTCTGAAGTTGAAAAGTTTGTGAGCAGATGTAGGGTATGCCAACATGCCAAGGGAAGAAGCCAAAACACAGGCTTGTACACACCATTGCCTATTCCAACTAGGCCTTGGGATTCTGTGAGTATGGATTTCATTTTGGGTTTACCAAAAATTTAGAAGGGAAATGATTCTATTTTTGTAGTTGTGGATAGATTTACTGAGATGGCACATTTCGTCCCATGTTACAAGACAAGTGATGCCACACAAATTGCTAACTTGTTTTTCAATGAAGTTTGTGAAGCTACATGGGTTACCTAAAAGCATTGTATCTGACAGAGATGTAAGGTTCACAGGTCACTTCTGGAGAACCTTGTGGAAGAAGTTGGGGACCAAGTTGAACTTCAGTTCAGCATATCATCCATAGTCTGATGGCCAGACTGAGGTGGTAAATATAAGTCTGGGTAACATGTTGAGAAGTTCGATCGGAGAAAATCCAAAACAATGGGACAAAGTGCTAGCTCAAGTCGAGTTTGCATATAATGACTCACCAAACCGAAGTACAAGAATGAGTCCATTCCAAATTCTGTATGGTATGCATCCTAGAGGGGTGTGTGAACTTCGTGATTTGGGTAAATTGGAAAAGAGAAGCACAAATGGAGAAGAGTTTGCGACAAGGATTAGTGAACTATAAGAGCAAGTTAAAGCAAGGTTGCAGCAAAGTAATAATAGTTACAAAACAAGAGTAGATTCCAGGAGAAGAGAGAAAAACTATGAGGTAGGAGATTTGGTTTTAGCACATTTGAGGAAAGAGATATTTCCAAAAGGAGAGTATAACAAGCTGAAAATGAAAAAGATTGGGCCTTGTAGAATACTCAGAAAATTTTCGGCAAATGTCTATGAGCCGGAAATGCCAACATGGATTGGTATCTCGCCTATTTTTAATGTTGCGGACCTGTATACTTATGTGGCCGATGATACAGGGCAAATGATAGAAGACAAGGATCCTATGGGAGATCTTCAGTGGCTGAAGCAGATGCCTATAGCCCAACCATCAGAAGCTGAGTCTATCTTGGATACTAGAGTGGCAAAGAGTACCAGACAGAGAGACTACTTGGAATACTTGATCAAATGGAAAGGACATCCTGTAGAAGATTCTACATGAATGAATGCTAAAGAGTTGGATACAAAGGGTTTCTCAATAGTTGATTTATTGAACAGGGGTTCAGAATTTTAACCTTGGGAGTCTGATGCGGGAGCATCAATGCTAAGACAGCAATGTGATTGAGTGTTCACATGTTGTGGCTAGCGAGGGGACAAGTTACCTAAAGTAGGGAAGATAATTTGTTTACTAAGTATTTTAAATATTTGCAAAGTATGTAACTGACTAGTGTTTTGTCAGTTTTTTTGAGAAATAGGACATAGTGGAGAGTTGATACTCCCTGCGTGGAGATCAAGCCAAATAGCCAATTTGTTGTTGAATGATAGTGACTCCTTCAATGATGGAGGGGAGTTTGTTAGTTAGTTTGTTCAGCCATTCGGTTTTGGGATTTCGAGTGGGTGAAAAGGAGAGAGACATGGACTCAGAAGGGGAGCCCTGCGCAAGGAAGAGTCGGTGGGATATTTCCTTGAATACAAGAGGGAAATGCGACTGGATGGTTTTTTGCTATCAATTAAATGAAATTATCAAGTTCTGTGTGTTCAATAGTGTTACTGTGCATTTGAATGAGAGACAAGCTGAGATTCTATCAAGTAGAGCTGTGTGAAAGCGTTACCCTGACGTCTGTGTGAATGAATCTTTATTTTCATGCTTCTGCGAACTCTCATGTATAGTTAAGAACACCCAAGTCATTCGCAAACCGACTGTCACCAAATAACAGAGATAATTTCTTATTGCATTTAGTTTCACATTAGATCCGGACGAAGGCCGAGTTGGATCGATTGATTTCCTGATCAATCAACGGAGAAAAATCGTAGAGTTGCAGTCGACTCAATTAGCAGCGGTTGGACGACTCAGATCAAAGCCAAAAGGAAGATTGACGACGGGGAAAGGATCCACAAGGTGAACGTGCGCAGGAGTTAATATTTCCACAAGTCGATGTGAAGTATTCCGCATTGATCATAGATCAATGGGCGAGATCAAATCCGCAAGAGATCGACAGTTGATACAGCGTTCCGTAGAAGGAAGAAGCTCGGGAGTTAACGGCGAGAGTTGCGGAAGCCGCGTTGCAGGAGGGCTTTTGCGGAAGCCTTTTCAAGAAATTACGAAAAGCGCACCCGCAATCCGCAATCCGCAAATTGCGGAAAGGAGACGTCTGCGTTACGGAAAGGCTCGTTGCAGAAGGGCGTATTGCAGAAGGATAATTGCAGAAGGATAATTGCGGAAGGACACCGCAACTGCGAGAAGAAGGCGTTTCCGCAAGGCCGCGTTGCGGGAGGCTATTTCTGATAGGCCAAACATTGAGGGAGACCAATTTTGAAGGTAAGACCCGCCACTGAGAAGGGCCTAGCTGGTTTTTTAGCTAAGTTTAGTGATTCCATTTCTGAGAATCACCATATTTCCTGGGGGACGCAGGTTGGATTGGCTTTTGTCATTCTCGCCTGCATCATTTTTCCATGAGAGAGGAGAACTCAACATCTCCTTTGTGTTCTTCAATTGCTTCAACTAGAGCTTCTTGGTCTTTCATTTCTCCGAGCACCATCATCTTTGTCTTCAGAAGTACCTTTAGACATAAGGCCCAGGACAAGATCTTGATTAATGGTTCCTTCAAGAAGGCCTTCTAAGGCTTGATCTTCATCATGAACTTCTTCGACAAGGACTACCTCATGCTCTTGTGGGACCTGTTCAACAGTATCCACATGCTCTTCCTTCTTAAATAAGCCCTTTGCATGCTTGACATGAGACATCCATCTCCTACGTTTTTCTAGACACCAGTAGCTACAAAATGTCTCTATCAATTCTAGAAAAGAGGATATTTTTCCTTTGGCTTGGATTGCAAATCAAGCACGAGCCTTTCCTTCTAGGTAAAGGATGTATAACCGCATGTAGACATCTCCTTAATACCCTCTTCTAGAGCTAATAGCATAAACTTCTTGACATGGCCTTTGACATCATCATCATAATCACAAAAAGATGACCAGAATGTCTCTGGTAACTTTTCTGAATAGGCTGGAAGGTTAGATAAATCAAGAGGAGTGAAACACGCTTCCATTTTTGCAGCAGTTGGCAGACTAGAATCTTCAAGATCCAAACTTAAAGTGTCTTCTTTGATTTCTTCATCACGATCTTCAATCACGGATGTCCTCCTGGCTCTTTCCCTGTACATGGTCAATCAAACCCTTCCTCACATCTTCATCCATATTAGGTTCCCACTCTTTGTTGAATGCCTCAATCAAATGCCCAAGTGAGGGAAACCTTTTAGGATGGATCTCTTGATACCAATCTCTGACATGCTGATTATTCCTCAAATCAAGAGATAGCACAAATAACTTCATTCTAACTTCCTCATGTATTATATTTGATTTTACGAGAAATCCCCTGAACATCAAGAGACAAGCTAATACTGTACTCATATTCACGAAACTTTGGAAGGAGCACTTTCCCATCATTATCAACATCCAACTAATGTGGATATCTCGAAATGCATGAGAAATCCAATGTATCAAACCAATGATGGTACATCCATGCTTCATCAAAGGATGCCAAATCATCTTCTGAGGTTTCTTTCAATCACACCTTTTGTTGATTTTTTATCGATGGAGTCACTAGATAGGACCTGTTGCCACCAAAACGCACACCTGAGGGGAAGCGCAGCAAAAATCTTTCTAAGCTGCTCGGTGTGACCTTGGGGGCAAGTCTCGAGTCAGGTGTTGTCACCTGATCTCGACTCCTCCGTTTAGGCAAACTCCTAACCAAAGCCAAGGGGGGTAGACCCTACTAAAAAAGGTTTCTAAGTCTTTTTAAGTTTATGTTTAGTGATGGGAAAGAGAGTTATTTAGGAGTTTATGAATGAATTAGCAAAATTTAACCAAGTCTGCTTGTACATAAATTGAAACACATTCACAGCATAAAATAAACAACAATTTGCGAGATAAAGATAACAATATGGAAATAATTGTTGTAGATGAATGAAACCAGTGCTGATGGAGTCATTGATTGTTGGAGTGTTGTGCTAAAAAAAATTGTTGTGTAAATGTTCTTGGTTTATTGTATTTATGATTTTATGAAGATGAGTTGATTAATAAGGGGAGAAGGAGAATTCCTGAAATACCTTGCGGTATGGGGAATATATCTGAATTATGATCTAAGTGGCTTTGTACAAGAACATGTGGGCTGGAACGGAGTCTCGAGAGCAGTGTTCAACACTACACCAACAAGGGTGTAGTCTAACTGTGCCCTGAGGTCGCTTCCTAGTTGTTCCCGCTTCCTTAGCCAAAATTTTCCCACTTGATCACTTAACTGTAACGCCGGATTTCGTTTGTTTATCGAGGACTTGATTTTATTAAGGTGAATGGATTGATTAGTGTGGAAAATTGGATAGTGCAAACAACCGCTTTTGATATCCCAAAGCTCAGACAAGTCTGCGATGGGTAGAGCATACGCGGAGCATGTGAAATGTAAATTCCGATTTTAAACCCTCCGACAGAGAGCACGCTTGATCCGTGAAAGCGAGATTCAAGAGATTTTAGTTAAGTTAAACCCTCCGACAGAGAACACTCTTGATCCACAAAAGTGAGATTCAAGAGATTTAAAGAGCTCTTAAGACTCAACAAAAGAGATGCAAACAACTTGAGAAATAAAGCAAAAAAAACAATTCTCTAATTACTACCAAAGAGTCTCTTTCAGGTCAAAGACCTTACTCGGGAAAGCAAGGGGATTAATATTCAATTTAGCATGAGATAAATCTAATAAAAAGATTGAAAGCAAAACTTAAATAACTTTGAATTTGCAAAAGAAAAACTTTAAGTAAAGATTCGATTTAATTTCAACTTTGCAAGCATGATAACTACTCTGAGAAAGCAAATAGTAAAATTAACAGATACGGGCTTCTCCCAAATGGGGGAGGAAGAAGGATGTGGGAGCCGTAATCCCACTTGCTCTTTTATTGAACTTATTACAAAGTAATTAACTCTCTGATAGAGAGCGCTCTTGATCCACAAAATAACGAGATTCAAGAGACTTTAAGCTTGAAACAAGCTAGGGAAAAATATGGTAGTGAAGGAGAAGCGTTTTTATGGTTCACGCTCCAAACTTTTGCCTCTTCTTTTTGCTTTCCCGTGAAACAAACTAAAAACCAGCAAACAGAAATTTTTGCTAATGTGTTAATATGTTAGTTAAAGCACATAAAAATACAATCTTAATACTTACCAAAAATTAGGAAAAATTATTGCTTCAAGTATTAAAGAACATAAATCTAGATCTATGATTAAGCTAAGTAGATTTTTAAAATTTGAAATTTACAAGCTTAGATCTACTTGCTTCTTTTAACAAAAAAGGGAAATAAGATTGTTAATTGAAATTTTTAATGAAAGAAGAAGGAAATGCTCAAGCTCGAGCTTGAATGAATTTGAGAAATGGAGCGCCTGCAATACAAGAGAGTATTAGATCTATAAAAGGATGGAGAAAGATAAGATGCAACTGAGCTCCGATCTCTACTCCAAGATTGATGATCTGCAAAACTAAGAAAACCTTCACACAAGCGATTAGATCTAGTATGATTTGTTAAATAAAATAAGAAGTGCATAAGTATAACTGACTACAAAATGCAACTTTTAGATCTTAGATAACTTCACATAAATAAACAACTTGAAACTTCAAATGTCTATTCTAAGGATTAGCATATAATCTTCATTAGCTAAATATTCAACACTTGCATGAAAGGAAGAATGATTAAACATATATCACCTCGGTTTATGAGCAAAACATTCACCACAAAGATTTTTGCACCATCAGACTGACCTCCAAAGTCTCAACTTTATTCATAAGAAACATAAGCAAATAGCATTTACAATACAGGCAGAGGTTCCTTGCATTCCATCCTGAATGAGGGAGCAAGCCTCGTTTAAATAGAAGAACCAGGAAGGAGGGAAGCCCATGAGATAGGGTTGAGAGAGGGGGGCGCATCCTTGATTACGGGAGAGATCCATGCATTGAACTATACTCTAACTAGCTCTCGGTTGGTGTGATTGAAGATGAGGTGGCTGCACCTCATGAGAGGGGCGCAAGTTTTTTCAGCCATGACCACTACTCACAAGATCAAGCAAGTTGAGTATTATTGGCCCACTATATTTGCAAATATGCATGCCTATGTCTATGCATGTGATCCTTGTCATCAATTTGAAGGGAAGCAAAGACTATCAGCATTGCCTCTTGATCCAGCCATAGTGTAGGCCCCTTTCCAAGAATGGGGCCTTGATTTTATTGGTCAATTCCATCATAACTCCAACAATGGGTCCATTTGGATACTTACAGCTATTGATTATTTCACTAAATGGATGGAGGCAATGCCATTGAAGACTTCTTCAAGTGCATCCATTGTCAGGTTCATGGAGAAAATATTGTCACATAGTTTGGGGTATTTAACAAGATTGATACTGACAACACGAATGTTCTCTAGTCAACAGAGTTGATGATTTTATGTTCCCAGTGTGGAATCACTTTGGCTCATTCAGTCAATTAGAATCCACAAGGAAATGGCATAGCAAAGTCTGGTAACAACAACCTCATCCAGATTATCAAAAAAGTGGTTGGGAGAATGAGAAATCAACCTCATCCTAAAATCAACCTCATCCTGATTATCAACCTCATCTTGAATTTCTTCATCCCATCCTGTTCTGGATAGGGGATTCCTACAGGAGGACTTACTATATTGGGAAGCACTTCAAATATTTATTACATACTTATGATTCCCCATCCAGCCCTCCCATTCAGAAGATCCAAGCAGGTTTGCACTTTTTAATAAGCATGCCCTTGCTCTGGGTGGTAACCAGAGACAAGGTAAATAATTGTTGTTACATTGATTACATGCTTAAATGGTTACATTGGATTTCTGATTATACTTAACATGTTCCTTTTGTATTATGTTAGAATAGGAAAAAATAAAGTTTTGCATGCATTTAGATTTCTTAGAATTTATTTTCAAAAAAAAATATATATATTTGATATTTCATTTTGATTTTTTCATAACACATGTGCTATTGAAGGTTTTCTGTCAAATTGAGATGTTTTTATAGGTTATATATATAAATCAGAGATTCTGGTGTTCTCGTATCCTCTCCTTGCATGATTTCCAGATCGAGCACACGTCCCGCAGTTGGAGCCAGATGTTATCACCTATTTTGTACAAATAGTTGAAACTCCATTGAGCCGCCAATGTTGGAACACATCAGTGTTCACTTCCAGAGTATCAGGGTTTTAGATGACAATAATTAGCCAATTTTGACTAGCCAGTTTTTATTTAAAGTCAAAGTGACCATGGCCCCACGGGGTTTGTAATAAAGTGTGCTAGTAGGATTTTTTGAGTGGCTCGGTCCCCCATGACTTGGTTAAGCAACTAAGATATTCCAGGGAGTTTTTTCCCTTGTCAATTATACTTTGCCTATAGCCGAGCTATAATCGATGAGGTTTTCTCCCGCTTCCTCCAAAGCTGGAATGCCCGATTTTGAAAATTGAGCCTTGGGGGGTTATTAGAGTCCAACTGATGTATATAAACCTACTAGACACTGTTAGAATAGACTATGGTCATGTCCTAAGTCACTAGGACCCTCAGAAAAAAAAATTCGAAAATTTTTTACCGGGTCCTCCGATTTTGGGTCTTTTATTTTTATTTTTTTTAATTAATTTTTCCATAGTTTAAATAGAAAATTTTCAATTTCTAATTTGTCAGTCATCCGGGGTCCGAATTCAGAGTTTGAAAGCTTAAACCTTAAGCCAAAAATCATTCATGACCCCCGGACCAGCTTGGCCTAAGTTTCAGACAATTATTTGGCCTCATAATTAATATTTTCTCAAAAAATCAAAAAATGAGAAATATTAATTAAAATATTCAGAAAATAATAAATTGGAGATAATTTAAATCTCTCCTAAAAAGGCCAAATTAAATAAAGTAAAAGTCAAAATGACATGGAACTGAGCACTTATGATGATTGCAATCAACTCCTAGTCATTTCAGTCAAGTATCGGAGCACTGTCAGAGCATCTTCATGAAGAAATTCACCCTCTCCTTTAGCTTGACGTTTTTGTGATGTGGCACTTGATGGATGGCTTGGTGATAGTATCGAGGAGCTAGGGTGGGTGCCTTGCCTAGGTGGAGGCCACATCCCCACTCTACATCAATGCAAAACTCAAGTTATGGGTAGATTTCACTCCAAGCTTTGATTTTATGGAGTTTGTGATTGGAAATTCAATTTTCTCAAGGTGCCATTTGTCTCTCTCAAGGCAAATTCGAATTAGGGTTTAGTGGCTTCTATTTTTGTATATAAGGAAGGCATTGCCTCCTCTTTTCTGATGGAGATTTTTTGCATAGAATCTCTGGAGAATTTTTGTAATTTGTTTAGCATTTGAATAAAGTTGAGACTTTGGAGGTCAATGTGGAAGCTCTTGGTGTGCCATGCTTCATTTTGTATGAGGTGATATCATGTTTTGTTTACATGCTTTTGATTCTTAAGTATTGGATTTTATGATTTAGAGGGCTAACAATCTAGCACAAATATTATAAATCTATACTTTTCTCTTAAGTGTGTGGCTTTTCAGGTATTCTCCCAAGTGCAAGAGTTCTTGCTTGGTTTACACCTTCATTCTGCAGGTTACCAAAGGAGTTTTGCTTTAAGAAATCAAGAAACAAAGAGCGGCTTGCTTGCTTCATCCATCAAACAAACTATTTCAATCTTTCTTTTGGTTACATTGGTTACTACAAGTGGATCTCTATTTTTCAAGGTTCTATTCTATCTCTTTTCCACTATTTATAGAAGTTATCAAGTCATTTAAAATTTGTATTTCAAGCTTGATTGGCTTCTACTAAGTTAGATCTAGGCTTTCTAGCCTTAGATCTACTTTTTCAAAGCTAGATCCATCTTTTCAAATACTCATATTTAAAGATCTAATTTCATTTTCCAAAGTTGTAAATTCATCTTCTTCTCTTCCAAGTTTTGCCTTGAGAATGTAGCTTGGGATTTGATCCCAAGTGCCACATAATTTTGTGGCTACTTCTCTTTCCCCATTAGCATCCTTGCGGACATCCAGCTAGCTGGAAGGTTTTTTGGGACTAGTGGTTCTAGTGGTCACCTTGTTACAAGGTTGATCTCACCTTGTTTGTTTATTTCTTGGTTTGTTGTTTGATTCGGCCTTGTCTTTTCTCTCCCATTTGTTTTTCCTTTCATTGTTTGTTTGCCTTGGAAAACGTGCATTATTTTTCTCGAAAAGCGTGCTTATTTTCCACTTTTTATGCTTGCTGGTTTTTTTGTGTTTTCCACATTTTTTCAATTCTGAAATTTCTTAAAAAAATATTAAAAATTCGAAAAATTTTCGAAAAAATCATTTTCTCAAATTTTAGTGTTTTTCTCGAAAAGCATGCCATTTTAGGCTTCTTGTTTTTTGACTGATTTTTTCAATTTTCTGCTAATTTTCAATTCTGGAAATTAGCTTGAAAATTTAAAAAAAATTCAAAATTTTTTATTTTTTGATTTTTTTGACTTCTTCTCGAAAAAAGTGCAATTTTGTACTTGCTGATTTTTTACTAATTTTCTGCAATTTTCTGCTATTTTCCATATTCTGGAAATTAGCTTTAAAATATTAAAAAATCTTTAATTTTCATTTCTCAAAAAATCTCAAGTCATTTTGCTGAAAAAAGTGTCTTTTACATCAAAAGCGGTGAGTTTGTCTTGTCTTTTCCAAGGTCTGATTTTTGGTCTCATTTCACTGTTTTGGGCTCATATTTCATCTCATTGGGCATTTATCTTGTTGTTCACTTCATCATTTCGAATCATAAGTAAAAGTTTGGTTTCCTAACACTCTTACTAGTTGTTGTTTAGAGCTCTTATTCACAGGTGAACCCAAAGCAAAACCAAGCAAGAAAGAGCAAGCAAAACTAGATCCAAAGACAAGGATCCAAAACCAAAAAAGAAACCATTTATCCTTTGTACAAATTCATAGGAGTTTTCATTTTACTTAAGTTATTTCTCAAAAGTCATTTCAAGAGTTTCAATCCCAAAGGCACTTGTAATTTTCCAATAAAAGCTTGAGTGGGGTTTTTAATCCCCCACTTCCAACTTCCCCCACTTAGGGAGGTTTTGTTGACACTAAGAGGGGGGGTGAATCAATGTGAAGCAATATTTTAAACCTTTCTTAGCTTACCACTGTTAGCTACCAATTCATCAATCCATTACTCTACCATAATCATTTCATAAACATCTTTCATATCATCATTCACATAGCATAAGCATTTGGATCATCAGAAACCATAACACAACAGAACACAACACAATATAATTTTGTAATCTTTTTGTATTATTTTTGTCCGACTACAACCGTTAGGCAAAATCAGCACCTGCTGATATCAAGAGCACCTACTCTGTATCCAGGACCCTGCCTAGTTTTCTTAGACCCTACTAAGAAGGGTTTGAGGTATCCTAACCTCAAAAAGCAAGACAAGCTTGCTTTTACAATACAGTATACTTGTGTCACACAAGAAATCTCTGTCACATCAAAGCTGCTCATCACATCAACTGTCAATCTGCTCAACACTGCTGCAATAGTCTTCTCAGTCTTCTCTATTCATCTTCTGATGGTCAACACTACTCATCACTGCTGCTGCTTATCATCTCTGCTCATCATACACCAACTCTGCTGGTCCAAAAACTGTTGGCCAATCAGCTCATCAACTGGATACAATTCTGCCTTTAATCACCCTTAGTCTGTTTTAGCATATAACCAGTCTGACCTAAAAGGCCTTCTTTCAAATTAGGCAACTTCAATGACTGTATATAATCTGCTCTTGTGCCAAATGACGTACTATCACAAATCTCAATTCAACCCTGAATTGTATGTTCTCCATACTGCCTGTAGATGAGGGGACAGACCAGACTTTGTATACCTTCTTCAAACAAAAACACCAGCCTTGATATCATCCCTCTGCCATGTTTGCACTAATCATCATTTTCACTCTGCTATATACTACTGTCATCAATTAGCCTATCACTAACAGCATTCTACAGATCATCTAACTCTGCTCTTGTAAGTTTGTTTTTGTCAGATAAACTCAGTAAATTACAACAGACTGTCAACATATTCCTTATGCATGATCGTCACCAGATACATACTTTCCAGGTTCTCCCTCTTCTAGACATACCGACTAGTTTTTAAGCAACAAGCCTTCTTCTATGCATCAACAAATTCTCACATTCTTGGCCACAGCAACATGACTCCTTTTCAACCAGTGTGCATGGTATCCATTGAATAGATCTACATTTCCATTGATGTGATGAGCTCTCGAACCTATTTCAAATATAACGAAATGAGGGAATCCTTCTCTATTTGAACGCAGCTTCCATGGTCTCAACTGTCTTCACAAATGGCGGCTTCTACGAGAGCGTGACTTTCACTAGAATGCATGTCTAGGGACTGGCGGCTCCTCTTCTACACACAAGCTTCAACGGATCCTCAACAGTGGTCATTTGACAAAGAATCACAACCAACCTCAATATTCATGCTATTAGGGTTTCTTCTATACTGCAACTTCACATTTAACTATGACACCAACATATTTGGGACCGATCACTTCTGAATCTCACAATGCACATATCCATAATTTTTACCTCTAGCCTCTTCTCACAGGTTAGGCAGCGATTTACAATATCACCTTTTTCCTTGGCAATTTGCACACCTTCCACGACACCGATCCACTTCGGCTCTCTCCATCGCGACTCGGAATCCCACTGTCAAACCTCCTCTCTAGGGCTCGATCTTCTATATGAACCAAGTCTCTTGTCCTGGCTCCTTCAACCTCGTGGATCTTTATGCTTAGTGTGGCCTTCAAGCACCCTCCATGCATGTGGAATTCTTACCAGTGATGTGATCCAAGCAATTCATACATTGTTTCACAGGGTGTATACATTTCATGATTTGGTAGATGAGATATTCAAAGTACGACACCTCATAAACTCTTCTAGGGGTGTATTCTTTCATACAGTGTCTCGGAAAATTTCTTTGGCCGCATTCAACAATGTCATATCCTCAGATCTGATGGAGCAGTGATCCAAACCGACTTGGCCCTCCTCCTGGTGTTTCTTCACGGCTCTTCCTTTTAATGGCCCCTCTATTGAGCGCTTTGCATCTCAACGTAGAAACAACTTCGCAGCTCACGCAGAATATGGAAGAAGGAGTAGTCAAGATCCATGAGCTCACATGGTCTTCAACTGGTTTTGAAGATGGAGGTCGTTTTCCTCCCACAGTTCTTGTTTGACAGCAGCAAAAATAAAATAAAATCGCAGAGCCAAACCGTGCTGATTGACTACTGTTGACTTGATGAATACCCACTGCTGCTCGAAGATGAATTAGCCAAAAATTTCCCACGCTGTCCCAAGAAATTTCCTTCTGCTGCCACGAGATTCTACCTTAGTCCAATCCCCGCATTTCTTCCCATGCAAATGAGAGCACGAGGCTCTATTTATACAAAAATTTTAACCAAATTTAGGGGCCGACATGTAACAAGAATTTATGAATTTTTTATATGTGGGCCGACTTAAAGATATTTTGTGTGAGCCGACTTCTAAATTTTCTGGGCCGACATAGTAAATTTTTAATGAGCCGACTTCATCATCATTTTTTTAAATGGGGCCGACATCTCCTTTTTACTTGTTGGGTATTAGATCTTGTTCATTCAAAAGTGAATCTATAATATGTACTTCTCTATTGTTGTTATAAGATCAATGCCAGCTGGTTGTTTCATTAAAACTTGATGTCAAGACTTCAAACTTTATACATATCTTCATCTATTTTCACATCAAGGGATTCTTTACATGTGGACTTCAAGTTTTCAACAACGATATGATCACCAAAGCCATCATCCAGCTTGTGGGAATGGGTGCAAGTGTCCCTCACACATTTCAAAGGCTTCTACATCTTTGTAGCTTCATCTTCAACAAATGACCACATAATGGGTCATTTGTACCTATCATGGACCCAATCTATTAAGACGGCTTCCTTAAAAGAGGGTTAGTCACTTACATCCATAAGAATACCATCAAGGGGACAATCTTCACCATGTCTTCATCATCACAAGAGTAAAGACCTCAGATGTGAACGCCAAGGTCCAACACACCGCCATAATTGTGGGTACCAATACTCAAGTCTCCACATCATCAAGCTTGTCCACTGCAAGGGATTGGTGGCATCAATGACAACTGAAAGGGCCATGCAAGTCACATGTTGGCATCAATGACAAATCAATCAACAGGTTTGTGGTCTCTTGATGTGATTTGATTTGGTATTTTAGAATAGTTTCTATTTTTATGTACTTAGAAATAATTTGCTAGATTAGCTTCATTTTGCTTTAGAACACTAATCGTTAGTTAGCTTCCATTTTGCAACTTAGAAACTAATTGTTAATTTAGTCATTTCTTTTATCATCTTTTGAGCTATCATATGTGTTCTTTGCTTTAGTTTGCTTCTATCTTAACAAAGAACCAAAGTCTCTTGAACTTGAAGTAACCCAAGTCAAGAGCACTCTCTGTCGGAGAGCATTCCCACTGCATATACCTGCATCAAGCATATAGTTTAGCTAAGTCTCTTGAACTTCTGTCTTAAGATGAAGTCAATAGCGCTCTCTGTTGGAGAGTTGAATTGTGTGCTCTCAATAATAAAAAATTCCAACGAACACCCCCTTTAATAATTTATCTTCGTTGATATCCAACATCCGTATGCTCTGCCAACCCTAAAAGGTTGGGCTAGTACTCAGAAAGGTGTTGGATTTGTTAATTTTTGATAAGATAATAAAATTTTCACCCCACAACCAACCAATCCGGAGTTGATCGATAAGATAAGTTTAGTGGGTAATCTCCTAATTGGGAGAGCCGGGGTTCCATGTTCAGCCTCTAGTTTGTTGGTTAGCATTGCACGACCTGGCTAGAGCACTGGATGGCCCGACATGTCCTTGAACGGAGGCACTTGACACTATCTTTTCCGGACAGACTTCCAGTACCTCGCGTATCGGTTGGAAGTATCCTTAGCCTTAATAATCAAGATCATTAAAACTTTCAATAAACCAAGATAATCTGCACAACGATCTCACAAGCGTTACCACTTTGAACTCTTGTAACAAGCAACCCGAGCACTTAAGACTATCTTGACTCCATAAGGCACTGGTCCTTGTCATCATTTTCATTTGCTTTTTATCTATTTGGAGCATTCACATTATCATGGTTGTCTTGCTTTAATCTATCAAGTGGTTGTTTCTTAAATCTTATAATCTTGTTTCGCCACGTGGGTTGCTTGTTATCTTGTGTTTATCTCACTTTTAATGAGATCTTTCATTATTAAAAAACTCCTAAACAACACCCATCCGCATCACTCAACACTAAAAACACCTAAAACATTGAGCCATAGACAACTCTTTGTAGGGACTACCCCCCTTGGCTTCGTTAGGAGTTAGCCTAAACGAAGGAGCTGGGATTCAGGTGACAGTACCTGGCTCATTGCTTGCCCCCAAGGCCACACCTCTCCCCACTTCCAGTGAGGGAGACAGCTTTCAAAAGATTTATGTTGCTGGTGTGCATCTCGGCGGACAACACACCCTCACCACCAATTTATGTAGATATGTGGTAGAGGAGCAATACATGTTCCACCATTTAATAGGACTCCATGTGCACTGATGTATTTGCTCAATTCACTTCGTACTTGAGCACACTCCTCTGCCCGATCTACATTCAAATTGTTTATCTTCACGTTGTGGATGAAGTTGTAGGTGCTCCAACACTGTTCTACAGAATAAATGTTAACTTATGAAAGCACCCTCACCACCAATTTATGCAGATATGTGTTGGAGGAGCAATACATCTTCCACCATTCAATAGGACTCAACCTATCTCGATCTTTGGTTGTATGTAGGTTACCAAAGACTCCATGTTCACTGATGTATTTGCTAAAAATTTCACTTCGTACTTGAGTACACTCCTCCTCAATAGGGACCAACTTGTCTAATGCAAGCATATAACCATTCTACACCTCTGGATCTGTGTGTGGTTTTTCCTAACACCAACCCCAAGTGCTAGTTGGGCCAACCAATATGGAGAATAATATTTTGGTGTAAGGACATATGCTAGGGCATGGAGTGGAACATTCAGGTAGAAAAAGTTTCCCATGCTTAATAAGTGATTTTTCTTGATTGAAGGGTACATTTTTATTAAGGTGATGACAAAGGAGTTTAATTAACTTCAACAATTAGGCATCAACACCACCAACATCAAGGCACATAGAGAGGTTGTTGTGCTTGATTAAATTTCAATCCCTTACCCTCACACATGTTAGAATACAATGGATATGTTGCAATCCTGAAATCATGAAAACTATTAAGTCTACGGAAATTTGGATGGGATCTAAAATTCTACTTTTTGCATATGAAGTCCAATGAGGTTGGAACCACTCTCAAATATCCTAAAACAATTAATGGTAATGTTAAAAATTTAAGTAAAAGGATTACTTTAAGAATTTAACATTACCATTCAATAAATCCCCTAAATGAACCCTAACCATGCCCAAAAATCCAAGTGGAACCATGTCTTGGTTCCAAAAACTTAAAAAAAAAAAAAACGCTTCAATTCCTGGGAACGCCACGGGAGTGATTTGTAAATCTTTGATTCAGAGATCAATACTCCCTCTGAATCACCCTGAGATCTCAAGCAGTTTGAGTCTCGATATCAATACATACTCATATAAATATAAACTCAACAGCTAGATCTCTTTACCAAACTGAAACACATGCAATCACACATAAACACCAAATATACCCTGGAAACCCCAACCGGGGAAAACCAGCAAACTATGGGGCTATCTTCTCTCTCGATCCCAGAGCATATATATAAATGGACAAGTACAATATAGTATTACCTCAAAGGTAATTCAATCCCTGAACTGGACAGACTCTAGATCTACATGCATCAGTTGATGCATGCACTAGAAGTGTAAGCCCTAACCGGTAAACTGGATCTGAGTATCTCTGCAGGTACCTCTAACTAATCTGCCTCTCTGTATCACACTGCTCTGATCTACTCTCTCTGAAGACTGCCTCTGAAGAATGCACCCTCCACTGCATGCAGAAGTGCGCCCTCCCCTCTGGATGTCTGATGCTCGTACCAGACCGGATCTCAACAGATCTGAGCTCTGATCATCCCTAACCTTCCTCAAATGCTGAGGCGAGGCTATCCTGGAAGTCTCAGACTCTGAATCGGTCGATCATGCTCCAAATGAGCTCCTCTCTCCTTGGGAAATGCACCCTCCTCTTTGGTGAACACGTCCTCCTCTAAACTGAGCACAAATCACACTGATGAGCTATCTCAGCTCACAATACTGGGTGAATAATGACTCTAGAGCTAATGGTCACTGATCCAACTCATATCTGACCACCCTAGCTCCTGCAGCATCTCCTCTCTCTCTCAGAAAGTCGCCCTGCATGTACAAGTGTGCCCTCCTCACTCCTGGTCTATCACTCTCTGATAAAGCAACTGAGCAACCTCATCCGGGGAACCCCTACCTCTATATATAATCTCACCGATGAATTAGGTTTACCAAAACCCTAATTCTCGGTGCATGCAAAAGTCACTTTTGCATGCATCCAATGATCGCTGACAAGTCATGCAAAACTCATGCATGCAAAGGTCAAAACACTCCGGAAGGTCCGCATGCAGCCACCACTGGACTCATGCCACTGAGTAGAGTGCATCTCACCCTCTACTCCATCCTGATGCCTATAGTGTTGATGTACCTCCATGTAAGGCATCTGAATCATGGAGGACATCCCGAAGTTACCATACTCTAACACTCCCTCTTAACGAGGGAAGTCCTACCACTGATGTCAGGATCCAACAAGTCCCCTGTTGTTGACACTGATCTAGTTGATCTGCCTGTCACTGTTGCCCTATGACCTGAAGAACCCTGATCAATCTCCATAAGTGTGGCTTCAGAAGAAGGCCCCTGATCAACCACTGTTGACTCTGTCACTACACTCTGATTCAAACTCCCTCTGAATCTCTGCTGCTGTAACCAGTCCCGAAAACTATTGTCAAGAGGATCCACCGCTCTGTAGGTGATTTGTCTATGTCCCTGAGATGACTCAGCTCTGTAAGTCAACTCCCTCTGTCTCTGAGCTGACTAAGCTCTCTCCTGAGCTAAGTCCATCTCAACCATCTCATATCAGCTCAATCTCTGACTGGTGTCTGCATGAGCAGCATGCTCATCCATCTGATATGGGCCCAAGGACTCAATCTCCTAAGACTCATCACTATCAAGAGCATCTCGCTCATCCATCTAAACTCTAGAATCACTCCCCAGATCATCCTCATCATGGTGAGCATCACGCCCACCCATCTGCTGACTAGACTCACTCCTCCTGGCCTCATCTCTAATATGAGCATCTCGCTCATCATCCCCCTCTGACTCTGAAGAGAATGTACTCAACCATCTCATGTGCCCGTAGTAGGCTGTACCCGAACCAAGTATTCACCGTCAATCCTGTGACCCAACAAGACTGGGTCCTCTAGGATAGGTGAATATCTAATCTTGTTGGAACACTGCTGAGTAGCCAGCAGCTACCAAAGCTGCCACTAAGACGATACTTCCTCTCAATCCTGGAACAAAAAGCACTCTTGATACCTCCAGGAGCTCCCCGAGGTCAAGCAGAAATCTCACTCTACCCACTCTAGTGACCAAGTGATCAACCTCCTGCACATCTCGAGCCAACTGCAAGGGTGTGTGCTCTAGGATAAGGAATTCATCCTGCACCCCTATCATGTGACTACTGAGCATGCAGTCAACTCTCCAACTCTGATCAACCTCTGCTTCTGGCAGGCTACTATCATGCCTTGACTGAACTGAGGCTAATGAGAACTCCTTCTCAAACCGAGAAGTAAACTCATCAACCTCCTCTACTGCTGCCACCTGCTCGTCCTTCACCTGCTTCCCTTTCTTGTTATGCGGACATTGTCCCACACAGTGTCCATAGTCGTTGCAGGCGAAGCATTTGATCTTCCTCAGATCCTTCTTCTGTCTGCCCCTCTGTTTCCTTCCTGTTGCGAGAGCCACATCCTCCTCCTCTGGAGTGGCAGAAGCTGAACCCTGTATGTAGCCTCTCCGGATCTCCTCCTGAGTGAAGTCGTCCCACCGACGATCCCACTTGGGAAGGTTCTCTCAAGCTATGATAGACTGAACGAACACTGCCCATGGCACAGTCATGCCATTCAAGGCCTGTCGAACCATCTCACTATCCTCTACCTTATCACACCCACTACTCCAACTCATCCCTCACTTGAGTTACCTTGGTGAGATAAGTAGTCATGCTCTCATCCTTCCCCATCTTGATGCTTCTCAGCTTCTCTCTGAGAACCATCTTCCGGTCGGCGTTGGAACTCTAGTACAGACTAGTCAATGCATCCCACATCTCAAACACATTGTCCTTAATAAGACATGTGGGAGAACATGATCCTTGATCGCATCAAGAAGGATCCTCTGAGCCTTCACATTCTCTTTATCATACACTGCTTTGGCAGTGGCATCTGACGGAACTGTGACTGGATTTGTCGTTGTGTTGTTCACAACATCCCATAGTTCACACTCTTTCAGCAAGAGTGTAATACGTGCCCTCCATGCACTATAGTTGGAGGCCCCATCCAATCGGTCCTCCACTCTCAAGCTAGTGGCCATACTCTCTCAACTAAAATATTGTAACACACAGTGAACAAGAATCTCTCCTGATCACAGACCTGGTAGATCTATCTCAAATCTAACCTCTGTACTCACAGATCTGATAGATCTGACCTCTACAACCTCAGATCTGGTCTCTATCTCCAATGATCCACTAGATCTATCTCAGATCTAGTCTCCAACACCACAGATCTTTGTGTGACTTCCCTCTCTGACCCTTACCAGGGCTCTGATACCATGTAAATCTTTGATTCAGAGATCACTACTCCCTCTGAATCACCCTGAGATCTCAAGCAGTTTCAGTCTCGATATCAATACATACTCATATAAATATAAACTCAACAGCTAGATCTCTTTACCAAACTGAAACACATGCAATCACACATAAACAGCAAATATACCCTGGAAACCCCAACCGAGGAAAACTAGCAAACTGTGGGGCTATCTTCTCTCTCGAGCCCAGAGCATATATATAAATGGACAAGTACAATATAGTATTACCTCAAAGGTAATTCAATCCCTGAACCGGACAAACTCTAGATCTGCATGCATCAGCTGATGCATGCACTGGAAGAGTAAGCCCTAACTGGTAAACTGGATCTGAGTATCTCTGCAGGTGCTTCTGACTGATCTGCCTCTCTGTATCACACTGCTCTAATCTGATCTCTTTGAAGACTGCCTCTAAAGAATGCGCCTTCCACTGCATGCAGAAGTGCGCCCTCCCCTCTGGATGTCTGATGCTCGTACCGGACCGGATCTCAACATATCTGAGCTCTGATCATCCCTAACCTTCCTCAAATGTTGAGGCAAGTCTATCCTGGAAGTCTCAAACTCTAAATCGGTCGATCAGGCTCCAAATTAGCTCCTCCCTCCTTGGGAAATGCACCCTCCTCTCTAGTGAACACGTCCTCTAAACTGAGCAAAAATCACATTGATGAGCTATCTCAGCTCACAGTACTGGGTGCCTAGTGACTCTGGAGCTAATCGTCACTGATCCAACTCAGATCTGACCACCCTAGCTCCTGCAGCAGCTCCTCTCTCTCTCAGAAAAGTCGCCCTACATGCACAAGTGCGCCCTCCTCACTCTTGGTCTATCACCCTCTAATAAAGCAACTGAGCAACCTCATCTGGGGACCCCCTGCCTCTATATATAATCTCACCGATGAATTAGGTTTACCAAAACTCTAATTCTCGGTGCATACAAAAGTCACTTTTGCATGCATCCAATGATCGCTGACAAGTCATGCAAAACTCATGCATGCAAAGGTCAAAACACTCCGGAAGGTCTGCATGCAACCACCACAGGACTCATGCTACTGAGTAGAGTGCATCTCACCCTCTACTCCATCCTAATGCCTATAGTGTTGATGTACCTCCATGTAAGGCATCTGAATCATGGAGGACATCCCGAAGTTACCATACTCTGACACGATTAGGGAGCGTTTTTTTTGCTCCAGGGAGCGATGAGGGAGCACTCTGGGAGTGATGCTCCCTCATCGCTCCCTGAAAAACCAAGGAGCGTTTTTTTTCATCAGGGAGCGCACTCCCTAAAATTGCTCCCATAAGGGAGCGATCTTATGGGAGCGATCAGGAATCGTGCTCCCAGGAGCGATTCCTATTCGCTCCCTCTGGGAGCGCACTTTGAGAGCAAAGCCGTAAGGGGGAGGTCGCTTCCCCACAGCATAGGGTTGACCATATTACTAAGAAGCGTGCAACTAGAAAGAGTTCTTTTGAGCTGGCCTATGGCTTGGATGTGGTTTTTCCAATCAAGTTGAGAATACAATTTACAAATTGTTGGAGGAGTTCACTACCAATCAAGAGGCACTCCATACTCACATTGACCACCTTGCACGATTTGATGAGGACCGGCAGGTAGCTTATGATCATTTTGTAAATTTGTTGACTATCAGGATCAATTAAAGAAAGTATTTGATTGAAAGGCTAGAGACAAATCTTTGCAGGTGGGAGATTTTGTCTTGTTGTGGGATAAGAAGAATGAGAAATCCAAAGACCAAGGCAAGTTTGACAGTTTGTGGTTGGGACCATACTTCATTGATGCAGCAACTGGTCCCAACACTTTTTACCTTACTGATTTGGATGGAGAGAGAGAGAGAGAGAGCAGCTTCTAGTCAATAGACAGTGATTGAAATTGTACTTTCTGTGAGAGCTTTATGCTCATGCTATTAAAAAAAGGAAAGCAAAAGCAAGAAAAAGAAGAAGAAAAAATGAGTTTTGGGGGTTATGTAGGGTAGCTGTCATCATTTATCACCATTTCCTTTTGCTGATTTTTCATTTCCAGCATGCTGTCCTTTATTTCATATTGTTGTTATGTCATTTATTTCCCTTTATTTCCACTTTCATTCAGCCTCAAATCAGTTCTTTTGAATTTTGAGCGTAATAAATTGTTCTACACATGTACCAACAATCATAGGTTCTTTATTGTCCCTGTTTCCTTTCCTTTTCTGCTAACTTTTGTTGTCTTGAGTAGAATTCCCGAATCTGATATCATATGACAGTTGATCATTCCTTGAGAGAATGGTCTAGGTCAAGCCTGTTTGAGGGCATCATTCCTTTCATTACATGAGCACTGATTCTAGTAGGCATGCATAGCGTTGAAGAGACAATAGGAAGAACCTCGTGTCATCTTATCATCTTGTCTCATCATACATTTCATCTTGTCTCATCATACATTTCATCAAGTCGAACCCTATGGTCGATTCCTCCTCCATCCCTAGGGACATGGCACTATATGGTTCTACTTTATGATTTTCACTTATGTTGGTGGAAAGGTTTTCATCATTTCCTTTCTCTTAGCAAATCATTCCTCATCGACACTAGCACATCATCTACAGATTGATCCAAAAGCTAGATCACCTTAGCAATCATTAGCCTCAATGGTGACCATTGTGCATCCGACAGAACTAAGCATCATTGGGTTATGATCGGGTAAGCTTCATCACTGTTCGACTTCAGCTCATCTTTCACACTGATGGGTTATGCTCATACCTTACAGCCCATTGGCATTATTGGTGGGTCTCTTCACATCTAGCAGGTAGTTTCATCCCTGACATCTAACCAGATGACTTTCTCCTAATTGTCAACTTCAGCTCATTTTCTGGTGGGAAGAGCGTACACACTAGGTGGGTTGCAGTTGTAGATGAGCTTGCATGATTTGATCCTTATTCCAGTTCATCAGCAAAGGCACCATGCATTTGACTCCATTGCCGAGTGGACAGGTCTGCATGAGATAATATTTAGAAGTTTTGATAACTTAAAAGTGACATCCCTAACATGGGCACTTAATCTTAGCAGGGTCCCTTTGGGGGCATCGGTACCATGCCTCCATGTCGATAGGGCTTCATTGGAGGTGTTGGTTCCTAAATCGATACATCAATATAAAGAATGTCCAAAGTCTAAGGAGATAAAATATAATATATATTCCCCTCTTCTCTGCACTGCATCATTATTCTCACTCTGTCTCACAGTAATCTTGCCATACAAGAATTTTTTAGGTGGATAAATAACTAAAGGGGAATTTTGGGTCTAAATAAACCTTGGAGAGTCTTAAGATTCATAATCCAGAGTCTGCTTAATTTTCTAATATTTAGGCAAATTAACGAGTGCCATGTTGAAGTTGATTAACAGTTTCAATTTCAAGAGCACAGATCAAAAGGTATTCCCTCTGGCCTACAAGTATTCAATCAAAAGGTACTCCCTTCTTTCATACTATATTCAATCAAATTACCCAATTACTATCCTGAAGAATCATGACGTGAATGAAAATTACAGGATAATAATCTTGTTAGAGTCTGACAAAAAGGGCACGAATATCTTGTCAATTGCATTTATTATGGGTTTTAAAACAATACCAGAATACATAAGCCCAAGTTTATTTACTGCACGATAAAAGGGTCGTGTTTTCCCCTCAGCAGCAGCAATCTGAAGTTCATTCCATGCAATTTCTCTTTGTTGCTGAGTAACTCTGCCCGTTTTGACCACCTGCAAATTTTTCAAATTCAGAAAAATAATATATGAAAATTGAAGATAAATTTGCATCCTTATAATGCAGCTTTACAGGTGCCAACAGAAGTACTTTGGATTAGCAATGATAAAAGAGTTTTGTTCGCTCTAATGGATTTTCCTTCTAGCAAATTGTTGTAATCGAGGTTAGGAGAATGACATCAAGAAGATACTAAAATACAGGAAATAGTATTCAGTGAATCAGGTTATTGCATTCCATGCATTTAACATATATATCACTTATCTAGTGATTTGGGGAACTAGCTTATGCAAAGCAGTATCTTCAAGTTACATGTGCAGAAAAATTTTAAAAGAATAAAATTAAAAAGAAATAGTTACCTCACTGAAGAGAAAATAAGATGGGCGGGGGATCCGAGCAAGGTTGTTTGCACGGTCTACAGCTACCAATCCAAACTTTGGACCATAGCCATCTGCCCATTCCCAATTGTCAGATGTTGTCCAGAATAGATAACCAAGAATACGGACACCCTGGACAATATTGCGATTCCATCAATTCTTATATAACAGCTACATGGAATAAGAGTTCAAGCAACCTTTAACATAAACAATAAAACCAATGTTGAGGTATATGCTTATAAGAACCTTGTCCATGGCTGCACGTACAGCCAAGAGATGCTCTAAAATGTAAGGTCGACGAATTAAATCAGTTGTATCAGAAACACCATTCTCAGTAATGATAAATGGAAGATTCAAATGTTTATATCTCTCATGAAATTTAAGCAGCACCCGATACAAGCCATCTGGATAAACACCTCTCCCTGATTCGCTATACTCATCATTATCCACTAGCTTCAACCCTGGTGCTGAAAGCACTTCCTAAAAAGCAACAAAAAGACAAAAGAGCATTCAGTCTACCATCAACAGCAACAAAGTAAAAGTTAAAAAAAAACATTCTTCAAGATGCTCCCAAATTAAACAATGTTATATAGCGGGGCAGCCCCCTTGCTCCCTGCACTGCTGGGATGGTGAAACCTCCTCCAAAACATTTCCCCACACTCCATTCTTGGGGGATGCACGGAAACGCAAGAGGAAACATTTCCCTCAAAAAGGGAGCATGTCCTTTCTCGGGGGGATTCCTAGGCACTTAACCCAGAAAAGGGGGACTCATGGCATGGGCCTAAAAAAAAATCACCCAATGGCTTCTGAATAAGGTTATTAAAAATAAAAGAAACAACCCTATTTTGTCTATCCCCCTACACCCTATCGATACCTTATAAAAGCACATAAGGTCAGCCCATAACCATTTCTCATTTGTATATGGTTGAATTAGTTTGGGAGAGCACTCCTAGAGATCAACCGTGAGATTTAATCACTGAACCGTGAGGATTGGAGCTGAACGTATCACTGATAGATATTTTTTGAATATTATAAATTCAATGTGAAATATAACGGTGATGATGAAAAGTGATTGTTACACTTACTAGTTACTTACATGCTAATGTGAATATTTATTTCATGGTTTCATCAATCATATTCGTGACTGATTCAAATCATAAATGTCATTGTTTTTCATATGTTAACACTGAACAGTAAGCTGTATCATTTATGTTTTTCATGTATTAAAATTTATTTTTTAGGACTTTGGACGGGGTTGCCTGCCAAAGTCCACCATGACAGTCCCTAAAATTTGGGGCATGTTCCACACCTCCCCTGGACATGTTTTCCCATTTCAATGCCCCTGTCCCAGAAATTTGGTGAAACATTGATCTTAAACCTACAGATACAGGGATACTAGTAAGGATCAGAAAAGACTTGGGTATAATAACCTAAAGCAAGAAAGGTAAACTTGTCACTGATCACATTCTAGCAAATTAAAGTAGAACACACATATTCTAGGACGGATCAGGAAAGACCTGGCCATAGTAATTTATGCCAAGAAAATCAAGCTTGTCAGAGACACTATCCACATACGGAAACACTGTCAGTGTATTGCTCAAAACAACTGCCGGTACATCAAAAAGTCCATAAGGACGCATGAATGATACATGATGTGATATTCCCACTCTTGCTCTCAGTGATAACTTTGTGCTGTCAACAACCAAATCAGAAATACTTTCAGAATTATGGACCAAACAGTGTTGAAAACAAATGAACAATAAATCCTCTTCATAAAGCAATTAAACACAATTACAGAATGAGCATTCTCTCCATAATCAAAGAAAACAATACAGCTTTTCTTTCTGATTTTTCTCCTTATCAACTACGTCTGTGTGCATGGCAGTAAGTTGTATGCATGTGTGCACACCTTTGCATGTATATGTATATTGATAAGAGAGAAGAGACCTGGACTCGTGAATAATATCAAAAGCTTTTGAATGTGCCACAGCCATCCAGTGCATAACATGGTTAAATACACCTTGAGGCATAGCAGCAGTTGCAACTTCAAGCAAATCAGGATGACCTCCAGGCCAAGCTCCCGCGCAGTATGTCAGCATGGCAAACACATGTGGCTCATTAAAGGTTACCCAATAGTCAACTAAATGAGCGAAATTTTCAACTGCTATCCTGCACTCAAAATTCATATTAACAGTAACCAATGAGTGGAGTAGGCACAGTTTACCAAAACATTAGCCAGCTAGAATTTTATCTATTGCATGAAAATTTGTTTCAAGTCTGAACATTGAACTTTGAACAAATATTATGTACAGTGCTTTGAGCTGAATCAAAATATTATCTGGCTGATCAATAACAGAGGCTATACAGAGATAGAAGACCTCAGTTAGAATGAACTACAACTGGTGTACAAGGACAGCAAATTTCATACAAAACTTTCCCTCAATTCAGATAAGAGATATAAAGAAGTGTAGTTTTTCAGATTTGCTAACACATGAAAATTCAAAGCATTGTTTTTGCAAGGCAGGTAATTAGATATTTCTAGAAACCAAAAAAATGAAAAATGAAACAAGCAAACAGTTCAATATAAGAAACTGAAAAATGTTCACAATAAGAAACATTTTAGGGTTGTTTTATGGCTTTTTAATAAATATGCAAAGGTAATTGAAAATTTTAAGTAGCAACACTAATCATACAAAAAAATTGCAAATAATTCAAATGTATACATGGACATACACAAAGATGTTAGACCATGCAATTATTAATGTAAATCATTAATACTGATCACAAGTGAATCCTCAAAAAATAATTTGTAAATAAATGTGTCTTATTAATGTAACAATATAAGCAAAATAATTTGATTGTCATATATATTAATGTAAATGTAAGTATTATTTGGCTTAAATATTAAGGATATTTGTAAATAAATTTGCATTATTAATGTAAGCATTAATGTAAGGCCAAGACCAAATATATGCAAATTGAATAATAACACTCTTGGTCCTGTTACCAACATTTTTGTACAAAAGCTGAATTTCTTGTGAGCCGCCAGTTTATTGAACATGATCCATGTTCATCATCAGTGTTCAGAAGTTCAGAAATCATTTTTAGGGCATTTTTTGCCCCTTTTGTAATAACTGCATGTTCAATGTAAAAAGTTGGTCTAAACGGGATCAAAGCTTGTTTTTTCCTTAGGAATTATGCGCTACTCATTAGTGGCGTATAATCCCTGAGTTTTTCACTCAAACCTCCAAAGTTGGAGTATTTCCTATGGTGGTCAAAACCTAAGGTGGTTATTAGAGTCTTGTGTCTAGGATTTTTTACGTGTTAGCCATCTCGATTGAGTCGTATGAACATGCACTAGGTCCCCTAGGAGTTTCGTTGGTTTCCGAGAAGAATAATTTTTTTCATAAAATTAGACCATTTTTTAATGGTTTAATTAAAAAATTTCAAAAAGTGATAAAAACCTCATCCGGAGGAGAAATTGGGCGTGGGGAGGCTCGTTTTGACGCTCAGAGCATCCCTTTTACCCTAACGCCATCTTTTCTAAGGTTTCGATCAATTACATCGCCTCTGGGAGCAATTTTTCATTATTTTGGCATTTAATGGCCATAAAATGACAAAAGCACATGGGGACAAAAAATCAAAATTGATTAAAAATTTGATTTTTAAAGGGTGGATATCATTTTCCTAAGGTGTACGACTACATCAAGGATTGAAGGCACATGTTATATTAAAGTTTGGAGTTACATTTAAAAAGAGAAGGGTGACGTGAGCCATTTGACCATATGGCTCTTCATGAGCACTTACGATTTTGTGACATGGCAGTTGTTGTGTGGATGGGTGAGTGTGAATTGAATGCTATAGTTGGCGCCTCCTTTAAGATAGGGCCACCTCTTAGCTTGGCTCCCACTTAACTCAACCACAGTCCCTATCTTCACTCACGTGTCTCCTCCTTTGGCTCACGTATATCCTATTGAAGCTCACGTTTTGCCAAGTTGGAAGATGGTTATTGGATGGTGAAGCTTCCTATGTTGGGATGGGGGGTGCCTTGCCAAGGTGGAGGCCACCTCCCCATCCACAATAAATGTAACTCAAAGCTTGTCTCTTGGATCTCAACTCCAAGCCACCACATGATTGAAATTCGATTGGATGGTTGTGTTATTGGCTTCTCTTAGTGCCAATTCGAATTGGGCTTGGGATAGCTTGTATATTTGTATAAATAGAGGTGCAGGGCACTCTATTCTTCATGGATTTCTTGTGCACAAAAACTCTGGCAAAATATTGTAATACTTCTTATCTGGAATAAAATTCAAAGCTTTGGAGGCTCATCTTATGTTTTTGGATCAATGCTTATGGAATGAGGTGATGTTGTTTCATTCTTTCATTTTGTTATTCAATATTGGTTAACTAGTTCATGCTTGGGAGGGCTTATTCGAGCACGTGAGTTCAATTATTTGTAGTCTCAATTTATTTGAATATTCGTTATCTTTTGAGATCTAAGAGTACATGCATATTACTAGTTTGTATTTCATGTATTTTGATCTCCATTGATGGATAATACATGACTAATTCCCTATCTTGTTAGCATTTGATTGTTTATGCCTACAGATCTTCCCATCCATTTCGAGTAAGCTTGTGGAGCTAGTTTGCGTGCCCTCTTCTCGAAGCTAGGCAAAAGATCCTGTTACCAACTTTTTTGTACTATAGTTGGATTATCTGAAGAGCCACCAAGCATGGTAAACGTTTGTACTCCTGTGTATCAGATGATCCATCAGTTGTGCCTAGCCAATTTTGGCTAGTCAGTTTTGTTTTTCAATCGACATGACCATGGCCCCACAGGGTTTGTAATAAAGTGTGCTAGTAGGATTCTGAGTGGCTCGGTTCCCCATGACTTGGTTAAGCAACTAAGGTATTCGAGGGAGTTTTTTCCCTTGTCAATTATGCTTTGCCTATAGTCGAGCTATAATCGTTGAGGTTTTCTCCCGCTTCCTCCAAAGCTGGAATGCCCAATTTTGAAATTTTAGCCATGGGGGGTTATTAGAGTCCAATTGATGTATATAAGCCTACTAGACACTATTAGAATAAGTTTTGGTCATGTCCTAGGTCACTAGGACCCTCAGAAAAAATTTCGAAAAAATTTTACCGAGTCCTCCGGTTTTGGGTTTTTAATTATTTTTAATTTTTAATAAATTTTTCCATAGTTTAAATGGAAAAATTTCAATTTGTAATATGTCAGTCATCCGGGATCCGAATTCAGTGATTGAAGGCTCTAACCTTAAGCCAAAAATCATTCATGATCCCCAGACCAGTTTATCCTAAGTTTCGGATGTCAATTTAGCCTCATGATTAATAATTTCTCAAAAAAGTCAGTTACAAAGAAATTATTAATTAAAAAATTAAAAATTGAATATTTGGAGAGAATCCAAATCTCTCCAAAATAATCCAAATGGATTAAAATAAAAGGCTAATTGTCATGGCACTGGGCATTAATGAAGGTTCTAGTCATCTCCAATCAACTTCAATGAAGTATCCAGTCAACACAAGAGATTAACTCCAAGAGAAATTCGCTCCATGCATGCAAGACTCGATTTGGTGATGTGGAGGGGTTATTAAATAAGAATGTGGTTGGTGTTGAGTTGCATTGAATGCGAGTGGGGGCGCCTTGCCTAGGTGGAGGCCACCTCCCACTCTCAACTACCAAAGATTGCATTCGAATTGAAGTTAAACACCAAGCTACCTACCACCATCCTCACGTATATCCTCATGCTCACGTCAATCTTCTGTTGGAGCTCGAGTCTGCTATGTGTCATCTCTTCATTTGATGGGTGAACATTACAATGTGAGGGTGGAGTTTACAAGGAAGGGATGGGGGCGCCTTGCCTAGGTGGAGACCACCTCCCCACCCTAATTCAATGCAACTCGAATTGTTTGGTGGAGTTAGCACTCCAAAGCTTGGCTTAATTGGTTTTGATTGGATGTTGATTTGGGAATGCAATTTGTGTTAGGTGCTATTGGCTCCATTCTATGCCAATTCGAAATAGGGTAGACTAGCTCTTGTCTTTTGTTATATAATGAGGTATTTTCTCCTCATTCCTCATGGATCTTTTAGCAAAGAAACTCTGGAGGATTTTTGTAACCTGTTTAATTATTGAATAAAGTTGAGACTTTGGAGGTAAAATTGTGGAGGCTCTTGGTGGCCATACTTCATCTTGTAACAAGGTGATATTGTGTATTGCTTATGTACTTAGGATTTTTAAGTCATAGATTTATAGTTCAAGAGGGCTAACAATCTAGCACAAGTAACTATAAATCTATGCTTTTCGCTTGAGTATATTGGTTTTGCAGGTATTTTCCAAACAACAAGGTTTTTTGTAGGTTTCATCTTCACTCTGCAGGTTGCCAAAGAAGTTCAAGCTTTATCAAATCAAGAAACAAGGAGTTCTTGCTTTCTCCATCAATCTTTCAACAAAGTTTTAAATCGGTTACTTGATCTACCTATCTAAACTGTGGAAATCTAAGGCCCTATTCTTCTCCAAGTTTGGTTATTGTCAAGCTTGCTTTTTGGTCTGTGGCTTGCTTGACCTTTTTTCCCTCTCGTTTTCCTCTTCAATCCATCATTTTCCTCTCCTTCTAGCTCTCGTCCCATTTGCTCTTCCCTTCCTTCTAGCCTCGTCCAACTCCTTAGATCTCCTTCCATTCGTCCCTCCTCTTCTTTCTCCTCTCGTCTCTCCTAGCTTTCTCCCCTCCTTCCATTCATCCCTCCTCTTCCTTCTCTTCTCGTCTCCCCTAGCTTTCTCCCCTCATTCCATTCATCCCTCCTTTTCCTTCTCTTCTCGTTTTGCCTTCCCATTATCCCTTTCGTCCACCTACAAAAGACACAAACAAAAAATAAAGTAGAAGCTTGTTAGTGATTAGATCTTAATTCATGCTTTAATATTTACATTTTTTCAATAGTTTAGTCTCATTTCAAAGCTCTAAGTATTGTATTTATTTATCAAAGTTTATAGCTTAGATCTCTGAGGTTTTGTTAAGTAGATACTAGATTCTAGTTCATACTTTGAAAAGTAGCATTAGGGCAACTTAAATCTCATTCTATAAATCTTAAAAGCTTGCATTGGAAAAAGTTTTTTGCATATAGATTAGATCTTAGTTTCAAAGTTTGGTTTTCACTAACATCTAATGGGTGCATTGTTGAGATTGGCTAAGCTTGTGTAAGTTATTTGAAAGAGATGAAATACTTGTGAAGACAAGACTCAAAGGAAGATCAAAATCTAATCCAAGGAGAAGACTTCAACAAATAAGAGAATTATAAAACCACTCTCCTTTTGTATAAGCCATTAAGGCTCCTAAAAGTTTGTTTCCATAGTTGTTTATTTCTCTTAAAAGACCTTTCAAGGATTTTATTTCCAAAGGCAATTGTAACTCAGTTAATAAAAAGGCTAGGTGGGATAAGGCCTCCCACACTTTGTTTCTCCTTCCCCATTTGGGGAAGATTGTTTCATGCATGCTTTAGTTAGTTTTGCTTCAAGTTTTCTAGATTAGAGTTTATTTTATGTACTTAAATTAACTCTCTTCTAAGTATTGACTTGAGATAGTAATCTTGGGATTTCATCCCAAGTGCCACATAGTTTTGTGGCTACTTCTTTTTCCCCGTTAGCATCCTTGCGAACATCCAGCTAGCTGGAAAGTTTTCAGGACTAGCAGTTCTAGTGGTCACCTTGTTCGGAGGTCGATCCCACCTTGTTGTTTATTTCTTAGTTAGTTGTTAATTTTGGCCTTAGAAAGTGTGCACTTGTTATTTTCTTTCATTACCAGTTTTGCTTCAGAAAGTGTGATTTTTCTTTACGCAAGCTGCTTCTATTCTAATAAAGAACAAAGACTCTTGAACTTGCAATAACCCAAGTCAAGAGCACTCTCTGTCGGAGAGCATATTAAATTTGCATTTCCCCTGCATTAGGCATATAGATTTAATAAGTCTCTTGAACCTTGTCATAAGACAAAGTCAAGAGCACTCTCTATCGGAGAGTTGAACTGTGTGCTTCAATAATCCTAAAACATTTTAACTCACACCCTCGTTAATAATTTACCTTGGTTTCTATCCAACACCCGTATGCTCTGCCAACCTGAAAAGGTTGGGCTAGTACTCAGAAACGTATTGGATTTGATAAATTTCTATAACATAATAAAATTTTCACCCCATAACCAACGAACCGACGTTGCTTTCGATAAATACTTAAAGTGCTATTCTGGGAGGTGGCGCCAGAGTGTTGTTGTCCAAACTTCGAGGGTGGTTTAAACATTGGACACTTACCCTCTTGATAACTAGACGGTCCGTCAAATCACCGTGAATGACCACTATAATTATTTCTTCTAGTTGGACGTTTTATCATTGTTTCTTGCCAACCTAATAATCAAGATCATTTAAAACTTTCAAAATAAACCAAGATAATTTGCAAAACGATCTCACGAACATATCTTTCGAATTCTTGTATCAAGCAACCCAAGCACTCAGGCATTTTTTTGACTCCATAAGGCACTGGTCCTTGACATCATACTTTTATTTTGCCTATTATCTATCTGGAGTATTTGTTGTTAATTTTCAATATGTGAGTGACTTGTACTTAAAATTCTTCAAGTGGTTGTACATCAAGTTATCTTGTATCTTGCATTGCAATGTGGATTGCTCATTTATCTTGTATTTATTTTTAAATTACAAAATTGTGATCTTTTCATCATTTAAAAAACTCCTAAATAACACCCATCCGCATCACCATACATCTTAAAACATTAAAACACATTGAGCCATAGTAAACTCTTTGTACGGACTACCCCCCTTGGCTTCATTAGGAGTTAGCCTAAACGGAGGAGCTGGGATTCAAGTGATAGTACCTAGCTCATTGCTTGTCCCCAAGGCCACACCTTCCCTACTTGTAGTGAGGGAACAACTTTCGAAATATTTATGCTACTGGTGTGCATCTCAGCGGACAACAGATCCAAAACAAACATCAAGTGGACTCCAACTTCTTCAAAAAGATCCAAAAGAGCTAAGTATCGCACTTCAATCCATCTCTCAAATTTTAAAAACTATTCTTGGTTACAAGTTCTATAGCTTAAATTTCTTCAAGCTTTGATTTGCTCTTTGATCTCTCGTTTTATTTGGTTTGTTTTTCATCGTTTTTTGCCATTTATTGGCTTCCTCTAAAAGTGCCCTAGCTGGGCCACTTCTCCCAAAGTGTTGGGCGTTTTTCATTTCTCCCAAATTTGAGTGCTTTGCCCATCATCTCCCACTGCTCTGTTTGGGTCTTCTTTTAGCTCACTGTTGGGCTGCCTTTTACCCACTGTGGGGTCTCCTTTTACCCCATTTTTTGCAGCCATCTCTTGCCTACTGAATGAGCCACTTTCTCACCCCACTGTTTGGGTGTCTTTTGCTTACTGTTTTCTTCTCTTATCGCTGCCCGTTTCCTTTGTTTCCTTGGCTGCCCAGTTTCATCCTTTTAGCAATCCCTTCTTCACCTTATTGGTAGCCTTTTCTTACTGTTTGACCCTCCTTTTCCAGCCCACTGTTTGGGTGTACTTTACTTTACTGTTCACTGCCCTAAAACACAGTGACCAGCAAGCTCCCTCTCCTCCTCTTCTTCCTCTTCACCTTGCTTCTTGCCTTGACTTAGTCTATACCTTAGCTAGTTTCCAAGTCTTTTTTTTTTTTGGTTTAAGCATTTGGTTAGCTTCAATTCTTTGTTAAAACTTACATCTAGTTCATTCTAATTCTCATCTTGCATCCAAAATCGGAAAAGTACATTGCATTCAACGTTTGATTTTCATAAATAGTCTTAACTTTTTTGCATCTAGTTTCAAGTTGTCATTATCATTCAAAAGTTTGCATCCATTTTACTTCTAAAAGTTGAGTCTCTTTTGCATGTCAAATAGATAGTTTGCATTTTGATTTAGAGTCTAGAGTTACTTGTTTTCATTTAAATTTCATTAATTAGATCTTAAAGTTCAAAAGACAAAAAACATTGTGATTCTAGTTTCCTTTTTTGCATTTTTTAGATTTGGATTTGGTTTTGGTTTTCTAACTCTAACAAACTAACTAGTTGTTTGAGTTTTGGTGTGTGAAGAGTTTTCAAAGATCCATATATGAAAATTTTAGCCCAAAGGCTAGATCCAAGATCAACAAAAAGTGCATAAACCAAGTACAAATCAAGCAAACTTTTTCCATTCTCTTCTCCTTAGTGACTTCAAAAGAACCAAAGAGAACTTTGAGAAGACCATAAGGACGATCCAAAACAAGAAATTATTCATTATCCTTTGCAATAGCTCTTAAGAGATTACTTCAATTTACTTTTCAAAGCTTTATTTTCTCTCAAAACTCCTTTCAAGGGTTAAAATCCCAAGGCACTTGTACTTCATTAATAAAAGGGCTAAGTGGGATAAGGCCTCCCACATTTTGGTTCTTCTTCCCCATTTGGGGAAGAGTGTCTTGTATTCTTAATTTAGATTTGTTTCAAGTTTCTAGAATAATTTTCATTTTTTACTTGAGTAAATTTTATTTCAAGTTTTGACCTGAGAAGCCTCTTAGGATTTGATCTCAAGTGCCGCATTAACACTGCGTACTGCTTCTCTTTCCCCACCGTGTACTGCGTAGGACCGGCTAAGCTGGAAGTTTCATGAGCGGTGTGCAGAAGTCACTTTGACTTCACTTGTTAGATTGGCCTCTGTTGTGGTAGAACACTAATTTCATTTTGCAAATAGTTCATTTCATTGGATATATCATTGTCTTGTTTCATTTTATCATCTTTTGAGCTATCATATGTGTTCTTTTCTTTAGTCTGCTTCTATCTTAACAAAGAACCAAAGTCTCTTGAACTTGAAATAACCCAAATCAAGAACACTCTCTATCGGAGAGCATTCCCACTGCATATACCTGCATCAAGCATATAGTTTAGCTAAGTCTCTTGAACTTCTGTCTTAAGACGAAGTCAAGAGCGCTCTCTGTCGGAGAGTTGAATTTGTGTGCTCTTAATAATTAAAACTTTCCAACTCACACTCCCCCAAATAAAATTTACTTCGTTGCTATCCATCGCTGAGTATGCTCTGCCGACCATTACTGTTGGACTAGTACCCATAAGGGTGTTGGATTTGTTAATCTTGAAAGTGATAACATTAATAAAATTTTCACCCCAAAACCAACGAACCGGCGTTGATTATTCAAGAAATACTCAGGTAGTGGGCAAAGTTCCTAAACCTAGTGGGGCCAGAAATCACCGTTGTCTTAGACTTCGAGTTTGATTAAGTCATTGGACACCTGCTCTTGATAACTGGACGGTCCATCATACCATCAGAGGGGAAGCCACTAAAAGTATACTTTTCCGGTTGGACGCATGCCTTTCTTTTGCTAGCCTAATAATCAAGATCATTAAAACTTTCAATAACCAAGATAATTTGCAAAACGATCTCACAAACAGTTACTAAGACTTGTATCTTTAGCATCCCCCAGCACTACACACTTATTTGACTCCATTTGGCATTGGTCACTTTACATTTTCATGTTTTAATTAAGTTGGGCCATTTGTCCATTTGATTTTCTATTTGAACTTATCTATCTGTGGATGCTTTTATTTCGCAAGTCTTTATATACTGTTAATCTTATAAGCTTGTATCGCAACGTGGATTTGCTTATTGTCTTGTGTTATTTCATCTCAAACTGTGATCTCATCATTCAAAAAACTCCTAAAAAACACCCATCCGCATCACTCAACATCAAAAAACATTTAAAACATAAGAGCCATAGAAACTCTTTGTAGGGACTACCCCCCTTGGCTTCTTTAGGAGTTAGTCTGAACGGAGGAGCTGGGATTCAGGTGACAGTACCTGGCTCATTGCTTGCCCCCAAGGCCACACTTTCCCCACTTGTAGTGAGGGAACAACTTTCGAAAGATTTATGCTACTGGTGTGCATCTCGGCGGACAACGGGTCCCATCTGGAAGAATTAGCCATGGTGCTATAATAGGCTGATCTAGATTTATAAGACACACCAGTTATATCAGTGTCTTTTTGTGATACATCATTTCAAGGAGATCCTCGGCAGAAAATAGGGTACAGAAGACAAGCAAAGGAAATGGATTGTACACTTAACATATTCTAGGAGTATAGAGTTGCATACGAGTTGAGAGTTTTGCTTTGATGTTGGTTTATCAAGGTTCTTCCAATGAAGACTAGGCTTGCAAAGTCTGGCTTCAAAGATGCACATTGTGGAACAAGTGAGACAGTTCAGCACATTTTTTTGGAAGTGTAGGTATACTAGTCTGCTGGAATCTCATTTGGAACCCCTGGAATCATATCCTTTATGGGTGTTCTATGTCGAAGGAGGCATTGCTAGGGGAATTTGATATAGTTGCTTCACCTCATTTTTGAGGAGTCAGGCATTGCATTCAGATAGTTAGTTTCTACTCCATTTAGAAACTCATGCATTGCAGTTCTCAATCGTGTGCAGTTTTCCATACTTGAACAAGTTTCCAGAATGCAGGTATGGGTGCTAGATACAGAATGAAGCTTCACAAATTTGCAGGGAAGGGAAAGTTGGAAGCAGATATATTATATATTTAAAAAGGATTAATTAATACTTTAAAAAACCCAAATAAAGTAAAAAAGCAGGGGAAACTTCAAGAATTTAAATTGTAGAAGATGGAAACTGAAAGGAATAGGGTAATTACCCAATTTTACATCCATTGTGAATAGTGGCATCTTTTTACTGCTTGTAGAAGATGGAAACTGAAAGGAATAGGGTAATTACCCAATTTTACATCCATTGTGAATAGTGGCATCTTTTTACTGCTTGAAGGGCCAATCTGAATTTGAGTATGCAAACATACAGAGTATTGTGTTGTTATTTGGGATGTCCTGCATGTTTAACAAGTAGTCATTCTGGTTTGAGATAAAACCACAAGTAGTATTATTAGAAACACACAGCTTGGAATGTATGTTCATATGCATAGAACTGATTATCATTGACTGCCAATCCATGAAGGCATGAGTTCAAATCCCAGACAGGACATCTGAAAATGCAACGCATTAAAATATGGTATTCAGCTAAGAAACCCTCTGTGGCTTCTTCAGCCAAATGTATCATATAGAGTAATCTTCCAACCAGCAGTCTTCAGCATTGAACTAATTAACCATTTCATTGAATAAATTATAAAACAAAAGCATCTGTTGCAAAAAAAAATTGTTGAATGTTAACTGAGAGACAACTAAATTGAAAGACCATCAAATATCAGTGGGTGGATTATCTCTGAAATCAAACTTTAAGGTCATTTTGAAAAGTTCTATGAATGAAAAATCCAATAAATTGCCTTGACCAAATGATGAACGTTTGCTTTGATAAAACGATTTGGTTCGTTGTTGATTGTATGACAACAAACAAGAACAAAACTTTGGCATTTTTTATAGGTTTTTGAGCCCCACATGTTCAGGAGCATGCATAAGCTCTCTACCTATCAAGGAGGTTTTGCAAGCTCTCAACCACATGGTACACAACTTGAAGTAATGTTTGGAAGTAATGTGAATGATAATTGATGCCATTCTAACTTGCGGTTTGAGATTCACAGAAAGATATGGATAGTGCGAAATGAAATTATGCCAGGGCTGGGACTGATTTTTGCAAACTTCTTCCATCAAGATATCGATAGGATCATAAAAATAATGCAAGTCTATAATTGATGGAAGAACACCATATGACACACGATTCAGCCCTCCTAAGCTATTCTTTGCTTCCTCATCTACCTGACTGGGACAATTAATTCTTCCACTCCAGGAATGATGTACAAACCAAGTAGGGATGAATTGTAATGCAGTTAAACTGAGATTGTGATTAGCCCCAACTGTTGTTTACAAATGGAGAAAAAATGAAATCGATCTTTATACACCTTTTCCAGCCACCAACAGGAAGGATTGATACACTGAAATATGTTATTCATCAAGGATAACTGAAAAGGGAAATGAAGTGCTTTATCTCCATTCATGTGACAATGCTTAGACTCCTGATTGAAAATCTCAAAAATAAAAGATTGACCAGACCACAAACCCAAAGCAGATTCAAGAAGTTGGGATGGGAGGGTGGATTGAAAATGTGTAGTTTCTCCCAGATGGCTTGAATTTATTGACCTTGAAATTTGACAAAGGGAAAGAACTTATTGCAAGCACCCAACCCCAAGAATTGAAATAAGTTATCCTGATCAAAAATTGAATTGGGAAAAATATCAACATTAGATGAGTTAAGTAAAGGATTATTTCTGAGCTTCCCATAATCAGTGAGATATTGGTTTGAGGACTCTATTAAGGAAAGCTCTTGATTATATTGATTCACTAACCCATCCTCATCATGAGATTTCTCTTCAATTGATTTATCATTAAGTTCATATGATGATAACTGATCAAGGAACGTATCAACAAACTCATTAACAATCACTTGATCATTTTCATAAATTTGATCTCTAAACACGCAATGATCAGATGAATTCGTTTCAAAATAAATTTGGTTGTTGTCCCTATTTTCTTCTTCTTCAATATCATGATCAGAAATATCGTTAATTACACAAGGATTGTGAAAAGGCATCTCAAGAGTATTTTCACAGGATTCACTAATGGAAGACTCAACCATGGATGCTTCCTGATGGAAGTCATTGGTATCCTCCTCTTCATCTGTGACATCTTCAGGTAATGATGACAGGATTTTTATAAGTTCCCCTCTTATGTCAATATTGAGGCAATAATCCTAAGGAGTTGAAATTTGCTCACTATCACATATTATTCTATTATGAGACTCTGTTGGATCAGGAGAAGAGGATAAATTTGATAAGAACAATCGTCAATTATTTCATTATCAGTGTCCTGATAATCTTCACCAAGTTGATTCTCATCAAGGCAATCATCGTCTGATTGTTTTTCTGTAGATTCATCAATTGTTTCCTTCCATTCTCTTACTAGCAATTGTTGGAACATGTCATACCCAGTGATGGATCCCGGTGTTAGATGATCAAACCATAATCGGGCATCCCCCTCTAGGGACACACCAAGGGCCCGCATATAGACATCCTCACCGTCAGCCCCCAGAGATTCCATATAGTCCCAGAGGGCATCCAAATGACTTTCAATAGATGTTCCATTGCTTCCATCAAAACGAGGCAACCTCATGATGTATCCATTTGACATAAGATGAGGTGCCCCATATATTTTTGAAAAATCAAAAGGGGATGGCCTGGGTTTCCTAAAGGCTCTAGTTGCTTGAGTTGGGCGAGAATCATCACCAAAAACCTTGGTTGGGTTTGATATTTTCTAATTGGTTCACTCAGGATATTTGGGGAAGAAAATTTATTAGATGGATGAGGTAAATGATGGGTATCATAAGATTCTTGATATGCAGGTTCATACCCATACTTATATTCGTAATCATCCTCATACCGAAATATTGGATTCCTTTTACTATACTCTCTTAATTCCTTTGAAGTCTGTAAAAAGTCACGAAGAACATCTGGGTCCGTAATGAATTATAAATTAAGATTCCCCAGTGGAGTCTATATATGGGTTCGCTAGTGGAGTCGCATTGTGGAGTTGCTAGGTGAACCACGGAAGTAATTCACCGAAAAGATAAATGTCATAGAAGGGGTGAGATGAGTGAATTAAAATGATGATTAAGTTAATTATGCAATGGATAAATATAATCACCAATGTAAAAGACCGGATGTGATAAGATATTGTTGGAAACTAATCCGTCAGGTTGGGAGACGAATAGTCACTTGGGAGTCCAAGAGATTCTTTGGAATACGAATCCAAAGGGTCACATATTATTGTATTTATATGTACATATCTTAATGAAATAGTGTGTGCTTTCACGCTTATTTTGTTGTGCATCTTCTTGTATTTGGTTGTGTGTTATCAAATCTCTCTATTTTCTCAGGAGGGAAACCTAACAGTGGTATCAGAGCTCTTATGAGCCTTTGGCCTGTGATCTGAATTTTGTGCTCCCCCTGACCTACTTTCTTCTCCCTGGCAGTCTACAAACCTGGCATTTAGACGTTACCCTAATTTTGGGATTCTACAGATCTCTACGTGGAGTTTTGTCATACCTATGAGCAGGTCATCATAGCGTTATCTTCAGCCACCAGAGGTAAAATTCAAGCGTTTTTCTTCTAACCTACATTATTTTCCCACTGAGTTTCATTGTATCTATGTATACGTCTTTGCCTATTTCTGTTGAGCGCATCAATTGTTCAGAGCGTTTATGCTCTTCCAAAAGACAATCATTCTATTGCGTTAAAGAATACTATTGAGAAAAGCATAATCTCCTTTGGTAGATGTTGTTGTGTTTGAGATCTTGGAGTTTCCCATTGTCCTCACTTTTGGAGAGTTGTGACCTCTAATTTGTGAGTTGTGTTTTTGTGGAGAGACACGTCCAGTTCTGTATGTTGCGTTTTGCCTGAGATTGCAACTCAGATATGCTCATTGTCATCTGAAATCTTACTTTTCAGTTATGTTCCTTACTCACTTGTACATCCTTGTGCACCTGTGTGTGACGGTTTGGATTCTCCTCCTCTTTGCCTCATCTCGAGCCCTTTCTTCCAGCATGATCATCAACCGAGCATCTCCCATAATACTGTTGAGTGTAAGTTATAGTTTATACCTGCGCGACTATGGGTTAAATCTTTCTCTTTCCTTACCCTCCACGTGGACATGTGTTGTATGTGGTGACCAGTGGTATAAGGAATGGAGACTAGACTAGTGTGTGGCTTCCACAAGAGCCGTCCGTTGAAATTTCACCGTGTGAAGAATTGGTTGTGAATATTGTTGCATTGAAGTTGGTGCTGCTTTGTCTCCACTGAATGTTTTATAATCAGGTGGACTTGTGGAATTTCCTGAAGGAGCTATCTCTTGTTTGAAGGACCAGAAGCGTGGACTCTCTTCCATTGGGAGCACTGATGGAGAACGTGGAAACCGAATGCGTGGAGGATCACCAGTCGCACAGAAACCCTAATGTTTGTTGGGGATGTGTAATATGTTCACATGCATTCCGACCTGTGCCTACCTGAGGACAGTCTCTCTCTCCATGTCTCTCCTTTCGATGCTGCGTGAAAACAATGAATTGTTGCTGTGAACACTTCTTTGGAGGCTACTACTCGTGCACGGTGGTGAAGCATTGAAGTGATTGGTACATTTTCCATGATGTGATTCCTGGCATCAACTATGGTTTATTTTGTTGATATAAGCCACAACAATGGAAGAGCCATCACCAACAAAACTTTTATGAGGACAGACTACTATCAAACAAGCAATAAGAGCTACGGTGTTGCGATTTTGGAAGACACCTCTCCTACGTGGAACTTGGACTGCATACAGGTACTCCTCTGCAATTTTTGTTATGAAATTTCTTAATACATTAAAACTATTGGTTAACGCAGAAACCCTAATATTTGGAATGGCATGAAGAGATCACCATTCAACTCTCTTGTTGAAAGTTTTATCTTGGTGAACTGCATAAGATCTTTACTCCTCCGATGTATCATGGTGTTGCTTGAAGCAACTCTTGTTGTGAAAGAATGTGTCTAATGTCCACCTCTTAAGAGCCCATGGTGAGTTGCATTGTGGATCTGCATCACGACTAGAGTGGTGTTCACCTCCTCTCTCTGTTGAAGGGACCGTCTACCGCCTATTGTTGAAGACTGAGCATGTTATTGAAGAACACAAGCAAGCCAATGCTGGAATAGAGCCATTAACAACAAGAGATTGAACGCAGATTTAAAAGCTTGGATTTCATAGAATTTTGTACATACACCATTGTGTTGGCAGCCAAGCTCGAACATCTTGCTAGAACATAAGCTCATTGAATAATGGGTTAATTAATTTTCTGCATAAGCATCCATATTGACGAACTGAGTGGGATATTAGTCCCTCGTATGTGTGGTCTTCTTACTACATCTCTACTGCAGTAATCGAGCTTTGGTGCCGTCAAGTTGTTGGAGAACACTACTATTATTTGATTCATGCTCTTCCCTCCATCAAAGAACAGCGTTTAGCTGCAAAGGTGCATTTATAAGACTCCATAAACGTTGTCGGTTTCACACCTTTGAATACTGCAGAAGTTTTTCGTCCAATCAAGCAAAGTTGATTGTCATTCGGTTTCTTCCAGAAGAAGAAACCGGAAAAGCAGATCATCAAGAACTCAGTTAAATAATTATTTTGAAGACCAAGTCAACACGTTCAGATTCAACATTCTTTATAGTGTTTTTGTAAGTTCACCTGCAAATTCTTGAGGTGCATTGTACTTGGGTGCACTTGCGGTTGAACCCGACACCCCTCAAGTTGTTCAGTTTATTTGTTGAGTTTGAGTCTTGTTGTAAAAAGGGCGGAGTTGCAAGAAGCCCTTGTTTATTTGAGTGAGTCCTGTTGTCCTCCGAAATGGCATGCGTGTCGTTTGAAAATCCCAAAATGTGCAACGCCAGCTGGAATGACAACTCTCTCAGGAGAGAGGCCAATGTCACCACACTCCTCTCCTCTTCGCTTTAGGTTGGCTCTTCTCCAACACTAGGGGGGTATCCCTAAAATAGGATCACTAAGGCAGGTTCAGTAACGGGCAAGGTGAATGGAAGAGGCTGCCTTAGGGAAACGGGGTAACGAAAGATAATTTTGGATGGGTGATGGAAAGGAAAGGAAAATCAATCCTCAGGGAAAGACCAGTGCCAGTATCAGAGAGGGGCGAATGGAGTCGAAGAAGAGCTCTAATAGGACCTTGCTGCCAGGTGAAAGTAGTAACCAACTAAGAGCTCTTGCACTAGAGCATACCTGAAAGCCGCAAAACTTAAGAGAAAAATATGGGTCAAATAAAATTGTGCTAGATTGTTAGCCTTCCATTCAGATGATCCCAGCTTAAGAGTCGAAAGCAAATAGCTAAGAGAAGTATTTTCTCATGCAAAATGAAAGATGGCATACAAATAGAAATGGCAAACAAAGGACGAAAGAACTCTCCATTTATCCAAAGAATCCCATCATGATATTTTTCTATTTAGCTCACGGGAAAGAACTTCCAAAATTCTCCATTCGGTTACAATGAAGGAGGTTGGCTCCTTTTATAAGCCAAAAAGGCTCTCTTAAAATTTAAAATAACAACAAAAATAATAGGATAATGAAAAGTGCAGATCCACTTTTTTCTCCCTAAAGTCCAAGTAAGCTTACTGCCTAACTAAAGCGAATCTCCTCCAAGCTGCCAAGAACAAAAGTGGATCGCCACTTGTGACACTCAAACCACTCCGAGGCCTAGCTGTCAACAGAATGACACCCGATCAGGCTCAGCTCCCATCGTGTTGATTAAATTGTTGAATGCCGAGCTTTGAATTTAAAATGCAACACCGCATCACATACCCTTGAATCAGCCATTAATCCGGCTGCTTAAATCTCGAGTCGGCAGTCAAAATGCGTAACTCTGATGGCTTGGTCACCAAGAACAAACTGATAAGTGGGTCACTAGCTGCTCCAGGCTGTTCCTGTAAACGGCTGGCAACAAACAACCTGACACGTGGGTTAAGAAAATACAAATCCCTGAGATGGCTTACACCCTGAGCGGCCGTGAAACTGCACCTGAGCAACTGTCAGTGTGACACGGGGAGATCAAATATGAAACCAGCTGTTAAAGCCAAGTCGAACGAAACTCCTCCAGCCACGGTCGGTGTCAACAGATGTTAACAGAAACGTGGCGTGACTTGGCTATGTGATACAAACTACAAACTCCCTCGGCTCCGTCTGATTCTAAAATATAAAAATCAACCACAAGTGAAATCGGCTGTCAATGAAACTGTCCTCAACTGCTGATGAAAATGTGGAATGCCCAAAACGCGACCCTCGCTCGATTTTAACCTGTGCCGCATGCTTAGCTCACTGAAACCCGAGCTAGTTGTCAAACAATGTCGAGTTTTAAACACACGGCTGTCAAATAAATTGTGACGATCAGTTTTAAATTCGCTGTGTGCTAATAACCTGTTGAGACCCGAGTTCCCGTATCGAATCTACTGTGCATCGACTAATCGGCTATCACAGGAAATCCATGTGGAAAAAATCGAAAAAGAAAATAGAGCACCGCTCTACAATCACAAATCGCGGAAAATCACAGTCGTCAGCTCCTGCTCGTGTATTGGCGGTTTAATTGACCATGAAACCCGCCGTGTGCCGTTTATTCTGCTGAGAAAACCGAGCCCTGGCGTGTGAATGGTGAACGGGATCACCCTATGCGTCGATTTAGCTGTTGATGGTGTGGCCTCCACCGCGCTGGCTTCACCGAGTTCACTGAATTTTAAAAACTGCATCAATCTGTCGTCAACACGCTATTCTAGCCTGCGATGGTGGATTGTATTTTCCCTATCGGCCGCCATGAAGACGTGAAGGAGATGCGCCCATTTCTTTTAAATTCTGCCAATTTCGTCGAGCCTCGCGATTTAGGGCAAAGACAAATACAAATTATCAATCGACTGTCAATATTTAAGTTCAGCTGTGTGCTGGGTAATTCGCTAAACACTGATCTCAGGATCTGAAGGTAACTCGTACCAACTTCAATCGGCGGTTAATGACATGATATTCGATCGATTTGTGCCCGCTTCAAACTTACATTGGTGTGAGGACATAGCCCAACGTTGAAAGTAACTCTGTTATCAAGGAATCGGTGCTTGAGTTTCGGGTTCCGCTGCTTCATGTGAAGAAATACGCCGACGTCTGAGCTATGGGCCACCTCCACTGCAAATATATTCGTCATTGGGAGCCACAGCTACCATGTTTAGCATAGCGAGCATGGATGCATATCCAAAAGATGTTGCCCTCTTTTGAAAACGAAACCCCGAGTAGACAAGTGCTGCACGCTTTACATTTCCTGCCAGGTCTGGTGATTTTTTGGAGTCTTCTGCAAAATCATAGGCTTTGTATTATTGGTAAAGCCCTTAGTTGGAGAGAATCTAAAGATTGCTGTCGTAGAACTTGATTCTCAAACTCTGAGTTTGACAATTTTTGTGCTTGGCTCCTTATTCAGGACTTTGTGTTTTTTTTTTTTTTTTTTTAAACACAAAAGTGAGTGTAGCAATCTAAAAATATCTTTGTCTGACAAATTCAGCTGAGATTTGATTTCTGTACAGCTTAATTTTTTCGCAAATCTGAACAGCGATAATACAGATCCCTGATACGTAGTCACCATAACCTCCACCGACCTGACATTAAAATTTGCCAAACATATTGCACGTCCCTAAAGAGTATTTCGATGTTTAATTTGTGTCTGGGGTCAATGTCTTTGATGCATTTTACATGACTAACAGCAGCAGACCCAAAAATCACTTTGTCAACGGAAGAAACAAGTGTTTCTCCAGAACCTGCTATCACATGAACCAAATCTGAAAGTGCTCCTGCTCGGCCTCAAGTTCTGCTTCAACCCTAGTCATATTCTGACTGTAGGTGAACTCAGACAACCTCTGAAAACACATACGGCAACATCTCTTTTTTCTAGCTGTGTTGACACAAATGCCTTCCTGCTGCGCCTGTGGACACCCCTGTCAAATGGGGAGGTAACAAGTCCTTAATGGCAAGATTAAATGACCTTGTAGAATTACTGAACAATCTACTATTTTCCTCTGTCGACAACACTGTCATGATCGACAAGAGCACTCTCACTCACATTAGAGATTGTGTATAAGATTCACAAGACACTCTTGATTTCCTACAACTTGAGTTGCAGCTTCAACAAGAAGAAAGACATTCTGGACATGTTCATGTTCAGAAGAATCCCCTTCATGATTCTATTCAGCATCCTACACAAATTGCTGCCACTTCAGAAGCACATGAGAAAATTAGTGGCACGCCATCAGAAGTGAAAGAAAATGAAGATGAAGAATTGCATACAGAGGTTTTGCTTGCTCCTTCCAAGCCCATCATCAGACCATGGGAAGAGATCAGCCATAACAAGCATAGAACCGATATTGGATACGACAAGGAAGTGACAGCTCACATTCCCAATTTCTCCAAGCCTATCAAGTTTCAGAGTGCTAGATCCATCAATGAGAGTCCATCTTCATCCACATCAGTTCAGAGTTCGACATGCCAACACTGTGATCGAGTTGGCCATATGAAAGATCATTGTTTTGATCTTCACCCTTGTAAGCAATGTGGAAAACATACACACTCAGCAGACAGATGCTTCAGTTTGAAGAAACCTGCAAGAAAGAAGATTCATTATGGGTGGATCGCTTCTTGGCAAAGGTCGTCAACAGCCAAGAAGATTTATAAGTCATACCGAAGAGTTAATTCACGAGTATTCACGCATCTTGCAGTTGAGACATCTTCTTCTCCTCACCTTATACCTGACAGGAGGGAACATGATGTCAAGCGTCAAGTTTCGAAGCCTCCATCTAACAACAAGGAGCCATCAAACAAGCATGATCCACATCTAGTTTCAGAGGCCAGATTCAGTGATATAGAGACTCAGACAAAAGAGATATACTTGACATAGAGTACTCATATGTTTTGTCACCTACCCAAATTTTGAGGATATTTATTTTATGTTATTTCTTTTTGGCAAAATACTTTGTGTTAAATTATAATTACAAGTTTTGTAATTAATGACCAATTTGGTCAAAGATGACTGTAATGACTCATTATTATTATTTAATGAATAAAAATAGGAGACAAACACCCAAGAAAGCTGTTACAAGAGTGTTCACTGGCCCACTAGGAGGAATGGAAGCTGAAAGGAGGCATGGGACAGATGGCAGCATTTGCACTCTACCACTAGCTGTTGGTTATGGGACAACTCCCCTAAATTTGTGGCATTCCCTCTCCAGGTGGAGAGAGGTGAGCAGGCAGCTCACTAATGACCAATTAATTACTAAAAGGCCTAGGCAACCTATTAAAGGCAATTCGAATTGAGCAAGCAGCTCTTACAATGTTTTCTGCAAAAACATTTCCTCATGTGCATCAGGTGATGACTGAGAGATTCGAATAGGGAGGCTGTGGAGAGTGCATTTATAAGTCTACAAATTATTCTGAGAAGGACAAAAACCAGAGGTGCTGGTGCAGGTCCCTTTGACTGCTAAGCCTTTAAGGCTGGGTAAATTTCTTGCTGCTGCAAGTGGAGGACCTAAGCTTCTGAAGTTTCTTCCTCCTAGTGGATCAGTGAACAAAATCGGGGGTCCTAAGGTAGACATCTTGGCTGTTTTAGGAGCAAATTGGGTGGAACAGGTTTCTTGGGTGATTTGTTCCTCCCACAATTATCAGGTTCTACAGTTTTCATGGATCTTTTGTTAGTATTATGATTTTCTGCAGTAAATGGTTTAGAAATCTTTATAAATATTCAGTAGGAGTAACTATTTTATTTCTGATTTAATTTAACTGCTTAACTGATAAAATTACTCCTCTGCATTTTTCCCCATGCGTGAGTCTGCATCGTACTCCAGTACAGAGAGGTGGCATTAAACCTGTTAAGTTTAGTAAGAAAAAGCTAAGAGGATTATTTGGTTTCCTACAGTAATGTTTCTTTTACTTTGCTCTTTCATTCACAAATAAGGACACAGGACAAAAAAAAAAACATATGCACAGATCTATATTCCCAAGCATTTCATATTCTAGATAATTTAGCAGCCGCAAAATGAATCTCTGCATAGTACTCTAGAATAGAGAAACAATTTAAGATCGGATAAAATGATAGGCTGCATGCTAGCTCGGATGATTAAATTATACTGGTTATACCCTGTAAATGCTACATTTAACTGTACACATTAAATTTCAAAATACAAACAGCAATCTTGATAACATAACAATCACTTTCTCAAATGACAGAAGTAAAAGACTGCACAGAACTATGGTTTTAATATTTATCATCTGTTCCTATTTCTGAAAACGATGGACATGCTTTCATTCTTTCCGAATAGTAAAATATTACAAATCCATTCTTAGAAAACCTATCAAATTTATAAATACTAACAGCTGCAAGAATTTGATATTTCTTATACAAAGTTTTTGCCCCAAGCTTGTAGCTTTATCTAGATCGGTTTCATATATCTCTATGCCTTACATAATCGTTTCAACCCATTACTGTTACTTGGTTCTCTAAACCCTGAAGTATCTTGTAAAACCTGGCATTCTCTCATTTAGCATTTCGTTTCAACAGATTTCTTATTTTTGCATACTAACCAGTTTTTTTTAAGAAAAAGAAATGACTTACGATTCTTAGACCTTTCTTTAAACGACGGCATTCGTATTAGCCTAGTCATCGAAATCATAAGAGTAGAGCTTTTAAATTTGAAAACACAGGGTAGAAAAATTATTGCACTTAGCCTTCTGTTGTACACAGTTCCAAACCCTACCATTATCCCAACACAGTAAACTTTTCCTCACGCATGCTATCTTGTGCTACGAGTTTTGCAACCCTTCCAAAAACCACGCATTTAGGGTTCATTCCTCCATCTTTCTCATCAACAAAAATTACATATTAAAACACAGTAAGGCTACAGAATCATGCATCAGGACGAGCTACTAACCTAGGGGCGAGCAAAACCTCAGCCAGTAAGCTTCGTCAAACAAAAAAAAAATATATCGTCCACATAAACATTTCAAACGACTCTGACATCGCGTCACTGCAGTGCTAATCAACTTAATTAAAGGGAGGATTCATCCTCTTAACAGTCCTGCCCATTCACAACAACAAAAAACGCAACCCTTTCAACCCTCGTCAAACTACTAGCACCAGTAAAACCTAGCCAGAGGTACCTTAGAGGTATTAAAACAACGCCGAGGCTTACCCGGGAAATATCGTTGTACCCTTACCCGACCTTCGCCATAGAAATGACCCAATCCGGGTAGTAGCTTCCAGATTACATTCTCAGGAGGTTATCACAGGTTTGAATCAAAGAGACATTTTAAAACGTAAGAAAAAAAAAGGATAGCTAAGCTCTTACAGCTGGTTGAAACATTACCTGGATTTTGTAGAAACTCCAGGTGATAGTCGCCTGACATGATTTTGCACTCGGAAAAACCCCTTCTTAAAAACTTCATCGATTGGCTGGTGGCTCGACCTTGCAGTTACAGGTTCCTTCCATCGGTTAGTGTTCGAATCCTTGGGGTGAACCCTCCATTATAATCTTCTCAAAAACCCTACACTGTAACGGTCTGTCGGCCTCGCTCCTCGAAAGCTCGCAGGAGAATGGAGCCCAAAGGTCACTCCAAGCATCATTTTGGGCATTGACGAGCTAGGGTTTCATCCAACGGCTAAGATTCATTGAGATCAACGACGGAGCCTTGTCTATCATCAACGTTGGGAGATGTGCACCACTACATTTAATTCCCCATTAATTATTGCCTCCACGACGATGCCAAATCAACAACCACGAAGGCAGAGCTAGTTACAGCTAGGATTTGTAGTACAATTTCATCAACTCTTTCACGTGCTCTAAGACAGGGTAGCATACACTCATACGACCACAAATTTCAACCGCGAGAAGACTTCAATGCCAGGACCAGAACCGATGACATGCCTGAAATATTCGTACTCAACATTCAATAGCGCCGTAACACCTGCCATGCCAAAGTTTTTTCACGTTAAGAATCATTCCATTGTATTGTTAAACCGAATGTATAATATCTGACTTTTGTTGTGTAGAGTCGACGATTAGATAAGTAGGGTTATATTTCTTTATGTTCATAATTTGCCACATAAATATATTTGTATAATACCCCATTAAAATCTCATACATCGAACCCATAGTTGGAAATCATAGTGGTCGCATCGTTTTAGTTATTGCATGGCATGGCACATAGCATCATAGAATTAATAATCTCAAAAGCGTAATCTTATATAGTTTTGTTACCATTCTAAAGTAAAATCGTCACTATATTATAAAGATAGAACACATTGGACATCACCTCTATAGTATGTTTGTTTGACAATTACAAAAGCATAATATTGAAATTGTAATTACAATGGCCTTCGGCTCATTACGTCTTTAGCATTCTATTTGCCTCACCCATACCACTAGTCTTGAGCCCCACTGGAGCCAAGACGGTACAAACCGACGCTTGATGAAATGATATGCTTATAAAAAGAAAGGATATTAACGTCGTCATATTGCGTTTAGCTTGTAACGTAAACTTGCCAAGGTATAAATATTTGTTTTTTTCTGACATATGTATCATTGAGTTTAGTCTTAGGATTCGCTCATTGCAACTTCTGAAGTAAGTATTTAGGCTCAAAAACATTACACCTAGATAGACAAAGACGCACACCTAAATCCTGGAATCACTTAGAACCTTCATCAAACTTGGACGACTAACAGAAACATAGTTACCTTTACATTTCTTGAATTTTGTCATGTTAACCTTACCTGTGAATCTGCGCAAGAAGGACAAGTACAAATGCTTTAGCATGATAGCTAAGTAAGCCTCAGGCACCTCATAGGACCCCTTCATCGTCAAAAAAAAGAAACAACTGTCAGTACCTTGTTAAGAAAGCTTGATCTTAAGATAACTCTAAGTACTGTTAAAATAAGCAGAACTAATTAAAGTACAACATGTCGCTGTCATCAAATTGTCATTAGTTAAGCAACTCAGCAATTAATTTGTTTTCTGAAATAATGAACCCTTTTTTTTGGTACTAAAAGTCGTCTTATCATCATTTATTATTTCCGTAGTTATAATTATTAACATTTAATGATGATTTAGAAATTTTAAATTTCTATGAAAATAATGGGATGTTACATGTGGTATCAGAGCTCATGTTCGAACTCTAGGCCTAAAAAGGTCCAAGAAAACACGCAACAGAAATTTTATGACTGCAAAGTCCTTCGCTAATTCAAGTTTAATTTATTTTGCTATATACAGAAAATTGTTTTTAATTTACAGGTATGAAAGGATCGGCTGAACGGGTGGAGGGCAGATTTCCACCAAACAGCCATAGTACGGAACAGTTATTCCATGGCAATATGGACAACAATTCATCTAAATTATTACGTGCTTTTCAAGAATTGAAAGCAGAGATAAGATCAGTAAAGCAGGACAATGAAAGAATTATGAGAACACAAGAGGAGTTGAAGAAAGTACTATTCGACCAATACCCAATAGATGGACAGGAAATTGAACGTACTTCCGAGACTAAAGACTTACCTTATGAGGGCAAGAGTAAGCAAGCAAAAACAGGTGATGAAAACAGCAACTCAACATCCTCAAGAACTTCCAAACATCCACATAAAAAGAAGCATAATTATTCTAGTGACAGCAGTGAAGGAGACTTCAAGCCAAAGAGAAAAAGAAATAAACAGTACAAACAGATATCTGGTGAATTCAAGAAAATCAAACCCCCAACTTTCAATGGCGAAATGGAGAAAGGAGAGGCAGCTGAGGCATGGCTGTCCGGCATGAAAAAGTATTTTCAGATCTACGATTATTTAGAATCCTTAAAAGCAAAAATGGCAATTTACAATCTGACCGGGAAAGCAGATATTTGATGGCAAGACCTTAAAAGGGTAAAAGGCATAAAGGACCGACATGTGAGTTGGAGTGCTTTTAAAAGATACTTCAAGAAGAAATTCTTATCTAAGCAGTATTATGAAGAAAAATCCAAAGAATTCTATGATCTAAAACTGGGAAAGATGAACATGAAAGAACTGAACAGCAAGTTTTTAAGTTTGCTAAGGTATGTACCATACATGGTGGAAGAAAAACCGAAGGTCCAGAGGTACCTAAGTTGTCTACCCTTCAACATCAAGGACAGAATAGAGTACGATAACCCTAAGACATTGGAAGAAGCCATGAGGAAAGCAACCTTTTGCTTTGACTAGAACATGAAAAGAGAAGGGGTGCCTAACTGGAAAAACCCAAAACCCAGTAACTTTGAACAGAAAAAGAAAAATTTCAGATATGGTGGAAATTCTGGTTTCCAAAAGAAAAATTTCCAAAATCGAAATTTTCAAGGGAACAGTTCCAAAAATAGTCAGCAGCAGAAATTTACAGCTCACAGAAATGTTCCCAATGTTGCCAGGACCAATGAGCAGAAGCCACCTGTTAAATGCTTTGAGTGCCAAGGACCTCATTATGCCTCAGATTGTCCCCTTAAGAAGCAGACAGCTAACCATATTCACTCCATACAGTCTCAAGCTACTGTAGGAGATTTGGCAAGAGAAGTACCCAGAATTAATGCAGCTTTAGACAATCGGAAAGTAGAACACCAAGTCTTAATGGTAGAGGTTGAAGGTATGTTACAAAACCATCCAGTTTCTATTTTAATTGATCCAGGTGCTAGTCTAAGTTACATATCACCAGTTATTGTCGAAAATTTTAAGTTGAAAACAGAAAAATTCAATAAATCATGGTTGGTTAGACTAGCAATAGGAACGAAAAGAAGGGTTTCTGATTTTGTGGAAAGTTGTGTTTTAGCTATGAACCAACTAAAAACACGGATCAAGTTAAATGTTTTACCTTTAGGATCTTATGACATATTAATTGGAATGGACTGGCTGGAAGCCCATCATGTCATTCTGAATTGTTATGAGAAAAGTTTCATTTGTCTGGATGATGAAGGAAGGACAATAGAAGTAAAAGGCATTCCTAGGAAAACATCCGTTAGACAGATTTCAGCCATGCAAGTAAAGAGGGCAGTCAGAAAAGGATGTCATATGTTTGCAGTAAATGCGGTGCATGATTAGTTAAGTACTAAGGAGGACAAACTGAAAATAGAAGACATACATGTCTTCAATGATTTCCAAGATGTTTTTCCCGAAGAGATCCCAGAATTACCTCCCAAAAGAGGTCTGGATTTTACTATTGAATTAATACCAAGTGCAGTACCAAGTTCTAAAGCTCCATACCGAATGAATATACTAGAGCTGAATGAGTTAAAATCTCAGTTGAAGGAGTTGATCGATAAAAAATATATAAGACCCAGCGTGTCTCCTTGGGGAGCACTGGTCATTTTTGTTAAGAAGAAAGATGGTACCTGTTATCACCTAAGTTGTAGTTACCCCTATGGATGCATCCAGTCATGGATGGCAATAGGGAAGGGCAACTCGAAAGGTGCAACCACGATCACCTCGACCTCCAATATGTATGGTTGTCACGCCAGTCGAGGCAACCTTCGCTTTATGTTATCTAGCCCAGACAACAAAGGGGGAGACCCGATCTACTCCCGATAGGAGAGATCAAAACCAAGACACCAAATCAGGGTATTTCTAAGTGAAGTTAGGTGTATGGTTTATCCTAGACCTAAGGATGAAGTCACAAGCCAAGTGAGGGGTTCAATAGGTATAGCTTTGGTTCATAGTTGAATGTAAGAGTGACTTATGATGTTTGTAATGAGATCTAGGGCTAGTGTACTAGTTCAATGTCAAAAGATCCACTGCCTTGGGGACCGTGTCCAATGCAGGGTAGTTAAGGGTTGTATTGGGGCTAACTAGTACAGATGGCAAGCTTGACCATGATACATGATTGCTTCAAAGGTTTAGTTCACCATGCATAGGTCAATCCACAAGTCAATCCAACAATCTAGGAAGGTTGAACTACCTTGGAGAGAGACCAGTGCCTTGGGAATTGGGAAGTGGAGTCAAAGTAAAGTTGACTTGTGGTTTAGGACTCCTAGCACTTGGGACAAGTGGGCAATAGAGGTCTTGATGGATGAATGGGTCTAGATCTAGGTTTGACCCAAGTGGACCACAATCCCTTAAAACAGGGAATGCAATCCCCAAGGCAAAATTTGACAAAGTGACAGTCTAGACCTAGGTTTTGAATTATTCCGGTTTCAGATCTCCAAAAATCTCAAGTACCCAGTTCCTCGAAGTGAGTGAACTCACTTCTCCAAGGTGGTGCGACTTTGCCCAAGGAGGCCTAAAAGTGGGGTTAGGTGGGTCAAATCTAGTCGGATGGCATCCAAATTTTAGATCCAGGTAGATCAGTCAAGTAGGGGTATGGATCTATAATTTTGTGGCAATCCACCGGTTAGATCTTAGTAGATCTGAGTTTAAGTGTTCCAAGTGGTCCAAAATGGGGATTAAATCCCTTAAAATGTGGAATAGGGCCTACAAGGTGAATTTCAGAAAAGTGACAACCTGGGTGTATGTTATTTGATGTGTAGATGTCAAATCAAGTGGAATCTCAAACACCCATCGCTTAGATCTAGGTCAACCTGCTCAAACTAGGAAGTGCGCCTTGCTTGGGAGAGGCTAAGTTGGCCTGGGAAGGGGGTCAAATGGAAGCCAATCCTCACCAAACTATAGATCCGGGATGCCGTGGATGCTATAGAGGTGGGTTCTTAATATTACGCCCAACAACCCAATAGATCTAAGTAGATCTGAGAAAATGCAAAATTGGGGTTTTAATTAATTAGGGTTTTAAATGTTTTTGACAATTGGATAGATCATGGAGATAGAACTTACCTTGAGATCATACATGAATGATGTGGATGAGATGCCTTGATGTTGAGGAAGATTCCCGCAGAGATCAAATGAGAGATTGTTGATTTGCTTGCCAATTTGATGCCCTAGTCCACAAGTGCGCCTTCCTCTACCTGTCAAACCAAGGAATGAAGATTCAATCAGTAAGAGCAAGTATGGAAGAAATACAAGAGAAATGCAAATAGTAACATGAAATAGAAAGTCCTGGGACAGTAATACTCCTTGTTACCAACGAAGAGCTCCAAAGAAGAAGTAGGGAGAGTCTTCCCCTACCAATACCTCCTCCTCCAAGCAAATCGGCCTCCACCTGTAGATGCAAAATCGTGGTACAAAAGATATGGCAAACAAGATCTCCAATAACTCAGTGCAAAGGAAGAACCAACGAACGAACACCAAAAACATTCACCACAACATTGGAGATAGATGCAATAATAATTTTCTATTCCAATAATCCAGAGCCAAAAGTCCCTTTACAATGAGAGGCTCTCTCCTTTAAATAGGAAGGAGAGGCACCAAAACCCTAACCACTTTTTGAATGAGTGGCTAAGATTAAAAGATACAAATGTCTAATCAATGGTTGAGATGAGCTCAACAATGAAATACATGGATCACTAATAAAATATAACATAAGTGGACAAAGTCGCCCTATAAGAGGGGAATCCCACCAAATCATGATGACAAAATATCATAAGAGGCTCATGGTGGGTCCAAGGGGTAATTTTATCCCTCCTTGGTCAATCCCCATGGCACAATAACCAATAAATAATCATGAAAGTACCAAATCGTGCCTCCATAGTGAAGTCGTGGTCCTCAAAAGACCTCAAAAAATCCACAGAAAGTGCCATAAGTGATGGATGCAGGCCCCGATGAAGCTGAAACTGCTGGAGAAGGTGTGGAAGGTCCCGATCTATCATCACTGATCATCCCATGCCATAACTTTGCCTCAGTAGCCCAAATCGATTTCTTCAATAGCCATTTCTACCAATCCTGAAATGCCTCGGGAAGCGTGAAACTGCCCCAAACAGCCTCCTGGAGTGCTGGCGCTGTCAAGGTGAGGGCACCAATGTGTCCGGAAGGGGGGTAATATGGTAAAAACAAGTGGCTGGACCACCCCCTCCATCATCAGCGCCCTAGGTCAACCGGATAAAAGTCATCTCTGCTCCGACAGGGCCTCTAACAGACCAAAACTGCACTGGGACAGCCTACTGAGGCTCAATCATCACTGTAAGTGCCCGAAACTGAAAACAAACTGTCCCATTGGACTCAGAAGGTCCAAATCTATCCAAGATGTGTACTCATACACCATATGAGTCTCTGCATGATCAAAATAAATATCCATTATACCGGAACAGGGCCAATAATAATGTGCTGTACATATACAAATACTGCTGAAACCCCAGAATCATCATCATAACCCTGTAGCTGCTGCATAGAATCATCCTGTATGTGTACATAGACCATATATCATCTATCCATATCATCATAAGGTCTAACATCTCATGTCCCATGGTCCTCCATGGTCAAACTAGGTCCAACCAAGACCAAATATAACTCAGTCCATCATCCAAGGCTGCTGAAAAGTATCAAGGTTAATACATGCTTTACAATTTATTCAAATAGCAATTATAACACAGAGTGATCATGACTGGCGATCTAAATCCAAATATATAGTGTCGTTAATTATTATTATTACTCAGACTAGACTTTCAGGATCATACTCACTTCATAGTTGTGATCAATTTGCTAGTGAAGGGTGAAGGCTTAAATTAACTGGCTAGGCTAAGGGATGACTTAGCTGTCTTGACTTTGTGACACTTTGGCAAGGGAAAGGGAATACACCATAGTATATACTGAATGAGCAATAACACAGGGAATGGCGGTGTCTCACAAATGGATGAGTTGTTTAAAGAGGGTTTATTCACCTTCACAGATGCGCACAAACCATAATACAAATAAGGCCAGCAATTGTTTAGATATAGCATTTAAGTTCCATTGCTTTTTGGGCCTGAAGTTTCCATAGCCTTGATCTATGTGTGTTTACAAACACATTGCATAGATTTACATTTTTTCTTTTAGGCTTTCTGCTGCAGGTGTGTTTTTAAGGCACTTGTTTACCTGAGCACTTCTAGGTGTGTCATGGACAGCTTGTTTACCTAGGTATTTATTTTCCAAAAGATACAACATTTTATTTTCATTGCCATTTTCATTTGGCATGCCTCTCATTCATGTGTGTTTAGAAACACATTGCATTAATGGGCTTTTCATACAAGATATAGCATTTCATTTTTCCAGATTTTTGTATTCATGGCAGCACTAAAAGTTTCAGGTTTAGCCAACACAACTTTAGTGACTAGGGGGAATTCACAAGGAACTCCAACTCACCATAGGTAAGTTTTGTCACCAACTCAGAGCCGAGACACAATAAACAGGGAAGCTCATCCAATACAGAGGCTACAGTGGGGAAAAGTCCTCCATGCCACTAGTCAAGTAGTAAGTCAGGGTGATAATCTAAAAGGTAGGCCATGGATGGATGAAGACAATGAAATGATGGAGCCAACACTAGCAAGCCAGAGTATGGTGTAATGATCACCTCTATTCTCCCTAAGGAGGGTATGTACCAATGAGTATGAATAGTGAACTTCTAAGTCTGAGTAGGGACAATAATATATATATAATAGGTCAACCAGGTCCAAATATCTATATGATCGCCAGATCATGATACTAAGTGCTAAGACATGCTATAAGAATAAGTATAAAAGCAATCTAACCATAATACCACGATATACCTGCTGAGTCATATACCTGAAAGCTCATAAACCTGTACCATCACCTGTCCTCTGAGACTGCTGCTGTAACTCTGGGCACTACTGTCTGCTCTGTACCAATGGTATAATGGCTACATCGGTCATCTCTCTGAGTGTCCTGAAACTCAGTCATGGCATGGGGAATACAACTGCTGTCCACTATCTGATAGTGATCCAATATAGATGCTCATCTCAGCATCTCAGATGTAAGGGAACTGGCTGAATAGTGTACTGGAATGAGAAAAATAATGTATGGTAGCCCGGCTACTATATATGTGATAACATCTGGCTCCGGCTGGGACAAGTGCTCTGCTGAAATGAGCGCTTGAGAACCTCAGAATCTCTGGTCCTCGAACTCTGCTACTCGAATCCACAATCCAGCACCCATTTTATTTCCAGCTTTTATTCTTGCAACCTATTTTCTGCATTCACAAACATCAAAAATACCTCATGCCGCATGTGTGGGAAAAATATAAAACCAACTGAAATAAAATCTACTCTATGTCAGAAATATAAATGCATGAAATATATAAGTGCAGAAAGTAAATTAAACTTCTAACATAATTTGCAAAATTTGAAATTTATTGTGCAGGAAAAGAAAAAGTGGCAGGTACTCATTTAAACTAGGAGCTTACAAAAGAGTTTAGAGATAAACAAGGTGCCAGACTCAATGGCTGAAAAACTAACTACTGCCCAAGTAGGCTTATTCAGTTCCTACCTACTCTAATCTAACCAGTCATCACAAATGCTAGGTAAAATCATAAATCCAGTGCAACCATTCATCGAACAAGTTAATAATTCTTCTTTGATTTTTGCTTAGAAAACGAGTCAGGATTAGATTAAGGATTAATGAAATTGATAGCACAACTTTCCTGATTTGTTCAAAAATTAAGAAAGGAGTTGAATGGTGCAAAATGAAATTATGCCAAGGGAAAGACTGATTACTGCAAACATCCTCCATCCAAGAATTGATAGGATCATAAAATTCATGCAGATGATTGTTTAAAATTGATGGAGGGAAAATACATGACATTTCATTTAATAAACTACTTTCCTCATTGACTTCTCTTATATATTCAATTTGACTCTCCTTGGGACTGAGGATCAAATAAAAATCAAGTGGGGATAAATTGAGGTTTAGAAGACGAAAAGTCAAACTCAAACCCACTTGATGCTCAAAAATGGAGAAAAGGTGAAATTGATCTTTAAATATCTTTTCTAGCCACCAAGAATGATTGATAACTTGACAATAAGCATTATGGTTCCAAAGTGACTGAAAAGGGAAATGAAGTGCTTTTTCTCCAAACATGTAATCATGCTTATACTTCTTTTTGAAAATTTCCAAGGCAAAAGATTGACTAGAGCACCAACCCAAAGATGATTGAAACAGTTGGGAAGGGAGGGTGGATTGCAAATATGAAAATTCTCCCAAATGGATAAACAAGCTCGACCTTAGATTTTGATAATAGAAAACATTCTTTATTCTAGGAATAATTTCGAGCTTTTGATCAAATTTAATATTTATAACCTGAGGACAAGATTGGCCATAACTATTTAACTCTAAGTTATCTTGATTAAAGATGAAAAAATGAAAATTTAAAAATTCATTGTAAGAAGTGGAACAAAGATTGGAACACCTAGTATGATTTATTACTTCTTCCTCATCTTGATATTGATCTTTTATTAATTCATCATTAAAATTATAAGAGGATAAGTGATCATTTTCATTTAACTGATCAGGGGTGAAATTAATAATTTCATTTAACATATCCTGATTATTTGCACAATGATCACCTGAAATCACCACTAGAGGATCTTGATCTATGTCCCTACTTTCTTCTTCTTTGGTAAGTTGATAAGGAATTGAATGACCACTAAAGACAGAATGACTAATGAATCTTTTTGAGGGAGGAACTTCAATGGACCTGTTAACTAAAAGCTCATCCTCAGAAATTCCCTTAGGATCAGGACTAGGGCTACCTAAAAAGCAATTTGAAAACTTACGGTTTGTACAATGATTAAAGATTTGACTTTCGATTGACTCAAAAGTAGAAGACTTATCATCAGAAGAAATTGGGCAGGAAAGGTCATCTCCGGATGTTGACAAATCACTTGATATTTGATTGTTAAATGATTCAACAATAGGATCGGAAAGGGGAAGGTTTTGATCTTGGATTTGATTTGAAAGATACATATCATCGAATTCACTTCCCCATTCTTCTAGGAATTTGTTTTCAAATATGTCATAACCAGAAATGCTATTGGGTTTCAAATTCAAAAGCCAGAGTCCAGCTCTTTCTTTGAAAGATGAAGCCAATAGTCTCATACACACATCCTCATGGGTTATGGATAACTCGTTAAGAACTTCCCGAAATCTTTCAAGGTGCCTTCTAGCAGAGATTTCATAACTTCCATCGAAAGTAGGCAACCTTTCATAGGCTTGATGAGGAATATGATGAGGATACCCAACAATTTTGGAAAAGTCAAAAACTTTCAATCGACCAAAAGTCCTAGGTCGCTCAGAAGCAGCCATGGATAATAATTTTCTTTATTTTATATTTTATATTTTTTATATTTTTATATTTATTTTTAAATTCAAGAACCTGAAAACAAAATGATGCACCCCATGGGTTCTAGATAACGATAAGATTAGTGTTATAGGGATGTAAATGAGCTCGCTCCTCAGCGGAGTCACGATTGGGAGTCGCCAGGTAGATTTAAACTCTTCTACCAAGATATGTGTCGTTGTATATGCGGGAAGGACTAGTAGCTTTTCTAAGGTAAGCCTATTGTGTCCCCAGCGCCAAAATGTTATGGCAAAGAGAATAGGAAAGCTTTGAAGAAAAGTATGTCGAACTAGTGCAAGCTATTGCCTCCCCGGCAACGGCGCCAAAATGTTTGGCAAAGAGGAGGGGAGGAGAGCTAAAAAATAATATATCGAACCAGGGTAAGCCTATGCCTTCCCCGGCAACGGCGCCAAAATGTTATCACCTAAGTTGTAGTTACCCCTATGGATGGATCCAGTCATGGATGGAAATAGGGAAGGGCAACTCGAAAGGTGCAACCACGATCACCTCGACCTCCAATATGTATGGTTGTCACGCTAGTCGAGGCAACCTTCGCTTTATGTTATCTAGCCCAGACAACAAAGGGGGAGACCCGATCTACTCCCGATAGGAGAGATCAAAACCAAGACACCAAATCAGGGTATTTCTAAGTGAAGTTAGGTGTATGGTTTATCCTAGACCTAAGGATGAAGTCACAAGCCAAGTGAGGGGTTCAATAGGTATAGCTTTGGTTCATAGTTGAATGTAAGAGTGACTTATGATGTTTGTAATGAGATCTAGGGCTAGTGTACTAGTTCAATGTCAAAAGATCCACTGCCTTGGGGACCGTGTCCAATGCAGGGTAGTTAAGGGTTGTATTGGGGCTAACTAGTACAGATGACAAGCTTGACCATGATACATGATTGCTTCAAAGGTTTAGTTCACCATGCATAGGTCAATCCACAAGTCAATCCAACAATCTAGGAAGGTTGAACTACCTTGGAGAGAGACCAGTGCCTTGGGAATTGGGAAGTGGAGTCAAAGTAAAGTTGACTTGTGGTTTAGGACTCCTAGCACTTGGGACAAGTGGGCAATAGAGGTCTTGATGGATGAATGGGTCTAGATCTAGGTTTGACCCAAGTGGACCACAATCCCTTAAAACAGGGAATGCAATCCCCAAGGCAAAATTTGACAAAGTGACAGTCTAGACCTAGGTTTTGAATTATTCCGGTTTCAGATCTCCAAAAATCTCAAGTACCCAGTTCCTCGAAGTGAGTGAACTCACTTCTCCAAGGTGGTGCGACTTTGCCCAAGGAGGCCTAAAAGTGGGGTTAGGTGGGTCAAATCAAGTCGGATGGCATCCAAATTTTAGATCCGGGTAGATCAGTCAAGTAGGGGTATGGATCTATAATTTTGTGGCAATCCACCGGTTAGATCTTAGTAGATCTGAGTTTAAGTGTTCCAAGTGGTCCAAAATGGGGATTAAATCCCTTAAAATGTGGAATAGGGCCTACAAGGTGAATTTCAGAAAAGTGACAACCTGGGTGTATGTTATTTGATGTGTAGATGTCAAATCAAGTGGAATCTCAAACACCCATCGCTTAGATGTAGGTCAACCTGCTCAAACTAGGAAGTGCGCCTTACTTGGGAGAGGCTAAGTTGGCCTGGGAAGGGGGTCAAATGGAAGCCAATCCTCACCAAACTATAGATCCGGGATGCCGTGGATGCTATAGAGGTGGGTTCTTAATATTACGCCCAACAACCCAATAGATCTAAGTAGATCTGAGAAAATGCAAAATTGGGGTTTTAATTAATTAGGGTTTTAAATGTTTTTGACAATTGGATAGATCATGGAGATAGAACTTACCTTGAGATCATACCTGAATGATGTGGATGAGATGCCTTGATGTTGAGGAAGATTCCCGCAGAGATCAAATGAGAGATTGTTGATTTGCTTGCCAATTTGATGCCCTAGTCCACAAGTGCGCCTTCCTCTACCTGTCAAACCAAGGAATGAAGATTCAATCAGTAAGAGCAAGTATGGAAGAAATACAAGAGAAATGCAAATAGTAACATGAAATAGAAGGTCCTGGGACAGTAATACTCCCTGTTACCAACGAAGAGCTCCAAAGAAGAAGTAGGGAGAGTCTTCCCCTACCAATACCTCCTCCTCCAAGCAAATCGGCCTCCACCTGTAGATGCAAAATCGTGGTACAAAAGATATGGCAAACAAGATCTCCAATAACTCAGTGCAAAGGAAGAACCAACGAACGAACACCAAAAACATTCACCACAACATTGGAGATAGATGCAATAATAATTTTCTATTCCAATAATCCAGAGCCAAAAGTCCCTTTACAATGAGAGGCTCTCTCCTTTAAATAGGAAGGAGAGGCACCAAAACCCTAACCACTTTTTGAATGAGTGGCTAAGATTAAAAGATACAAATGTCTAATCAATGGTTGAGATGAGCTCAACAATGAAATACATGGATCACTAATAAAATATAACATAAGTGGACAAAGTCGCCCTATAAGAGGGGAATCCCACCAAATCATGATGACAAAATATCATAAGAGGCTCATGGTGGGTCCAAGGGGTAATTTTATCCCTCCTTGGTCAATCCCCATGGCACAATAACCAATAAATAATCATGAAAGTACCAAATCGTGCCTCCATAGTGAAGTCGTGGTCCTCAAAAGACCTCAAAAAATCCACAGAAAGTGCCATAAGTGATGGATGCGGGCCCCGATGAAGCTGAAACTGCTGGAGAAGGTGTGAAGGTCCCGATCTATCATCACTGATCATCCCATGCCATAACTTTGCCTCAGTAGCCCAAATCGATTTCTTCAATAGCCATTTCTACCAATCCTGAAATGCCTCGGGAAGCGTGAAACTGCCCCAAACAGCCTCCTGGAGTGCTGGCGCTGTCAAGGTGAGGGCACCAATGTGTCCGGAAGGGGGGTAATATGGTAAAAACAAGTGGCTGGACCACCCCCTCCATCATCAGCGCCCTAGGTCAACCGGATAAAAGTCATCTCTGCTCCGACAGGGCCTCTAACAGACCAAAACTGCACTGGGACAGCCTACTGAGGCTCAATCATCACTGTAAGTGCCCGGAACTGAAAACAAACTGTCCCATTGGACTCAGAAGGTCCAAATCTATCCAAGATGTGTACTCATACACCATATGAGTCTCTGCATGATCAAAATAAATATCCAATATACCGGAACAGGGCCAATAATAATGTGCTGTACATATACAAATACTGCTGAAACCCCAGAATCATCATCATAACCCTGTAGCTGCTGCATAGAATCATCCTGTATGTGTACATAGACCATATATCATCTATCCATATCATCATAAGGTCTAACATCTCATGTCCCATGGTCCTCCATGGTCAAACTAGGTCCAACCAAGACCAAATATAACTCAGTCCATCATCCAAGGCTGCTGAAAAGTATCAAGGTTAATACATGCTTTACAATTTATTCAAATAGCAATTATAACACAGAGTGATCATGACTGGCGATCTAAATCCAAATATATAGTGTCGTTAATTATTATTATTACTCAGACTAGACTTTCAGGATCATACTCACTTCATAGTTGTGATCAATTTGCTAGTGAAGGGTGAAGGCTTAAATTAACTGGCTAGGCTAAGGGATGACTTAGCTGTCTTGACTTTGTGACACTTTGGCAAGGGAAAGGGAATACACCATAGTATATACTGAATGAGCAATAACACAGGGAATGGCGGTGTCTCACAAATGGATGAGTTGTTTAAAGAGGGTTTATTCACCTTCACAGATGCGCACAATCCATAATACAAATAAGGCCAGCAATTGTTTAGATATAGCATTGAAGTTCCATTGCTTTTTGGGCCTGAAGTTTCCATAGCCTTGATCTATGTGTGTTTACAAACACATTGCATAGATTTACATTTTTTCTTTTAGGCTTTCTGCTGCAGGTGTGTTTTTAAGGCACTTGTTTACCTGAGCACTTCTAGGTGTGTCATGGACAGCTTGTTTACCTAGGTATTTATTTTCCAAAAGATACAACATTTTATTTTCATTGCCATTTTCATTTGGCATGCCTCTCATTCATGTGTGTTTAGAAACACATTGCATGAATGGGCTTTTCATACAAGATATAGCATTTCATTTTTCCAGATTTTTGTATTCATGGCAGCACTAAAAGTTTCAGGTTTAGCCAACACAACTTTAGTGACTAGGGGGAATTCACAAGGAACTCCAACTCACCATAGGTAAGTTTTGTCACCAACTCAGAGCCGAGACACAATAAACAGGGAAGCTCATCCAATACAGAGGCTACAGTGGGGAAAAGTCCTCCATGCCACTAGTCAAGTAGTAAGTCAGGGTGATAATCTAAAAGGTAGGCCATGGATGGATGAAGACAATGAAATGATGGAGCCAACACTAGCAAGCCAGAGTATGGTGTAATGATCACCTCTATTCTCCCTAAGGAGGGTATGTACCAATGAGTATGAATAGTGAACTTCTAAGTCTGAGTAGGGACAATAATATATATATAATAGGTCAACCAGGTCCAAATATCTATATGATCGCCAGATCATGATACTAAGTGCTAAGACATGCTATAAGAATAAGTATAAAAGCAATCTAACCATAATACCACGATATACCTGCTGAGTCATATACCTGAAAGCTCATAAACCTGTACCATCACCTGTCCTCTGAGACTGCTGCTGTAACTCTGGGCACTACTGTCTGCTCTGTACCAATGGTATAATGGCTACATCGGTCATCTCTCTGAGTGTCCTGAAACTCAGTCATGGCATGGGGAATACAACTGCTGTCCACTATCTGATAGTGATCCAATATAGATGCTCATCTCAGCATCTCAGATGTAAGGGAACTGGCTGAATAGTGTACTGGAATGAGAAAAATAATGTATGTTAGCCCGGCTACTATATATGTGATAACAGTACCCTAAGACTTTGCATAGATTATCGTCAACTGAATAAAATGACGATCAAGAATAGATATCTGCCGCCCCGCATTAACGATCTACTTGACCAGCTAGGTGGAGCAACGGTATTCTCAAAGATTGATTTACGGTCAGGATATCATCAAGTTCGTGTGAAGGATGAAGACATTTTCAAAACAGCCTTTAGAACTCGTTGTCATGCCGTTTGGATTGACTAATGCCCCTGCTGTATTTATGTGTTTGATGAACAAAATTCTGCACAAATACTTAGATAAGTTCGCAGTTGTGTTTATCGATGACATTTTAGTATATTCTAAGAACAAGGAGGAGCATGATGAACATCTACGTATCATTCTGCAAGTTCTGAGGGAGCACCAGTTATATGCTAAGTTCAGTAAGTGTGATTTTTACAAAGACAAAATTCAGTACTTAGGACACATAATCTCTGAGGAAGGGATTTCAGTTGACCCCGCCAAGATAAAGGCCATTAATGAATGGCCAGTTCCTAAAGATGTGACGGATGTGCGGTCATTTATGGGTATTACTAGTTATTACAGAAAATTCATTGAAGGGTTTTCAAGGATTGCAAACCCCATAACTTCTTTGCAGAAAAAAGGAAAGAAGTTTGACTGGGATCAAAAATGTGCAGACAATTTTAAAAGGTTAAAGGAATTACTGACTACAGCACCTATTTTAAGGATTGCAGATCCTAATAAAGATTTTGTAGTATGTACAGACGCATGTAATGACGGACTTGGAGGAGTCCTAACACAGGAGAGACATGCTGTAGCCTATGAATCGAGAAAGCTGAAAATACATGAGAAGAACTATTCTACCTACAATCTAGAATTGTTAGCAGTAATTCAAGCCTTGAAAATGTGGCGTCACCACCTTATTGGTAGAAAATTTACCTTAATGACAGATAACATGGGGCTTGTTGTTAGCCAAACCGCACACTAGCAGCGGAAATCTTTCGAAAGCTGTCTCCCTCACTGGAAAGTGGGGAGAGGTGTGGCCTTGGGGGCAAGCAATGAGCCAGGTACTATCATCTGAATCCCAGCTCCTCCGTTTAGGCTAACTCCTAACGAAGCCAAGGGGGGTAGTCCCTACAAAGAGTTTCACTAAGGCTCTTGTGTTTTTTAGGTTTTAAGTGTGAATGATGCGGATGGGTGTTGTTTAGGAGTTTATTATGATGAGACCAATTAAAAGATGAGATAAGCACAAGATAATGACGCAATCCACGTTGCTAAATAAGATAACAAGATTCACAGTATATTTCAAGACTTAACAATCATATGAAGCATTCACAACAAAATAACACAAGGACAAGTGGTCCTGATTAAGATATAAACCTTTAAATACCAGTGCCTTATGGAGTCAAAATAAAGAACAAAGATTGTGATGCTGAATGTGTGGGTCTTGAGAGATGCTGTTTGTGAGATCGTTTTGAAATTTATCTTGGTAAATTGTAAATTTTAATGGTCTTGATTATTAGGGCTAAAACCAAGGATATCAAAAGAGTGGAACCTTAACCATGAACAAATACTGGCACCTCTTAGATGGTATGTCGGGAGCACCCAGATTGCAAAGAGGACAAGTGTACTTACGGCTTGACCGCCCTTGAGTCTGACAGTGGATTCCCGGCACCACCCGTTTCAGGAAGCACCTCAGTGATTTGATACTGGTTTTGGTTTTAGGTAAAATTTTAATTATGTTATCACTTGTAAGTTTAGCAAGTCCTTCACCTTTCTAAGTACTAGCCCAACCGTTTCCGGTTGGCAGAGCATACGGGTGTTGGACAATTTAACCAAAAGTAAATTAATTAGGGGGAATGTAGGTTGGAATATTTTATTAAATTAAGAGCACTTGTTCAACCCTCCGACAGAGAGCGCTCTTGACTAAGTCTTAAGACCACAGTTCAAGAGACTTCCTACTTTAAAATGCCTAATGCAAGGGGAAAGTGCAAATCTATATGATCTCCGACAGAGAGTGCTCTTGACTTGGATTTGGCCAAGTTCAAGAGGCTTTGTTTATTTTAAGAAACTAGAAGCAGTTTGTAAAGATTGTAGAAATAAATGAAACTTAAAAAAGACTTGAAGAAATGATAACCACAAGATATTATAATGCCTCTACAAATAACATAAAGCAAGACTAGTGTTCTACCAAACAGATTTACACTAATGGTGGGATCAACCTCCGAACAAGGTCAATCTCTAAGAACCGTCCGCACTTGAGAACTTCCAGCTAGCTGAAAGCTCTACCAAGGAAACTGACGGGGAAGGAAAAGTAACCACAAATTATGTGGTCCTGCCCCTGGGATGGGATCCCAAGGATACTACTTCCGGTCAAAACTTGGAAGAGAGAATAAGATGGAAATAAAAGACTAATCTAAGACAAGAAATGAGAGATCTAAACTAAACAACCACAACACTCTTCCCCAAATGGGGAAGGAAACCAAAAGTGGAGGCCCCTCCACTTGAATTTCTTATTAATCGTGTACAATTGCCTTTGGTTTTAAAACCTTGAAGGACTTTTCAAATCATGAGCTAGACAATATGACTAGAAACTATGGAGAAAGACCATCCAATGAATAGCTCCACAATATGCAGAGATTTAAAGGGGTTGGATACCAAAGAAGATCGAATCCTGCACCTGCCATGCCACCTCCAAAGGTAATTATTCCAACTGAATCAACTGACTCTAGTAGATTAAATTTTGATTGGAATAATTGGTTCAATACTACTAAGGTGCCTATACCCATAAATGAACTCTATAAAATCCCTAGTCAAAAGAAAAAGTTGTTGAAAACACTGGAAGCACCCATTCCTGCGTGTACTATCAATCCTATTCCACCCACTCCTCTCACCCCTCAGACCCATAAGAAGGTCACTTTTTCGGATAATGTGGAAGAACCTTCAACCAGCTGTGACTCAACTTATGAGGACCCTCCTATAATCCTGCATACTAGGGATACAAGAAAAGAAGCTCACCCCCCTTTCTATATATCATTGATGATAGGTGACCTTCTACATAATTGTATGCTGGATTCGGGATCCGGTGCAAGTCTAATGACCAAAAGAGTTATGCAACAGCTTAACTTAAGAACCACCAGGCCCTACCAAAATGCATGTGCCATGGATTCTAGACCGGTTAAGGTTGAAGGGATGATAGAAAACGTACATGTTAGATTGGCCAAGTACCCGGACATCCATCTTTCCATGGATATCCTTGTCATAGATGTACCAGATAGGTGGGGTATGCTACTCTCTAGAAAGTGGGGTGCAACCTTGGGTGGCTCTATACAGTTGGATTGGTCTTATGCAACAGTTCCTGCTTCTAAAGATTCACTTGTAAAACTGCACACTGAAAAGGAAAGGAGATACCATGTTGAAAATCCGGAGAGACCATCAAATGAGTTTGTCTGCAATATTGGTGAGATAGGAACTTATCAAATCAACTCCACCTTTTTAGATCCAATTCATGAAGAGGTTAAAAGTGAAGAAACAAGTAAACTATGGAAAATGAACTTTGATGGAGCATGTTCATTGGAGTTGTTCATTGGATGGTCTTTCTCCATAGTTTCTAGTCATATTGTCTAGCTCATGATTTGAAAAGTCCTTCAAGGTTTTAAAACCCAAGGCAATTGTACACGATTAATAAGAAGTTCAAGTGGAGGGGCCTCCACTTTTGGTTTCCTTCCCCATTTGGGGAAGAGTGTTGTGGTTGTTTAGTTTAGATCTCTCATTTCTTGTCTTAGATTAGTCTTTTATTTCCATCTTATTCTCTCTTCCAAGTTTTGACCGGAAGTAGTATCCTTGGGATCCTATCCCAGGGGCAGGAACACATAATTTGTGGTTACTCCTCATTCCCCGTCAGTTTCCTTGGTAGAGCTTTCAGCTAGCTAGAAGTTCTCAAGTGCGGGCAGTTCTTAGAGATTGACCTTGTTCGAAGGTTGATCCCACCATTAGTGTAAATCTGTTTGGTAGAACACTAGTCTTGCTTTATGTTATCTGTAGAGGCATTATAATATCTTGTGGTTATCATTTCTTCAAGTCTTTTTTAAGTTTCATTTATTTCTACAATCTTTACAAACTGCTTCTAGTTTCTTAAAATAAACAAAGCCTCTTGAACTTGGCCAAATCCAATTCAAGAGCACTCTCTGTCGGAGATCATATAGATTTGCACTTTCCCCCTGCATTAGGCATTTTAAAGTAGGAAGTCTCTTGAACTGTGGTCTTAAGACTTAGTCAAGAGCGCTCTCTGTCGGAGGGTTGAACAAGTGCTCTTAATTTAATAAAATATTCCAACTCACATTCCCCCTAATTAATTTACTTTTGGTTAAATTGTCCAACACCCGTATGCTCTGCCAACCGGAAACGGGTGGGCTAGTACTCAGAAAGGTGAAGGACTTGCTAAACTTACAAGTGATAACATAATTAAAATTTTACCCAAAACCAAAACCAATATCAAATCACTGAGGTGCTTCCTGAAACAGGTGGTGCCGGGAATCCACTGTCAAACTCGAGGGCAGTCAAACCATAAGTACACTTGTCCTCTTTGCAATCTGGGTGCTCCCGACATACTATCTAAGAGGTTGCCAGTATTTGTTCATGGTTAAGGTTCCACTCTTTTGATATCCTTGGTTTTAGACCTAATAATCAAGACCATTAAAATTTACAATTTACCAAAATAAAATTCAAAACAATCTCACGAACAGCATCTCTCAAGACCCACACATTCAGCATCACAATCTTTGTTCTTTATTTTGACTCCATAAGGCACTGGTATTTAAAAGTTTATATCTTAATCAGGACCACTTGTCCTTGTGTTATTTTGTTGTGAATGCTTCATATGATTGTTAAGTCTTGAAATATACTGTGAATCTTGTTATCTTATTAGCAACGTGGATTGCGTCATTATCTTGTGCTTATCTCATCTTTTAATTGGTCTCATCATAATAAACTCCTAAACAACACCCATCCGCATCATTCACACTTAAAACCTAAAAAACACAAGAGCCTTAGTAAAACTCTTTATAGGGACTACCCCCCTTGGCTTCGTTAGGAGTTAGCCTAAACGGAGGAGCTGGGATTCAGGTGACAGTACCTGGCTCATTGCTTGCCCCCAAGGCCACACCTCTCCCCACTTTCTAGTGAGGGAAACAGCTTTCGAAAGATTTCCGCTGCTAGTGTGCAATTTGGCGGACAACAGGGCTGAAATATTTATTAGATCAGACCAATTTGAATGCTAGGCAAGCTAGATGGCTAACTTTTCTGGGTGAGTATGATTTTGAAATTCAGCACATTAAGAGGAAGGAGAATAAGGTTGCTAATGCATTAAGTCGTAATGCAAAGATACATTTTATTTCAGCCATCAGCACATACGCAACAAATTTGGAAAAACAGATTTTTGAAGGAATTAAAGAGGATGAAGAATACAGAAAATTACAGGAAAGGCCAGCAGAAAACAATTCTGAAAATTCTATAACATATTTCAGTTTGAAGGAAAATGGGCTACTGCTGTACAAAAACAGACTGTACGTACCAAACGTACCAGCAGTAAAAATTCTGATTTTGGATGAGATGCACAAAAGCCACTACTCTTGCCATCCAGGTTATCAGAAAACCATCACAATGCTACGGAAAGAGTACTATTGGCCCAGAATGAAGGATGAAGTAGCAGAATACATAGCTAAATGTTTTGACTGTCAAAAAGTAAAGGTGGAACATCAGCATCCTATTGGATTGCTGCAGCCATTGCCTATACCCAGCTGGAAATGGGAAGTCATAAGTATGGATTTCATCACTTGGTTACCAAAGAATCAAAAACAGCACGACTCCATCATGGTGGTAGTAGACAAACTTAGCAAGGCAGCCCATTTTATCCCTGTCAAAACTACCCATAAAGCTCCTGACATTGCAGAAATTTTTATGAAGCAGATTTTTCGATTACATGGGATACCCAAGGTAATAGTTTCGGACCGAGATTCAAAGTTCACAGGAAATTTTTGGAGGTCCTTGTTCAAGGGGTTAAATACCACCTTAAATTTCAGTACTGCGTTTCATCCGCAAACAGATGGGCAGACTGAAAGGGTGAATCAGATATTGGAGGACATGCTCAAAATGTATGTTAAGGATCAGGCTGGTAAGTGGGAGGACTACTTGCATCTAGCAGAGTTTGCGTATAACAATCACTACCATGCTTCAGCCAAGCTTAGCCCGATTGAAATTCTTTATGGTAGGAAATGTAACAAACCTATTTCATGGAGTGATCCAGTTAGCAAAGTCGTTTGAGGGCCTGAATTGTTGCAGGAGTTGGAACTAATTGTGAAGCAGGTACAAGGAAATCTTAAAGCTGCCCAAGATAGACAGAAAAGTCAAGCAGACCATAAAAGAACTCATAAAGAGTTCCAGGTTGGTGAGCATGTTTTTCTTAAGGTAAAGCCGAAAAAGAGTTCATTAAAGTTGGGAGGCAGTGCCAAACTGGCACCCAGGTATTGTGGCCCTTTCGAAATTTTGTCAAGGATTGGACCTGTGGCATATCAATTGGCCTTACCCTCAAACCTCAAAATCCATAATGTTTTTCACATTTCATTTTTAAAAAAATATGTGCATGATCCTACTCATGTTGTAAACTCGAATAATGTTCAGGTGGAACAAGGCGGCGATTTTCCGGTGGAACCGGACTGTATCCTAGCAAAGAAAGAAACTCTACTCCAGAACCGCACCGTTGGACAACTAAAAGTGCAATGGAAGCACTTTAGCCCAGCAGAGGCAACCTGGGAGTTGGAGAGTAGTATGCGGGTAGCGTACCCAACTCTGTTCCAGGAACACTCAGTGAGTGAATAAAGCAACATCGACGACAATGTTGAGGCTTAAGGGGGGGTGTATGTCACCTACCCAAATTTTGAGGATATTTATTTTATGTTATTTCTTTTTGGCAAAATACTTTGTGTTAAATTATAATTACAAGTTTTGTAATTAATGACCAATTTGGTCAAAATGACTGTAATGACTCATTATTATTATTTAATGAATAAAAATAGGAGACAAACACCCAAGAAAGTTGTTACAAGAGTGTTCACTGGCCCACTAGGAGGAATGGAGGCTGAAAGGAGGCATGGGACAGATGGCAACATTTGCACTCTACCACTAGTTATTGGTTATGGGACAACTCCCCTAAATTTGTGGCATTCCCTCTCCAGGTGGAGAGAGGTGAGCAGGAAGCTCACTAATGAACTATTAATTACTAAATGGCCTAGACAGCCTATTAAAGGCAATTCGAATTGAGCATGCAGCTCTTACAATGTTTTCTGCAGAAACATTTCCTCATGTGCATTAGGTGATGACTGAGAGATTCGAATAGGGAGACTGTGGAGAGTGCATTTATAAGTCTGCAAATTATTCTGAGAAGGACAAAAACCAGAGGTGTTGGTGCAGGTCCCTTTGACTGCTAAGCCTCTAAGGCTAGGTAAATTTCTTGCTGCTGCAAGTGGAGGACCTAAGCTTCTGAAGTTTCTTCGTCCTGGTGGATCATAGGCTCGGGGGTCCTAAGGCAGACATCTTGGCTGTTTTAGGAGCAGGTTGGGTGGGACAGGCTTCTTGGGTGATTTGTTCCTCCCACAATTATCAGGTTCTACAGTTTTTCATGGATCTTTTGTTAGTATTATGATTTTCTGTAGTAACTGGTTTAGAAATCTTTACAAATATTCAGTAGGAGTAACCATTTTATTTCTGATTTAATTTAACTGCTTAACTGATAAAATGACTCCTCTGCATTTTTCTCCATGCGTGAGTCTGCATCGTACTCCAGTACAAAGAGGTGGCATTAAATCTGTTAAGTTTAGTAAGAAAAAGCTAAGAGGATTATTTGGTTTCCTACAGTAAAGTTTCTTTTACTCTGCTCTTTCATTCACAAATAAGGACACAGGAAAAAAAAACACATGCACAGATCTATATTCCCAAGCATTTCATATTCTAGATAATTTAGCAGCCACAAAATGAATCTCTGTGTAGTACTCTAGAATAGAGAAACCATTTAAGATCGGATAAAATGATAGGTTGCATGCTAGCTCAGATGATTAAATTATACTGGTTATACACTGTAAATGCTGCATTTAACTGTGTTGTCCACCAAACTGCAAACCAACAGCGGAAATCTTTCGAAAGCGGTCTCCCTCACTGGAAGTGGGGAGAGGTGTGGCCTTGGGGACAAGCAATGAGCCAGGTACTGTCACCTGAATCCCAGCTCCTCTGTTTAGGCTAACTCCTAACGAAGCCAAGAGGGGTAGTCCCTACAAAGAGTTTCACTAAGGCTCTTATGTTTTAAAGTTTTTTGGTGAAGTGATACAGATGAGTGTTGTTTAGGAGTTATTATGATGAGACCAATTTACGAATGAGATAAACACAAGATAACAATGCAATCCACGTTGCTAAATGAGATAATAAGATGTACAATATTTTTCAAGACTAGATAAAGCATTCACAATATGAAAGATAAACACAAGGACAAATGGTCCTGATCAAGATATAAGCTTTAAACAACCAGTGCCTTGTGGAGTCAAATAAAAGATGTGATGCTGAATGTATGGGTCTTGAAAGGTATTGTTCGTGAGATCGTTATGAAGATTATCTTGGTAAAATGAAAATTTTAATGATCTTTGATTATTAAAGCTAAAACCAAGGATATCAAAAGAGTGGAACCTTAACCATGAACAAATACTGGCAACCTCTTAGATGATATGTCGGGAGCACCCAGATTGCAAAGAGGACAAGTGTACTTACGGCTTGACCGCCCTCAAGTCTGACAGTGGATTCCCGGCACCACCTGTTTCAGGAAGCAACCTCAGTGATTTGATGCTGGTTTTGGTTTTGGGTGAAGTTTTAATTATGTTATCACTTGTAAGTTTAGCAAGTCCTTCACCTTTCTGAGTACTAGCCCAACCTTTGCAGGTTGGCAGAGCATACGGGTGTTGGACAATCAACCAAAGTAAATTAATTAAGGGGGAAAATGAGTTGAAGTATTTTAATTATTAAGAGCACTGTTCAACCCTCCGATAGAGAGCGCTCTTGACTTAGTCTTAGGACCACAGTTCAAGAGACTTTCTACTCTAAAATGCCTAATGCAAGGGAAAATGCAAATCTATAATGCTCTCCGACAGAGAGTGCTCTTGACTTGGATTTGGCCAAGTTCAAGAGGCTTTGTTTATTTTATTGCAAGAAATAAAGCAGTTGTGAAGAAACAAAAATAAAGCTTTGTGAAATTAAAACATGTGATAGCTCAAATGATGCAAAATACAACTAGCATGCTACTTGCGAAATAAAATAAAAGATTTAGTGTTCTACCAACAAATTTAATCTAAGGTGGGGTGTTCCTCCGAACAAGGTCAACCACTAAGAACCGCTAGCACTTGAGAACTTCCCAGCTAGCTGAGATTTCGACCAAGGCAACTAACGGGGAGAGAGGAGTAATCACAAAGTTATGTGGTCTTGCCCTTGAGATTTCATCTCAAGGATACTACCTCCGGTCAAAACTTGGAAGAGAAGTATGATGAAAATAAAGACTACTCTAAAGCAGAAAGTAAAAGATCTAATCTAACCAATCACAACACTCTTCCCCAAATGGGGAAGAAAGCCAAAAAAGTGGAGGCCTCCTCCACTTGAAAATTTTGTTAATCTTGTACAATTGCCTTGGGAATGGGATCTGTGCAAGGTCTTTGAAGCAAATAACTAAAAAAATAATATGAAGCTTCTTTAAGAGCTTTTTTACAAAGGAGAGTGAGTTTTAAGTCTTCATGGTTTTACAACTTAGTTTCGTCTCCTCTTTGGCCTTAGATCTTCCCTTTGGTTTACTGCTCCTCTTCTTCTTGGATCTTTCTCTTAAGAGCCTACAACAAAGATCAACTTCAAGCACCCATTATTCTGTTTATCAAAACAAATAAGATATGAAAACTACTAAGTCTAGTATAAAAATTTAAAGCCTAAAACATGAAAAATATGAGATTTTTGTTTGAAAATATTACTATGGGAAAACGGACCAGCGAACAACAAACTCTTAGAATGCAATGGGAAAGAGATCTAAAGTCAAACTTTTTTGGAAATTTTTTTATGAAAATACTCTATTTTTCAAAATGGAAACTAGACTTCAAAAATGCAAGCTAAACAAGTATAAAAAAGAGATCTAGGATGCTTTTATGACTACTCCTTCAATGCATGAGATCTAACTAAATAACTCTTTTTAAACAAACCAACTCTAATCAATGAACTTTGCAAACTAAGAATGAAACTATGATCAACTTAAACAATTCGTTTTTGGTTTTTTGTGTGTTTTAGGGCTCTTTTTGGGAGAGGAGCAAATGGAGCTAATGGTAAGGAGAAGGGAGGATGATGGAGCTAGAAATGGAAAAGGTAATAAGAGATTGAAGGGGCAAAATGGAAGGAGGCAAAGAAGGTGGATCTAAGGCAAAACGAAAGGACAAATGAGAGAAAGGGCAATATGAATGGGTGAATGAGGCTAACCTAATGGGAATGGGTTGAAGAGATAAGCTAAGTAACCAAGAAAGCTTGAGAAGTTTGTTGATGGAGGGAGAGGCTAAATACTCCTACTTGAAAGTTTCTTCTCTTGAAGTGAAGAAAAGACCATGAAGACCTGCAAGATAGATTGATTAGATGCCAATAACCACTGTTAAAGTAAAGAATGACTTGGTCTTTAATAAGCCTTCTCCACCTTGGGAAACCCCTGCAAAAATCTTGTTATGAAACATGCAAGAACCGAAAGATATATTTTTAATCAAAGCTAAAACATACATCTAATATTGAAATTGCATGATCAATTGACAAAATGAAAGAGATATCACCAATAGTGTGAAGAACATCCCAATTGCTGCAGCATGGACCTCCAAAGTCTAAACTTTATTCAATATTAAACAGATTTTACAACAATATTTTGGCAGAGTGTTCATGCTCAAAATCTCCATGAAGAACAAGCCTAAAAGACCTCTCTTATATAACAAAACTTAATGCTAAAACCCTAATTCGAATTGGCTTAGAAGAGAGCCAATAACATAGCCAAAAAGTCAAATCCAATCAATTCCAGGGCTTGAAGTGGAGCTCCAACCAATAACTAATGGACAAAACTCGAGTTTGAGAGTTAATGCAAGTAGATAGGGGTGGGGAGGTGGCCTCCACCTAGGCAAGGCGCCCCCCATCCCATTCTTGGAATAATCACCAACCAATACGTGAATGCCACATGCAAACTCGAACTCCAAGCTAAGGAAAGCGTGAGCTCTTGGTAGGTGAAGCTTGGTGTCTTGAAGTAAATGCTAACTCGTTGTTTAAGTGGGAGCCAAGCTTTAGGTTTCATCAAAAATAGGTAGGCGCCTACCTTCCATTAATCACACTCTCACTTAACGATTAAACGAACCTCCACATCACCAAAAACGAATTTGCATGAAGGTGGGCGAATTCATCACTGAAGATCTTCTGCTGATGACTGGATAACTCACTGAAAACACTGGGAGTTGACTGGAATCTTCATTAATGACTGATGCCATGTCATTTAGCCTTTTACTTTATTCATTTCTGATTATTTTGGAGAGATTTAGATTTCTCCAAAATATTCAAATTTATTAATTTAATTAATAATTTCTTTGTAAATGGCTTTTTAGAGAAAATATTAATTACGAGGCCTAAATGACATCCGAAACTTGGGATTAGCTGGTCCATAGGTCATGTGTGATTTTTGGCTTATGAAACGAGCCATCAATCACTGAATTCAGACCCCGGACGACTGACATATTACAAATTAATATTTCTCTATTTAAACTATAGAGAAATTTATTAAATTTAAAAAATAATTAAAAATCCAAATTTCGACGGACCCGGTAAATTTTTTTTTGAGGGTCCTAGAGACTTGGGACATGACCAACACCTATTCTAATAGTGTCTAGTAGGCTTATATACATTAGTTGGACTCTAATAACCCCCCATGGCTAAAATTTTCAAAATCGGGCATTCCAGCTTTGGAGGAAGCGGGAGAAAACCTCATCGATTATAGCTCGGCTATAGGCAAAGTATAATTGATAAGGGAAAAAACTCCCTGGAATACCTTAGTTGCTTAATCAAGTCATGGGGAACCGAGACACTCTGATCCTACTAGCACACTTTATTACAAACCCCATGGGGCCATGGTCATGTCGACTCAAAAACAAAACTGGCTAGCCAAAATTGGCTAACTGCTGCAATCTGAAACCCAGATACTCTAGAAGTGAACACTGATGTGTTCCAACACTGGCGGCTCAATAAGGTTTCAACTATTTGTACAAAAGAGGTGATAACATCTGGCTCCAACTGCGGGATGTGTGCTCGATCTAGAAATCATGAAAGGAGAGGATATGAGAACACCAGAATCTCTGGTTTATATATATAACCTGTAAAAACATCTCAACTTGACAGAAAACCTTCAGTAGCACATGTGTTATGAAAAAACCAAAATGAAATACCAACTATATTTTATTGTTTGAAAATTACTTTTAAGAAATCTAAAATGCAGAAGGTAAATTAAATCTTTTCCTATTCTAATATAATACAAAAAAGAAAATGTTAAGTATAATCAGAAATCCAATGTAACCATTTAAGCATGTGATCAATGAAAAAACAAATTTTTACCTTGTCTTTGGTTACTAGCCAAGACAAGGGCATGCTTATCAGAAAGTGCAAACCTGCTTGGATCTTCTGAATGGGAGGGATGGATGGGAAATCATAAGTATGTAATAAATATTTGAAATGCTCCCCAATATAGTAAGAAATCCTTTTGCAGGCACACTCTATCCAGAACAGGATAGGGTGATGAAATTCAGGATGACAAGGAAATTCTAGTACCTTATCATATTCCTCCAAGATGCTCTTCTGAAAATAATTTTCCATGAAAGTGCATGCCTCGAACTGTTCTAATATACAAGGGGTTTCCGGTGGCAGAGATATATGCTCAACTGATTGCTCATATGAAATAATTTCTTTCTCTATGCTCAACTGTTCAAAATCCATACTTCTGCCGAAAATGGGGAAGTCTTCATGAATTTTACCATATTCCTGGCCACATGTATCCTCATGCTCATAAGTGGGATTGTTAACAAAATTTCCAAGGGGATTTTGTTCATCATTAACTTCTTCAAACATGGCATAGATAGGGTTCTCAAAAAGGATCCCTTCATCATTGCCAATATCTATGTCATCCATGATGGACTCATCATCACTTATGTCATCCTTTAAGCTATGCCTATCCTCGTCAACTTCATAATAATCTTCCTCAAACAGATGTGTTTCAAAAATATCACAAGGGACCAAAATTTCTAAATATTCACTGCCATGTGGAGAACAAATGTGAGTGTTATCACACATACTACAACTTTCATGGATTTCTTTATGAATGTTGATCTCTGTAATGGTTTCTTCTAGAGACGAGTCAGGAGTACATAAATGTTCATCATCATTGAAGTAGTCTTGAAAAACTTCCCACTCCAAAGTGCCTTTTTTTTCGATGGCATGAGGAGGGACTTCAACAATATTCGGTATTTGATAAATTTCTTCGATAGGATCTGTTATCACCTAAACTGTAGTTACCCCTATGGGTATATCCACTCATGGATGGCAATAGGGAAGGGCAACTCAAAAGGTGCAACCACGATCACCTCGACCTCCAATATATGGTTGTCACGCCAGTCAAGGCAACCTTCACTTTATGTTATCTAGCCCAGACAACAAAGGGGGAGACCCGATCTACTCCCGACAGGAGAAATCAGAACCAAGACACCAAATCAAGTTAATTCTAAGTGAAGTAAGGTGTATGGTTTATCCTAGACCTTAGGATGAAGTCACAAGACAAGTGAGGGGTTCAATGAGTATAGCTTTGGTTCATTATTGATGTGAAAGTGACTTATGATTTGTGAAATAGGATCCAGGATTGAGGTAATAGTTCAATGTGACAAAATACACTGCCTTGGGAACCGTGTCCAATGCAAGGTAGTTTAAGGATTGAATCGGGGCTAACTAGTACAAGTGACAAGCTTGATCATGATACATGATGACATCAAAGGGTTTAGTTCACCACACAAGGGTCAAACCACAAGTTAATCCAACAATCTAGGAAAGTCGAATTGACTTGGAGAGAGACCAGTGCCTTGGGAATTGGGATAATGGAGTCGAAGTGTAGTTAACTTGTGATTGATAACTCCTATTGCATTAGATAAGTGGGCAATTAAAGTCTTGATGGATGAATAGGTCTAGATCTAGGTTTGACCTAAGTGGACCACAATCCCTTAAAACAAGGAATGCTATCCCCAAGGCAAGATTTGATGAAGTGACCAACTAGACCTAGGTTTTGAATTATGCCCGTTCCAAATCCACAAAAATCTCATGTACCCACGTCCTAGAAGTGGACCAACTCACTTCTCCAAGGTGGTGCGACTTTACCCAAGGAGGCTAAAAAGTGGGATTAATGAATCAAGACAAGTCCAATGGCATCCAAATTTTAGATCCAAGTAGTTTAAGCAAGTGAGAGTATGGATCTATAATTTCAAGGCAATCCGATGGCTAGATCTTACTAGATCTGAGTTTGAAGATACCAAGTGGTCCAAAAAATGGGATTAAATCCCTTAAAATGTGGAATAGGGCCCACAGGGTAAAAATTAGAAAAGTCACAATCTGGGGGTAGGTTATTGGATGTGTAGATCACGAATCAAGCGGAATCTCAACTACCCACGTACTAGATCTAGGTCAACCCACCCAAACTAGGAAGTGCACCCTTGCTTAGAGAGGCTAAATGCCTTGGGAAGAGGGTCAAATGGAGGCCAATCCTCACCAAATTATAGATCCGGGATGTCGTGGATACTATAGAGGTGGGTTTTAAATTTCTTACCCAAGAAGCCACTAGATCTTAGTAGATCTGAAAAAATGTAAAAATGGGGTTTTGATTGATTAGGGTTTTAAATATTTTAGACAAGTGGATAGATCATGGAGATAGAACTTACCTTGAGATCATACATGAGTGATGAAGAGAGATGCTTTGATGTTGAGGAAGATTCCCGCAAAGATCAAATGAGAGATTGTTGATTTTGCTTGCCAAATTGATGCCCTAGCCCACAAGTGCGCCCTCCTCTACCTGTCAATCCAAGGAAAATCGATTTCAATCAGAGAGGTCAAGTATGGAGGAAATACAAGTAAAATGCAATGATAACATAGAATAGAAGGTCCTGGGATAGTAATACTCCCTGTTACCAACAAAGAGATCCAAAGAAGAAGTAGGGAGAGTCTTCCCCTACCAATGCTTCCTCCTCAAAGCAAATCGGCCTCCACCTGTAGATGCAAAAATGTGGTACAAAAGATATGGCAAACAAGATCTCCAATAACTCAGTGCAAAGGAAGAACCAACGAACGAACACCAAAAACATTCACCACAACACTGGAGATAGATGCAATAATAATTTTCTATTCCAATAATCCAGAGCCACAAGTCCCCTTTACAATGAGAGGATCGCTCCTTTAAATAGATAGGAGAGGCACCAAAATCCTAACCACTTTTTGAATGAGTGGCTAAGATTAAAAGATACAAATGTCTAATCAATGGTTGAGATGAGCTCAACAATAAAATACATGGATCACTAATAAAATATAACATAAGTGGACAAAATCGCCCTAGGAGAGGGGAATCCCACCATATCATGATGACAAAATATAATAAGAAGCTTATGGTGGGTCCAAGGGGTAATTTTAGCCACCCTTGGTCAATCCCCATAGCACAATAATAATAAAATAGTCATCAATATACCAAATCGTGCCTCTATGGACAAATCATGGGCCTTAAGAGGCCTCAAAAATCCTCAGAAAGTGCCATAAGTGATGGATGCGGGCCCTGATGAAGCTGAAACTGCTAGAGGAGGTGTGGAAGACATCCACCCATCATCACTGATCATCCCATGCCAAAACATTGCCTCAGTAGCCCAAATCGAATTCCTCAATAGCCATTTCTACCAATCCTGAAATGCCTCGGGAAGCGTGAAACTGCCCCAAACTGCCTCCTGGAGTGCCTGTGCTGTCAAGGTGAGGGCACCAGTGTGTCCGGGAGGTGAGTAATATGGTAAAAACAAGTGGCTAGACCACCCCCTCCAAGCACAGCGCCCTAGGTCAACCAAATAAAAATCCTCTCTGCTCTGACAGGGTCTCCGACGGACCAAAACTACACTGGGTTAGCCTACTAAGGCTCAATCATCACTGTAAGTGCCCGGAACTGAAAACAAACTGTCTCATTGGACTCAGAAGGTCCAATTCCATCCAAGATGTGTACTCATACACCATATGAGTCTCTGCATGATCATATAATACATCCAATACACCAGAACAGGTGAAATAATAATAATCTGTAAATGATCAAATAATGATGTAAACCATGACTCATCATCATAAACCTGTATCTGATGCATAGAATCATCATGTACATGTACATAGACCATATATCATCTATCCATATCATCACAAGGTCCAACCATCTCATGTCATATGGTTGACCTTGGTCAAACTAGGTTTGACCAAGTGACATGACCAAATATAACTCAGACCCTCATCAAAAGCTGCTGCAAAGTGTCAAAGGTTAATGCATGCTCTACAACTTATTCAAATAACAATTATAACACAAAGTAATCATTACTGGTGATCTAAATCCAAATATATAATGTCATTAATTATTATTATTACTCAGACCAGACTTTCAAGACCGTACTCACTTCATAGCTGTGATCAACTTGCTAGTGAAGGGTGAAGGCTAAAATAATGGGCTAGGCTAGGGGATGACTTGACTGACTTAACATTGTGACACTTTGGAAAAGGGAAAGGGAATTCACACCATAGTATATACTGAATGAGCAACAACACAGGGAATGGCGGTGTCTCACAAATGGATGAGTTGTTCAAACATGCGCACAATCCATAATACAAATGAGGCCAGCAATAATTTAGATATAGCATTTAAGTTCCATTGCTTTTTGGGCCTGAAGTTTCCATAGCCTTGATCTATGTGTGTTTATAAACACATTGCATAGATTTACATTTATTTAGGCTTTCTGCTACAGGTGTGTTTTTAAGGCACTTGTTTACCTGAGCACTTCTAGGTGTGTCACAGACAGCTTGTTTACCTAGGTATTTACATTTCCAAAAGATATAACATTTTATTTTCATGGCCATTTTCATTTGGCATGCCTTTCATTCATGTGTGTTGAAAAACACATTGCATGAATGGGCTTTTCATACAAGATATAGCATTTCATTTTTCCAGATTTTGTATTCATGGCAGCACTAAAAGTTTCAGGTTTAACCAACACAACTTTAGTGACTAGGGGGAATTCACAAGGAACTCCAACTCACCATAGGTAATTTTTGTCACCAACTTAGAGCCGAGTCACAATAAACAGGGAAGCTCATCCAATACAGAGGCTACAGTGGGGGAAAGATCCTCCATGTCACTAGTCAAGTAGTAAGTCAGGGTGATAAACTAAAAGGTAGGTAATGGATGGATGAAGATAATGAATAATGGAGCCAACACTAGCAAGCCAAGGTATGGTGGAATGATCACCTCTATTCTCCCTAGTGAGGGTAAAACCAATGAGTATGAATAATGAACTTCTAAGTCTGAGTAGGGACAATAGAATATATATAATAAGATCAACCAGGTCCACATATCTATATGATCACCAGATCATGACACTATGTGCTAAGACATGCTATAAGAATAAATATAAAAGCAATATAACCACAACATTATGATATACCTGCTGAGTCATACACCTGAATGTTCATCATCTGAACCATCATCTGTCCTCTGAAACTCTGGGCACTACTGACTGCTCTGTACAAATGGTATAATGGCTATATCGGTCATCTCTCTGAGTGTCCTGAGAATCAGTGATGGCATGGGGAATAAAACTGTTGTCCAAATCTGATAGTGATCCAAATAGATGCTCATCTCAGCATCTCAATGTAAGGGAACTGGCTGAATAGTGTACTGGAATCAGAAAAATGATGTATGGTAGCCCGGCTACTATATATGTGATAACAGGATCATCAGGAATCTGATGGGAAAATGTTATGTTTTCTGTAATAGGCTGATCCGACTGATTCCAACTCTCTTCAGGAATATCATAAGTATCACCTACATAATTTATGTACTCAGGCTCGTTTGATGAAGACTGACCAACAAACCCTTCAGGAAAACCATGCTTTTGGATATAGTATGCAAGGTGACAAGTGTCTTCATTATGGAATTCCTGGCATGCCCTACAGAATGGTTTGTAAGGTTCGACCCTGGGAATGCCACATATGTCTCCCACATTATTAATGAATTCAGGCTCGCTTGTTGATGCACTAGGACCACAACCTTCAGGAAAACCATGCTCTTGAATATAGCATGCATGGTAGCAACCAGATTCCTCGTGGAAATCTCTGCATGCCCTACAAAATGGATTGTATGTTTCAACCATGTTAGCAACCTCTAATTGGTTAGGAGGCCTCTGTTCATGATTGGGAGGTTTTCTCTGCCAATTCTGTCTTGTAGCAAAAACCCTAGGTTGAGGTTGAGGTTGAGGTTGAGTCCTTTCAACATTTATAACCCGACTTTGAATTTCTTTTAGCTGAGCAAGGTGCTTTGCTTCAACTTCCTCCATGTTTCTCTTCATTTCTTTCCTCATTTCTAACATTTGTTTCTCATGAGTCTCTTTTATAATTTGTAAAGGATCTTTATCTTTTGGCTCATTATTTTTTGAAGGTATTGAAGCTCTTGAGTAACCCTGAATGTTGGACTCACCGGAAGACATCATGTTTTTGTCAATTTTGACAGCTAAACTCTGAGCTTCAGCCAAAGTAGTAGGTTCTTTATCTCTCAGTTGATATTGTATCTTACCACTCAGTGCCTCTATGTAGTAGTCCAGTAATGAAGCTGCAGGAGGCGCATAAGTCTCAGGGATGGAATTTGACAACTCCTGGAATTTAGTATTAAATTCATCCATAGTTTCATTTTCTGTCTTCTTCATGCTGGTTAAGGTTGCAACTAGATGTCTAGGCTCCTTTTTGCTGCCAAATTTGTTGAGGAAAGCAGTCTTGAAAGCTGCTATGGTGGCGAAAGATTTGTCTGGTAAATTGTCGTACCAATTCTCGGCTTTGCCTTCTAAGGATATGGCAAAAAGAGTCATGTAAACATCCTCATGTTTATCAGTGCCTTTGAGGTAGGAACCACAAAGTCTGTTGAAGTTTCTGATATGCTGTTCAGCAGAAGTAGAGGCATCAGCGCCGTTGAAACTTGTGAGTTTGTCGACAGCTTTTTCAGGAATATCATGGGGTTGACCTGCTATCTGAATGAAATCTAGTTGAGTAAAAAACTCACCCATTGTGGAAAGGAAACAATTATTATCTTCAAAATTTTCTTGATTTTCTTGAAACAAATAATGGATGTCTAAAATAGACTCAGATCTAAGATTTTCAAGGATTTTACGAGAAGCAAGTTTGTTTAGTCTTCTCCTATAAACCTTTTCAGGCTCAGGGATAAAACCAAGCAAACCTTCAGAATTTCTTCTAGTTGAATACCTTGAGGTGTTAAGTGACAGTGGAGTCGCCAGGTGGATCCAAGTCATGTTGGACACACCAAGCACATTAAGAGGGGGGGGTGAACAGTGTGTGTAGCTTTTATTACTTTTTCAACTTTAACAATCATTGGCAGCTTTTTCAATATTATGCAGAGTACGTAATTATCACATTATCATTATATCATCATCAGCATTATTAACAACTACAGCTCATCATCACATAGGAAGCATTGCAAAACACAGTACACAATATTTTTACGTGGAAACCCAAGTCCTGAGGGAAAAACCATGGAAGCCTTTATAATAATAATTTACCAGCAACAACTGGAAGGAGGCAACAACCCCCTTTGTTACAAAGACTTCAATTCTCCAGCTACAACTGGAAGGAGGCTACAACCCCCTGATTTACAAGCTACAACCTGAAGGAAGCCTTAGCTCCCTAGATTTCCTTGCCCCGTCCTGCCACCCTAATATGAAGATAGTAACTGAAACTATTGAACCACAAACTTCACTGATCTTGCGAACCTGCTATCCAACACTTGTACAACACTACATAATCTATACCACTGTCACTGCTCATCAACTGACCACTGCTCATAAACTGTTCACTACTCATCAACTGTCCACTGACCACTGCACCATAACTGTTCCACACTACTCATCAACTGACCAATCAATCTGTCTGCACCAATCAATCTGTTGTTCACATCATCCGACTCAGTCAATCTGAGTCTAACCAACTACACACCAAACCCTGAATCTGCTGCTGATAACCTCTGCACTCTTATCACTGCCAAATCATGCCTGTATACCAACAAGTCATTTTACTGTCATACACTGCTCATGTACATCCTTGTACACCTCGTCATACACAGTCACTAAACAAATAATCCTTCTTTGTTCCCACTGAACATAAGGCATGCATCATCATCATAGGTATGCATCATCGTCATAGGGTATGCATCATCATCATAAAATATGCATAATCATCATCTTAGTGTGCACCGTGTATGCATCATCAACATCAAGTATACATCATAATGCATAGGAGAGCATCATCACACTATGGTATGCATGTACATCATATTGTATAGGAGTGCATCAACTTCATAGAGTGTACATCATTATCACATGCATTATCATCATAAAGTGTATAATATCATAGCATAAAGGTATGCAACATCATCATCATATCCTCCGTAATGACTTCAAATATATATACCAATATATAGGCTCACATACTAATATCAAAGACGAACTCTATCCATGAGAGACATGTGCCATTACAAGAGAAACCCAGAAGCATGAGCCATACCTTTTTGAATATCATAAGGTCAAGAAACAATAGACAAACCAAAAGAAACTCTATATCATGTTATCACATAGCCCTCGTAACAATCTTTCCAACGAGCCAAGAATTTTGTAATTCCGATTCCGTATGAGAAAGTTATGCCAATTTTAGTGAAGATACCCAAAAATTTCTCCTCCACAAAATTTCGCACTTTTCTCCAAGAGTTGCGAAATTCCAATTGATGAGCAAATGAAATGTTTGATATTCTATTTATATAGGTCGTAGAGGAAAGTTATTAACTCAAACTGGGCCGACATGCAATTCAAAATTACAAATAATTAATTTTTCTTTTGTTTGGTCGGCTCACCCAAAAAGGTGGTGTAAATTTAAAAAATAATTAAAAATCCAAATTTTGACGGACCCGGTAAAAAAATTTCGAAATTTTTTCTGAGGGTCCTAGAGACTTGGGACATGACCAACACCTATTCTAATAGTGTCTAGTAGGCTTATATACATTAGTTGGACTCTAATAACCCTCCATGGCTAAAATTTTCAAAATCGGGCATTCTAGCTTTGGAGGAAGCGGGAGAAAACCTCATCGATTATAGCTCGGCTATAGGCAAAGTATAATTGATAAGGGAAAAAACTCCCTGGAATGCCTTAGTTGCTTAATCAAGTCATGGGGAACCGAGACACTCAGATCCTACTAGCACACTTTATTACAAACCCCATGGGGCCATGGTCATGTCGACTCAAAAACAAAACAGGCTAGCCAAAATTGGCTAACTGCTGCAATCTGAAACCCAAATACTCTGGAAGTGAACACTGATGTGTTCCAACACTGGCGGCTCAATAAGGTTTCAACTATTTGTACAAAATAGGTGATAACAAACTGTACACATTAAATTTCAAAATACAAACAGCAATCTTGATAACATAACAATCACTTTCTCAAATGACAGAAGTAAAAGACTGCACAGAACTATGGTTTTCATATTTATCATCTGTTCATATTTCTGAAAATGATGGACATGCTCTCATTCTTTCTGAATAGTAAAATATTACAAATCCATTCTTAGAAAACCTATCAAATTTATAAATACTAACAGCTGCAAGAATTTGATATTTCTTATACAAAGTTTTTGCCCCAAGCTTGTAGCTTTATCTAGATCGGTTTCATATATCTCTGTGCCTTACGTAATCGTTTCAACCCATTACTGTTACTTGGTTCTCTAAACCCTGAAGTATCTTGTAAAACCTGGCATTATCTCATTTAGCATTTCGTTTCAACAAATTTCTTATTTTTGCATAATAACCAGTTTTTTTTAAGAAAAAGAAATGACTTACAATTCTTAGACCTTTCTTTAAACGACGGCATTCGTATTAACCTATTCATCGAAATCATAAGAGTAGAGCTTTTAAATTTGAAAACATAGGGTAGAAAAATTATGGCACTTAGCCTTCCGTTGTACACAATTCCAAACCCTACCATTATCCCAACACAGTAAACTTTTCCTCACGCATACTATCTTGTTCTACGAGTTTCGCAATACTTCCAAAAACCACGTATTTAGGGTTCATTCCTCCATCTTTCTCATCAACAAAAATTACATATTAAAACACAGTAAGGCTGCAGAATCATGCATCAGGACGAGCTTCTAACCTAGGGGCAAGCGAAACCTCAGCCCAGTAAGCTTCGTCAAACAAAAAAAATATATATCGTCCACACAAACATTTCAAACAACTCTGACATCTCGTCACTGCGGTGCTAATCAACTTAATTAAAGGGAGGATTCATCCTCTTAACAGTCTTGCTCATTCACAACAACAAAAAACGCGGCCCTTTCAACCCCCATCAAACTACTAGCACCAGTAAAACCTAGCCAGAGGTACCTTAGAGGTATTAAAACAACGCCGAGGCTTACCTAGGAAATATCGCTGTACCCTTACCCGACCTTCGCCATAGAAATGACCCAATCCGGGTAGTACCTGCCAGATTACATTTTCAGGAGGTTATCACAGGTTTGAATCAAAGAGACATTTTAAAACGTAAGAAAAAAAAAAGGATAGCTAAGCTCTTATAGCTAGTTGAAACATTACCTGGATTTTGTAGAAACTCTAGGTCATAGTCGCCTGACATGACTTTGCACTCGGAAAAAACTCTTCTTAAAAAATTCGTCGACTGGCTGGTGGCTCGACCTTGCAGTTACAGGTTCCTTCCATCGGTTAGTGTTCAAATCCTTGGGGTGAACCCTCCATTATAATCTTATCAAAAACCCTGCACTGTAACGGCCTGTCGGCCTCGCTCCTCGAAAGATCGCAGGAGAATGAAGCCCAAAGCTCACTCCAAGCATCATTTTGGGCATAGACAAGCTAGGGTTTCATCCAACAGCTAAGATTCATTGAGATCAACGATGGAGCCTTGTCTATCATTAGCGTTGGGAGACGTGCACCACTGCATTTAATTCCCCATTAATTATTGCCTCCACGACGATGCCAAATCAACAGCCACGAAGGCAGAGCTAGTTACAGCTAGGATTTGTAGTACAATTTCATCAAATCTTTCACGTGCTCTAAGACAGGGTAGCATACACTCATACGACCACAAATTTCAACCACGAGAAGACTTCAATGCCAGGACCAAAACCGATGACATGCCTGAACTCTTCGTACTCAATATTCAATAGCGCCGTAACACCTGCCATGCCAAATTTTTTTCACGTTAAGAATCATTCCATTGTATTGTTAAACCAAATGTATAATATCTGACTTTTGTTGTGTAGAGTCGACGATTAGATAAGTAGGGTTATATTTCTTTATGTTCATAATTTGCCACATAAATATATTTGTATGATACCCCATTAAAATCTCATACATCGAACCCATAGTTGGAAATCATAGTGGTCGCATCGTCTTAGTTATTGCACGGCATGGCTCATAGCATCATAGAATTAATAATCTCAAAAGGGTAATCTTATATAGTTTTGTTACCATTCTAAAGTAAAATCGTCACTATATTATAAAGATAGAACACATTGGACATCACCTCTATAGTATGTTTGTTCGACAATTAGAAAAGCATAATATTGAAATTGTAATTACAATAGCCTTCAGCTCATTACGTCTTTAGCATTCTATTTGTCTCACCCATACCACTAGTCTTAAGCCCCACCGGAGCCAAGACAGTACAAACCGAAGCTTGATGAAATGATATGCTTATAAAAAGAAAGGATATTAACGTCGTCATATTGCGTTTAGCTTGGAACGTAAACTTGCCAAGGTATAAATATTTGTTTTTCTGACATATGTATCATTGAGTTTAATCTTAGGATTCGCTCATCGCAACTTCTGAAGTAAGTATTTAGGCTCAAAAACATTACACCTAGATAGACAAAGACGCACACCTGAATCCTGGAAGCACTTAGAACCTTCATCAAACTTGGACGACTGACAGAAACATAGTTACCTTTACATTTCTTGAATTTTGTCATGTTAACCTTACCTATGAATCTGCGCAAGAAGGAAAAGTACAAATGCTTTAGCATAATAGCTAAGTAAGCCTCAGGAACCTCATAGGACCCCTTCATCGTAAAAAAAAAGAAACAACTGTCAGTACCTTGTTAAGAAAGCTTGATCTTAAGATAACTCGAAGTACTGTTAAAATAAGTAGAAATAATTAAAGTACAACATGTCGCTGTCATCAAATTGTCATTAGTTAAGCAACTCAGCAATTAATTTGTTTTATGAAATAATGACCCCTTTTTTTGGTACTAAAAGTCATCTTATCATCATTTATTATTTCCGCAGTTATAATTATTAACATTTAATGATGATTTATGTTAAATTTTCTGAATTTACTTCAATATGATCTAGGATCTTAACTGAGAGAACAACATGTACAGCATATCTACAGCATATCAATCATGGAGACAATAATGCAAGCACACAAGAGACACAAAGATTTACTTGGGGAAAACCATAAAGGTGAAAAACCCCAATAACTTCCTCAGAGATAGATAGAGCAATGATACAACCAACCAATAGAGATAGCCATAACCTAGCAGCAATCCTCCTCCTCCATAAGTGCGCCTCTCCTCCTTGAGAGCATGTGTGAGAAGTGAGTGAGCAAATAGAGTGCCTCCCGCACTCTATTTATACTTGACTTGACTTGCCTTTTTACCTAACTCATGTAGGCTCGAACTTAACCACATAATATAATGCTGACTGGGCCGACCCCCAATAGGGTGGTCTAATAACCCTTCGACCCACATGGCCGACCCCCAATAGGGTGGTCTAATAACCCTTTGACCCACATGACTTATACAGGGCCGACCCCAAACAAGGTGGTCTAATAACCCATCAAGTATAAGTTACGACACTTACAATATAAATGACGACACTTCCGTATAGAGGAATAATAACATCTCTATAGGAATACAATATACATATATGTGAAATACATTCCGAAGTTACATATACATCAACACTCCCTCTTAACTAGGAAGGTATTTCTCAGCACAGTTCTTCTAGCACAAGTCATCTTCTCTGGATCATCGTCACTGGATAATCGTCATCGAGTCATCATCATCGTCACTGCTGCTGCTATCTCAATCAATCTCTGAATCTACTCGTCATAGGAAGTTCTACAGAGCCAGTCCTTTTTCATACTGGATGTAGGCCCACCACCTGCAGGTCTTCGTCATCACTGGCCATACTGTGGAATCCTCGGGACTTTTACGTGCGTCACAAAACCTCGCAAGAGCATCCCAGGCTGTTACGAGCACACAGCTCTACCTATAGGATCTCCCAGGGCAACGAATTACATGTGACCTCACCACAAAACCTCGCAAGAGCATCTGCCAGATATCCTAGGGAACCAAATTACATGCCATAGGCAAAACCTCGAAAGACTATCTGCAGATCTCCCAGGGCACCGAATTACATGTGGTCATGGCAAAACCTCGCAAGAGCATCTGCCAGATATCCCAGGGAACCGAATTACATGCCATAGGCAAAACCTCGAAAGACTATCTGCAGATCTCCCAGGGCACCGAATTACATGCCATAGGACAAAACCTCGAAAGAGCATCTGCCAGATATCCCAGGGAACCGAATTACATGCCATAGGCAAAACCTCGAAAGACTATCTGCAGATCTCCCAGGGCACCGAATTACATGTCCTCCCAGAGCAAAACCTCGAAAGAGCATTTGCCAGATGTCCCAGGGAACCGAATTACATGCCATAGGCAAAACCTCGAAAGACCATCTGCAAATCTCCCAGGGCACCGAATTACATGCTCATCTGCACAACCTGATCCACGGCCACAGAGTATCAACCTGATACTCACCATACATCATCCTGATGTATCCATGATCATCCTGATCATCATCACTGCAACGTCCTGCTGCATGTCATCTGGAGCAACATCCTGAAGCTCGTCATCTACGATCATCCTGATCATCAATGCAACATCCTGCTGCATACCAAGTATCTACCTGATACATATCATCATACATGATCCTCCTGATCATCAATGCAACATCCTGCTACATGCCAAGTATCTACCTGATACATATCATCATACATGATCCTCCTGATCATCAATGCAACATCCTGCTGCATGCCAAGTATCTACCTGATACATATCATCATACATGATCCTCCTGATCATCAATGTATCCACCTGATACAAATACAAAACATATGATATATATCACCATACATAATCCACCTGATCATACAATGTATCCACCTGATACATATACAGATGCATGGTCCAAGCATCCAACATGATGCATACATACACATGATCCAACTGATCATATCCAGCATCCAACATGATGCGTACATACATACATAAAATGATCCAACTGATCATATCCAGCATCCAACATGATGCGTACATACATACATAAAATGATCCAACTGATCATATCCAGCATCCAACATGATGCGTACATACATACATAAAATGATCTAACTGATCATATCCAGCAGAAACTAGAACATCATCCTGATGTTCATCATCCAGCGCTTACATCCATAGCCATGTGAAGGATCCTCCTTCCAACATGCTTGGAATGGCTTCAGCAAATGTGTCCATCACTTCTTCCTCGAAGTGTCCTCGATCTGAATAACGCCAAGCCTCTCTCTGAAGTACTCGAACTTCACCCTGGCTAGTGGCTTCGTCAGCACATCTGCAATCTGCTCGTCTGTCGCAACATATAGGAGCTTCACGGCTCCTCTCTGCACCATATCCCTGATATAGTGATATTTGATCTCTATGTGTTTCGACCTGTCATGAAACACTGGATTCTCGGACAGCTTCACACAACTCTGGTTATCACAGAAGATACCAATAGCTTCCAACGGGAGATCAAATAACTCAGACAGTAGCTTCCGTAGCCATACTGCCTCGCAACTAGCTGACCAGGCTGCAACATATTCTGCCTCAGCTGTACTCAGTGCTACGCAGGACTGCTTCCTGCTAAACCAAGAGATCACACCTGATCCCATACTGAAGTAGCACCCAGATGTGCTCTTCCTATCTGCAGCACTGCCAACCCAATCTGAATCAACATAACCCTGCAGGTTAAACTTTTGATTCGCTTCATACTTGAGCCCAAAATCCACTGTACCCTTCAGGTACCTCAGAACATGCTTTACAGCAACCAGGTGAACACTCCTCGGATCCGTCAGGAACTGGCTCAATGTGTTCACAGCAAAGCAAGTGTCTGGTCTCGTGTTCGTTAGGTACATCAAGGACCCAATCATCTGACGATACATAGAGATATCAACTGGCTCAGATGAAGCATCACATAGAAGCTTCAGATTCGATGCCATCGGTGTGGCCATGGCCTTGCAATCCATCATCCCGAATCTCTTCAGGATATCTACTGTGTACTTCCCTTGACCAAGGAAGATCCCACCTGCATTCTGCCACACCTCCATACCTAGGAAATAGTGCATCATTCCCAAGTTCTTCATCTCGAACTCGGTAGTAAGCTTCCGTTGCTTGTCGGCAATCAATCTATCTTCACCATGCCAAGTTCTGCACATATATGATTTCCTATCATGTGTCTCAGAACCAAGTGGCTGCTCCACATACACTTCTTCTTCAACTACACCATGTTGTCTTGAAATCCATCTGGTGCATCTTCTATTTCATCACTTTTATATTTCTCAATGCTGCCATCTGCAACATGCTTGATCTGATAGTTCCATTTGGAAGTCAAACTTCCCTTCACGTCTTGGGACTACATCCCAAACATCATTCTTCATGATCGACGGATCATGGCATTCCATTTCTACATCCCAGATCCTGGGAACTTCAATATCTTTGCTGAACAAATGTTGTAGTTCTTCTTTTGTAGGAGATGGCATACAATCTTTCCTACACAACAAGTTAAATTGCATGATTAGAAAAACATCTCATAGTTTTCAGAACAAATTCTTACACATAAAGAAATATGTCATACAGTCATGCAATTATCTTAGCCAATGCTTCAATACAACATTTATCCATATCCCGTAACTTTCTAGATGCCTTCCAATCTCTACCAGAACATTGTTAAGAGTGTGCACAACTCCCAACATGTCAGCAAAGAGGTTTCATTCTAGATAAGTAGCAATGGAATGTTTTACAGTGCCATAGGCCACTTACCCATGTATATTAGTAGTATACTGTTCATTAATGCAACTATCTTAATATGCACAATACATATCCTAAGTCTAGGAACATGAACATATACATTATTGAACAATTTTATTTAAACAAACAAATATGCAAGAAATGATAATTAAAATACTTATCTTTGTTTGTTCGTTGGGTGGACTCCCTCTGAGTCTTTGCTTCCTTGCAGGAGCTGCTGGAGTCCTAATCTGAAGTAGCTTTTTCTACACCTTTCTGATGTGGAATGTAGAGAGATGGTCAACTCCCTCTGAATATCTGCATCCTTGCATAAACCACTGGAGTGTACTCCTTTTCTTTCTTGCAGGAACAACTAGAGTGTGCTCCTTTGCTTTCTTGCAGGAGCAACTGGAGTGTGCTCCCTCTTGATCTTTGCTTCCTGAATTACCTGTTCTTGAACTCATATTCATCCTTGGTCCCTATGCATGCTTATTAGTATCATGATTGTGTTATCCTTGTGAACTCATATAAAATCATACATTCATTAGTATAATATTAAAACACAATAATCTCAAGCATGTATAGTCATGATCATTTCAAACAAAAATAATAAGCATTAGCATTCAAGGTTTATGTAGGATTCTTATGGTTAGTCAAATCATAAGAAACATAACATGTCTAAACCTGTAATTACTCAAACCTATGACACTTCGGGTTAGTTGAATCATCAATCAAGATAAGAGATATAATATGCATCAAACCTGTGATTATTCAAAGCTATACCTTCATGATTCTTCTGGTTAGTCATATCATCAATTATGGTAAGAAACATAATATGCATACAACCATGATTATTCAAACCTATGACTCTTCGTGAATAATCATTATCAACAACACAATAGTATAAGATCCTAACACAAGGTAGGATTCTATCTTGATATAGGAAAAACATACCTGGATTAGCATGCTAGCTATTTATGTCTAACATACCCGCATAATGTCTTCTGGTTCTCTTTAGTGACTTGTGCTAGTAACCTGCATGTCTCATAAGTTAACCATTATAAAACCAAGTTATACATACCTCGAGAATGGATCTCTTATGAGATCCATGGCAATGGATGAATCTTTGTCCTCATGTCATCATGATCATATGTTCTTGAACCAGAACATGATTTGTCTTCTTGGTGTACCTTTCATGTTAATAGACAACATAAAACTCATACAACATCACAATGTGTTAGTACAAACATAAGTTTCATACTCCTAATAAATGAATGACTTCTATCATGCATTCATAATTTTATTAAGGTGATATGATAAGTCTAAAATCAAGATTGTACTAACCGTGATAACATGAAGACAAACATACCATAAACTTAATTATGAACAAATCTCAAAACATACCTCGATGAGTCATACCTGTCGAGATCACTTGTAATCTTCTTATGTAAGGCCTTAGCCTCATCTCCCTCTGAAACAGGAACTTCTTCACTTATGCAAGTGACCAATCCATCTTCTTCTAGGATCAACCTAATCCACTTGATTTGCAAGAACTGGACCTGGAGCTGGATATGGGTTTGTCAGAGAGACCCCAAAAATTCAAACTTTGAATTTCAAACTTCCGAAAGGATAGGAATATGCGCCTTGATGAACTGATCAAACTGGTATATTCAGAATTTGAAGACTGCAAAGTTTCACTCCTCAATTTTGCCTTTGAAACTTCCAGATTCACTGGACGTGACCCTGAACTGGGGTTTGATGAAGCCCACTCTTCTACCCAATCAAAATGTTTGATCCAAAGCTCTAAGCTTCTATTTTTCTGAGGAGCTTCCAGCCGTGGTCACAGATTTCAAAAATTCCCATTTTTACAGAAGCCCTAATTTTCCATTTTTCTGATCAAAGTCCCGAACTAGGGTCTGATCAAACCCGGCCTTCTACCCAGACAAAAATTCTGATCTTGGTCTCTAAATTTCTATTTTGATGAGTAGCATCCAGCCGTGGTCTCCGATTACAAAAGTTCCAACTTTCTTCAAAGCCCTAAATTCCGGAAGCCATGAATGAAGGTACCAAAAAATAATTCTGTTTTGACAGAAATATGTACCTGATTGTTTCTGGTGTAACTCCGAAATTTTTGATCCACAGGGTCTGAAAAAGTTTTCTGAGATAGCCTGACCTGTTAGCTTTCCATCCTGACAGGTCTGACCTCAATTGGATGTTCTGAGAGAGAGTTATGCCAAATGTCGCAACGTGACCTGTTTTGGGAAAATACAGGAGAGCGAACTTGTACGGCGTGCCACGTGTCACTGTTTGACCTTCGGCCTCTGAAAAAGTTTTCTGAGATAGCTCGACCTGTTATCTTTCCATCCTGACAGGTCTGACCTCAATTGGATTCTCTGAGAGAGAGATATGCCAAGTGTCGCAACGTGACCTGTTTATGGGATAATACAGGAGAGCGAACTTGTACGGCGTGCCACGTGTCACTGTTTGACCTTCGGCCTCTGAAAAAGTTTTCTGAGATATCTCGGCCTGTGTACTACCTGTCACTTTTCACGAAATTTCATTTGGAGCTTCCTAGCCCAAGTTATGACCTTTTTCCCAAGGTCACCTGATTTTGACTCAGATCTGGAAGAGGCAGAAACCCTATATTGTACAGATCATAAATCACAAAGTACAATGAATTAGAGGTTGTCCTTTGGACACAAGGTACCTGGAGATTTAGTCTTCGTCCTGTAACAATTTCAGATCCGAAAACTTCGCCAAAACGGATTTATAGCGAAAGTGCTACGATGACTGGTTTTTGCTATATCAAGCCCTAACATCGTAAGTGCAACAAGTGTCATACATGCCATATCATGCCTTCTTTCAGGCTAGCTCTGATACCATGTTAAATTTTCTGAATTTACTTCAATATGATCTAGGATCTTAACTGAGAGAACAACATGTACAGCATATCTACAGCATATCAATCATGGAGACAATAATGCAAGCACACAAGAGACACAAAGATTTACTTGGGGAAAACCATAAAGGTGAAAAACCCCAATAACTTCCTCAGAGATAGATAGAGCAATGATACAACCAACCAATAGAGATAGCCATAACCTAGCAGCAATCCTCCTCCTCCATAAGTGCGCCTCTCCTCCTTGAGAGCATGTGTGAGAAGTGAGTGAGCAAATAGAGTGCCTCCCGCACTCTATTTATACTTGACTTGACTTGCCTTTTTACCTAACTCATGTAGGCTCGAACTTAACCACATAATATAATGCTGACTGGGCCGACCCCCAATAGGGTGGTCTAATAACCCTTCGACCCACATGGCCGACCCCCAATAGGGTGGTCTAATAACCCTTTGACCCACATGACTTATACAGGGCCGACCCCAAACAAGGTGGTCTAATAACCCATCAAGTATAAGTTACGACACTTACAATATAAATGACGACACTTCCGTATAAAGGAATAATAACATCTCTATAGGAATACAATATACATATATGTGAAATACATTCCCAAGTTACATATACATCAACAATTTAGAAATTTTAAATTTCTATGAAAATATCGGGATGTTACATGTTTTGTGTCTAGTTGTGACACCATGAGACTCCTCTCCTCACATTGGTCCTAACAGGGGGGAATGAAGACTGTCAGTAACAAGCGAGCGAGTGCAAGCGAGACGAAACAAGCGAGCCTGTGAAGAGCTATGTTCGACCGAGCTCCAGATTTGGTGGTCATCCTAAAACCATCGGTATCGAGAGCATCTTATATTAGCAGAAGCATGTGCAAGCTTCTAACTAACTTGGCAAAAGATTGTCAAGATGGAAATGTTCAGCAAGTTGCAGCTGTTCACTTCATGTTTTCAACTCTCGAGTTGGTTTGGTGTCAGCCCATCTCAACCATTCCAGGTAGAACCTCTGAGCCTTGGAGCCAAGTTCCAGAGAACCTCTGAGCATTCGAGTCAAGTTCCAGAGAACCTCTCAACGATTGTTATCGCCAAGTTCGAGAGTTTGTGGTCAGCATTGAACCACACACATAGTAGAAGATTTTAGCCTTCTGCTAACCTATTTCAATTGATGGTCAGCCTAAAAACCATCCCTTCAGAAAGCCATTGTATTTAGCAGAAGCATGTGCAAGCTTCTAGCTAACCTTCTTAGTAAAGGATGTTCTAGATGGAAATGTTCAGCTGGTGGTAGTTGTCCACTTCCACTTATTCAGCTCTCTTCTTTTTCTTGGACTCATATACACCCTTCGGATTAAAGGGGGATTTGTTGGAAACTAATCCGTCAGGTTGGGAGACGAACAATCACTTGAGAGTCCAAGAGATTCTTTGGAATACGAATCCAAAGGGTCACATATTATTGTATGTATATGTGCATATCTTAATGAAATAGTGTGTGCTTTCATGCTTATTCTATTGTGCATCTTCTTGTATTTGGCTGTGTGTTAGCCAATCTCTCTATTTTCCCAGGAGGGAAACCTAACAAATATGAATAACGCACGAACACTCGCACACACCGAAAGTAAGCCTCTACCTCCCCGGCAACGGCGCCAAAACTGTTATCACACAACTTGTAGATGTCCCCGAAGGTGATCCTATACAGGACGGTAGAGGAGACGGGCAACTAAAGCGGTGACCTAAGAGGGCCTCGATTCCCAAGATGGATTAGTTGTCACGCCAATCAAGGCACTCTTCACTTTATGCTATCCGGGCTCTAGATAGCAATGGGGGAGACCTAGATCAACTCCCGATAGGAGAGATCTAACCAAAACACCAGATCAAACCAGATAACTAGAATACGTAAGGTGTAAGGTATGATAAATAATGACCCAATGTAAAAATACAAGTGACTTACGAGTATGGAAACCAGATCTAGGACCAAGGCACTAGCAAATGAGAAGGATTTCTTCTGCCTTGGGAAACGTGTCCAAGGTAAAAGGGTTAAGATCAAGATGAGGCTATCTAGTACCTTTAGATGAGACTTGATGAAGAATATGACAATATCTTGGCTTACAAGTCAAAACTGGCATCAAACAACTCAGAAAAATGACTAAGTCTGGGAATGCACATGGGTAGCAGACAATGCCTAGGGAAATGGGCAGGATGGAGTCCCTTAGGGGTGACGCCCTAGGAAACTCACCTGGGGCTAGGCCTTAAGGTTAAAACCCAGAAATCCTTTGCCACGTTTAAGTTGTTTGAGCTAGAGAATTTTCAGAAGTTTCGGCAGTTAGGGTTTTAGCAGAAAATTCAAATAGCCAATGGTTTGGAACTTCGAATAAATAAAATAAGTGTAGATCTTACCCGAAGAATCATGTAGATACCTTGAGGAGGAGGATATATTCCTTCCCGATCAATTTGAGGTGATTTGGCTGAGTATCCAAGTGAAAACGATTTGCCCAAGGAAGCAAGTGCGCCCTCCTCTCTTGCACAAACAAACTACCGAAGTTAGATTTGATGCATCAAGAGAAAATGACTATAAATACACGAGACATATCAAATGGAAATCAAAGATCAAAGATACTATTGAAAAAACCCTGATATTAGCTGCTTCAGAAGAACGAGTTGAGAAGCCCCCTACAAAAACGCCCACGTGAAGTCGCCCTCCTGCAATTAAACATTGTTTCCACGAAAAATATTTTGGATCCAAAACCAATTCTCAAATGCTAAGAGAAATAGACCAATGTTGCACGACTCGGACTTGGCAAAGACTCGGCTGGCATATGACTCGTAGACTCGAGAAAAACTCGGGAAAGACTAGGGACAGACTCGGCAAGACTCGGCGAAAATTAAAATAACTTAAAATATTGTACATTTTTTACACAAAAAATAATTTAAAAACATTTCCAATCCATATAAGCTATAAAACTACAATTTATGCAATAATTCATAGCATTGTCTCATAAACTATGATTATACGACATAACACAATCAATTTTTGTATGCAAAAATTTAAATAGTGATCATAAACCATAGTGTTCATAAACCATAAAGTGATCATAAACCATAGTGTTCATAAAAAGTAAATCATAACCATAAACAATGTTCATAAACCAGAGTGTTCATAAACCAAAATCATAAGCATACTGATTTAAGAATCAGATTGGTGCAAGTTCAAAATACAGTCTCATAACAGAAATAGAAAACCAAAATAGACAATGTCTCCATGTACTCGAGTCTCATGCCTAACCACGAGTACGCCTACAATAAGTCATCAAGGAGCTAGTGCCAACATCGACAAACTGAAGCAACTGTGAAGCAGGTGTATTTGGAGTTTCCATTTGAGATGGCATACTAGAGGGATCCTGCGTCTCCTCATCAAGCCAAGCCAAATCATCAAGGAACTCCTCCTCCACAACCCACTCAAACTCTAGATCAATATCATCCAATAAAATTGGATCTAGGTCCTTCGGTTGCATTTGCTTTGTGAGCATCCGAAGGTTGTAGTAGATGAAAACCAACTTTTCCAACCTCTCAAGCTCCAACCTGTTCCTCTTTTTGCTGTGGATGTGCTCAAATACCGACCAATTGCGCTCACATCCTGAAGTGCTGCAGGGTTGACTCAGAACTCTAATGGCGAATTCTTGTAATTGTGGTGCTTCAGAGCCACAATCTATCCACCAATGGGCTGTAAATGTTAAAAACAACAATGGTTACAAGTTTTGCAATGCCAAAATTGAAAAATAGAACTAACAAATTTACAAGCTAAGTTCCAAGTCTAACAATTTAGTTTTTACAAATTGAATCTTACATGGCATTTTCTTGTCCTTGATTCATTGGGTTGAGCTAAATCCAAACATGCCAGCTGCTTCTTTGTACATATCACGTTGCATGTTGATTTTGTCCTGAATTTCTGGATTCGGGAACATCTTCTCAATGCATATCATGACACCTCTCATCACCTCCTGATCTCTTTGAATGCCAAAATCTGGATGATAGAATAAGCTTGGATTGAGATATGCTCCGGCTGGATGCAATGGTGAATGTAGCTGCCTGTCCCACCTGGAATCAATAATTTGCCATATAGGGAGATATTTTGATGAATTCCCCTTGTAGAAAGTCTTGATGGCCTCTTTGGCCCTATCCATGCCCTCATAGATGTGTATCCCATTGCAGGTTTCTCTCCATCCATGATCCTCAAGACTTTTACAAGTGGCTCAGTGAAGCTGACAATCTCAGTGACTTTCTCCCACAGACCATCTCCTAAGAGAGACAATTTCACAGCAACTGCATCTGGCTTTGTGCTATCTTTCCAAAATATCCATTCCTGGCTACAAACCATCCGTCTCAAAGCTTGGTACTCATTCAGAAGACTTTGGAGGGAAAGAAAGGTTGTGGCAAACCGTGTGATAGCAGGGCGACTTAGTTCACCCTGTGCATATCCCCTCATAAGGCTCAACACCCAAGCATGGTTATAAATGAATTTGGTTATTTGTTTGCACTCTTGCACAACTGCTTGCACCCATTCCATCTTCCCAATGTCCTCCAGCATCAAGTCTATGCAATGGGCAGCACATGGAGTCCAAAAAATGGTGGGGTATTTTGCAGAAAGCAACCTTCCAGCTGCCACATAATTTGCAGCGTTGTCCGTGACTACCTGAACAACATTTGCTACCCCCACTTCCTCCACAACATCAGACAACAGTGATAAAATTAGATTTGCATCCTTTACATGCGAGGATGCATCAATGGATCTTAGGAACATGGTTCCTTTAGGGCAAGCTATAACTAAATTGATGATTGTTCTGCCCCTTTGATCTGTCCACCCATCAGACAAAATTGTGCAACCTATAAACTTCCATGAGCTTTTAATGCTCTCCAATTGTTCCTTAACACACCCGAGCTCCTCATCTAGCTCTTTCCCCCTAAGTGCATTATAAGAGGGGGCTTTGTATCCAGGGCCAGCAACTGCAATGGCATCTACCATGGGCTAATAAAAATAAGACTTTGCATAGTTGAATGAAAGGCTATTATGGTACCAAACCTCCTCACTGCCATATCTGCCTCTTTCCTCTTCTTTTCATTGAAGCTCTCCAAGGATGGCTGAGATCCTGGAGTTGTGCGAGGAAGGAAGAAAGAAGAAGTTACACTTCTATTTACTGCAGCAGCTGAAGTGGACCCTCCTGTACTTGGACTTGCATTCGGTGGTGCCATGGTAGATCTACCTATCATGGAAGTTTCAAACTTGTATCTTGCCCTCTTTTCACTCTGTTCTCTGATGGCATCCAAAGCAACTACCATTTCTGCTGTGACTTCATCGAGGCATTTCTCACAAACTGTCACATCTTTGCAAACAATTCTTGCTAGATGATATTTCACCTTGTTTATACCCCCAGACATTTGAGAGGTGCAGAAGTTGCAAACGACCCTATGGTCTTCATTGGGATTCACCCTGACACAATATTTCCGTGTCGGATCAAGAGGCCTTTTAGCCTTAGGTGCCATGGAATCTGTATTGAAAAAAAATATGTTCTATATTAAAATGTAAAATTTAAAAACAAGTTGAATTTAAAATAAATTTATTTTAAAGTCCTATTTACAGAAGTTAAAAAGTAATTTAAAAACAGAAGTTAATGTCCTATTTTAGTTTATTTTAGTTATAACTATAGAAGTTACAGAAGTTAAAGTCCTATTTTATGTAAATTTCTTCTAACCTTACTTTAAATAAATAAATATAAAGTGCAGAGCACAAACCTAAATATGTGAATTTTTGTTTAATACAGAATAACCTAACTAATCTGACCATGCAATATGGCTCTATTTATGACATTTTGGAATCAATCTTGATGAAGCTTTCAGCAACAAAGTTTTTTGTTAACCCATATAAACAATCTTCTAAATTTAAACTAGGCTCAACCAAATTCAAATTTATAAGCATCTGCATAAAGGATCAAAGAACCAATGATTTGAGTTCTAAATTACTTCTAATCCCACTACAGTTTGATAGTATCTTACATTGCTTTGACTATAATTTATTTACAAGGAGACCTTGCCTCTCTCCATTGAGTTACTATTAGAGTCATTCACTAACGGAGTTGATTAAGGTCCCTAGCTAGGCAGCTCACAACTTCACATAGCAAAGGGCTTATGTGAATTGTATTGGAATAAATATTTGAAAATGCTTGGGCCAAGGAAAGAAGGGTGGCAATCTCTCACAAAGTGTGACACTGAGATTTCATGTGATAAAATTATATTAAAAAATAATTTTAAAAGTGCCCAAGGCCCCAAACAAATATAATTTTAAATTTTTAATAAACAACATATTAAAAAAGTTGGAAAACTTTTTAATAAAACTTTACAATAATATATTAAAAGGTTAAAAATAAAACAAAATTTAAATAAAAAAAATGCAGAAATTAATTAAAATAAAAAAGAAAATATATAATAAAAAATATTATATGATAAAGATTTAAATAAAATAAGTTATAACTATTAGAAAACAGTGTATTATAAATTATATTTAGAATGCCTAGGTAGACTGTATCGCTGTAGAATATAAATTTTAAATATAAATTAAAAATAAATTTTAAATAGGGCATTATATTTAAAATGTATTAAAAAAATTAAAAATAAATTTTAAATAGGGCATTATATTTAAAATGTATTAAAAAAATTAAAAATAAATTTTAAATATAAAAAATCTATAAGAAAATAATTAAAATCTAAAATCTAAATAACAAACCATATGCATTTTAATGTTTGCAACTTTGCATACTGTAATACACAGTATTAATACTGTAATACAGTATGTATTACAGTATGTATGTAATACAGTATGTATTACAGTATTGTATTGTTACTGTATTACATACAGTACTACATACTGTATGTAATACAGTAACAATACAATACTGTTACTGTAATACATACATACTGTATTGCAGCATTAATACTGTAATACAGTATGTATTACAGTATTAATGCTGCAATACAGTATGTATGTATTACAGTAACAGTATTGTATTGTTACTGTATTTACTATTATTACAATTTACAGTGTTAATAATTAAAACGTAAAAAAAATTGAAGTCGGGAAAATCTAAAAAGTTATTACAATTTTACAGTTTTAAAAATTAAAACGTATTACAATTTACAGTGTTAAAAACTTAAAACGTAAAAAAAAACGTATGACAATTTACAGGGTTAAAACATTAAAAAAAAACAAATGTACTAGCCTTAAATTTACAGGGTTATTACATTGATAAAAACATTAAACTAAAAACAAATGTTAACCAACCTGGAAATTGAAGAAATTGAAGTCAGGAGGGGGATGAAGCAAAACCACGACCCACGACCCAACCACGACCCACGACCCAGCAGAAATTGAAGTCGGCACTCTGGGACTGAAGCAGAACCACCACGACCCACCACGACCAGAGATGCCGAACTCGAACACGACCTAGCTAGCAGAACACGACCCAGCTAGCAGAACACAACGACAGGCTAGCAGAACACGATGACTAATGTCAATGAAGGCTCAAAGTTCAAACACGACCTAGCATGCTCGAACACGACCAGATTGATGCATCACTGTCTGAAGGTCGAGGGCTTTAATAACCCGCCAGCATCATTCTTTCCCGCCATTCCGGCATTTTTGTTTCCCGCCGATTCTCCTCCATTCTCCTCTGCGTCCGCAGGGTCCAAGTTAAGGCCGAGTCTGCGCCGAGTCTGACGAGTGGGCCGATTTGCAGGCGAGTTCAACGAGTTTCGCGAGTAAGCGGCAGGTGACGAGTACATGGGCGAGTACGTGGCAAGTACACAGGCTGGTGTTCCACTCAGGTAGACTCGCGAGTACTGCACGAGTGGTGCTTCACTGAAATAGACTTTTCAATCACCATCTAAGAATATCTCACAAAGAAGAACCAAGAATCTCTGCAAATATTTTCTCTATTATGGAAATTCCAAGAGCCAAGGTCCACTTTACAATGAGGGTGGTCTCTTCCTTAAATAGGAATGAGAGAGATCAAAACCCTAACCACCTTTTGAATGAGTGGTTGAGATTAAAAGATATAACAATGATAATCAATGGCTAAGATGAGCCCAAATACAATACACATGGATCAACTCAAAGATAGAGGGGGCACACTCAGTAAGACGTCCAACGGGGACGCACCACATGACAAGTGAGTAAAACACATGACATAAGCACATGGTGGGGCTAGGAGGTATAACATGTCCTTCTCTAGCATGACCCCATGGCACAATAACATATAATAACTCAAGATAATAACATATTGTGACCATATGACCAAATTGTGGCCCCTCAATGACATAATAAAATCCCCAAATAATAGCCCGGAGTGTGTGTTGACCCCACTGAACGCTGCAAGTTGTGTCGTAAAGTGTGGGATGCATCACAAAAATCCTCTAAAAAAACCTCATGCCAATTCTTTGCCACAATTGCCCAAATAGATTTCCTCAATAGCCATTTCTTCCATTTTTTATCCTCATAAAATCACCTGCAAAATAATAAAATGCTTGTATCTCTCTAGTTGGTGCCCCAAGCACAAATCTGACTGCACCAAAATGTCTGGGAGCATAGTAATATGGTAATAACAAGTGGTTGGACCCCATACTCCCTATGTAGCACCCTAGGTGAACCAAAATAATCCCAAAATGTGTTGACAGGCCATTTTATATGGCAAATATGCAATAAAGTGATAATCTAACCAAAATCTCATCTGAAAGTTTCTGAAACTGATATCTGAGAATACCAATGGACTCAGAAGGCCCAAATGTAGTAGAGATGAATACTCATACACCATGTGACCACCTAGATAATCATCTGTAAGCTCAACCATGCCCGGACAATAAAAATAATGGTTTGATCAAAATAATAATAATAAAAATCCATCAAACCATCATATGAAACCTGTGTCTACTGCATGGAACCATCAAGTGGGCATCATAGGACCACAAATAATCAATCTCGAACATCATAGGTCCAACTCATCTCAGATCCTGTGGTTGACCTGGTCAAACTGGGTTGACCAAGTCAAAACTGATCAAAATAATGACCCGGACTCAAACTGACTGATGCTGCAAGTGCAAATGGATAAGATATGCTCCTTTAATTATTTCAATAGCAAGACTAAAGTACAAAGTAGCAATTCACTGGCGAGTAAGCAGTAATACATCAAATATAAGTCTGGATTGAAACAATCAATTGCTAAGAGAAAGACCCTCAAGTGTATACTCAATTCATAGACATGACCATTTTGCTAGAAATGGGTGAAGGTGGAAAAGGCAAGGCTAGGACAAGGGGATGACTTTACAAACTTCAACACTATGACACTTCGGATAAAGGAAAAGGGAAAATCACCTAAGCATATGCTCGACAGAAAACACACAAGGAATGGCGGTGTCTCACAAAAGGAATAAGTTGATTTGAGGAGTGCCTATTCAACTTTAGCAAATGTCTACAGCTCACATCCAAGCTAGAACCAACTCCGTGAGGATCTTTTCTAGAACCACCGTGACTAGGTGCACAGCTAACCGTAACTTGAGGTTCTAGGGGACATTTGGAATTAATTAGTTGTCCCTTACTCCATCTCACATCCCAACCCATAGGCCCCATGAGGAATTAATCATTACATGTTTATTATCGCCAACGGTCTTTAGATTTAGCATACATTTAACCATTGCTTTTTAGGCCTTATGACCCTTTGGATTTTGCATGTGCTTAGAAGCACAACTACTTGCAGCTTTTATCCAGGGTGCTTTTCATTTCATTTCATAGCCCTCTTTCATTGTGCTTAGAAGCACAGTTTTAATTTATAATCATGGGCTTGCATAGAAGATATAACAATCAATCACATATGCATGTAATGATTGTAGTACAATTTGCTTCAACTCTAGCCAACACAACTCAAGCAACTAATGGGATCATACACAATCAAGACCAAACATCGGGGGCAACCGACCAGAGAGGTCAAGGCTTCAAATCCAACTCACCTAAGCTCAAGAACCAACACCAGTGGCTTCTCCTATCCCAGAAGGATCAAGGCTTCGGTAAGTTCTATTGCACAACTCAAAGCCGAGACACAAAACAACAGGGAGTCTATCCAACATAGATGCATAAGTGGGGAAGTCCTCAGTATCACACGCTGAAGTGTAAGTCAGGATAAAACCAAGTATGGAAGAGAACAGATGGATGAGGAAAGGTGACAGGTGATGCCATGACTAGCAAGCCATAAATGGTGGGAATGACCAAGTCCATACTACTAGAGAGGGTAAGACCAACGAGTATACACAAGAAATTCTTAGTCCAAGTAATTAGATCACTTCGATTCCAGACAGTCAACCAATAACCAAATCTACATATAATATCGCCAAATCATGACCACTAGATACCTAGTCAAGCTACCAAGATAAGCAAAAGAGCAAAATAAAGGTATCCAATGCACATCCATATACCTGTTGGGTCATATACCTGTATATACCATCTTAACCATCAACTGTCACTGGAACATTGTTGTTGCATAACTATGGGCACTATCACACTGCTCTGTATGGAAGAAAATGGCCACATCGGTCATCAAATCTGAGGTCATGAGGCTCAGTCATGGCATAAGGTTGTACTATCTGCTCTAGGGCTGCCGAAAGGTGTGAGTGATCTTGAAATAACTGCTCATCATCTGCCGATCTCAAGTAACTCATAGCAATGGACTGGCTCAGAAAAGTACTGGAATTTGGTCTGAAGATATGGTAGCCATGGCTACTATAAATGTGATAACAGCACCTAAAGGGTACAACTGAGTATGGAATCAAATACGCGACGAATCAAAAGATTAACTTGCATGGTTATGTTGATTTAGATTGAGCAGGCAGTGCCACAGACAGAAAGAGCACTTCAAGATGCTGCTTCAGTTTGGGATCCGGTATGATCTCTTGGTTTAGCAGGAAGCAGTCAAGTGTGGCACTGAGTATAGGCGAAGCGGAGTATATTGCAGCCTGTTCGGCTAGTTGTGAGGCAGTATGGCTTCGGAAGCTACTGTCAGATTTATTTGATCTCAAGTTAGAGGTAACTTGTATCTTGTTGTCCTCCGAAATGGCATGCGTGTCGTTTTAAAAGCCCAAAATGCAACACACCAGCCGAAATGACAACTCTCTCAGGAGAGAGGCCAATGTCACCACACTCCTCTCCTCTTCGCTTCAGGTTGGCTCTTCTCCAACACTAGGGGGGTATCCTTAAACTAGGATCGCTAAGGCAGGTACAGTAACGAGCAAGGTGAATGGAAGAGGCTACCTTAGGGAAACGGAAGTAACAAAAGATAGTTTTCAAAATGGGTGATGGAAAAGGAAGGGAAGATCAATCCTCAGGGAAAGACCAGTGCCAGTACCGGAAGGGGAAAATGGAGTCAAAAGAGCACTCATGGAGGCTTTATGCTTCATAAAAGTGAGACGAATCTAGAATGCATAAACAATCAAATCTTAATCAACATTTCGTACAACCGAATACTGATGTCCATTGAGAAACTAATTGTTCAAGCATAATTAACCAACTTAATCCTAAATGGCTAATCTATTGTGCTTGAGAAAGCCCTCACAAGCTAAATTCATTCTACAACTTGAAATACATCACACAAGCACATGAAGGAAGCTCAATCTGTCCACAAAACGGGCTGATTTTTTTTTATTAACGCTCAACAGGGATAAAAAACCCAGAAATTTTCCATCTCTACAAAGGAGAAAGATGGCCTCTTATGTAGACCAAAATCTCACCTACCTCTATAATAAAATAATAAAAAAGTGGAGATAAAGTAAAAGATACTTTTCTCTCAAACTAGAACAAAAAAAATCGAACTACACGATCGTGATCTTTCTAACTGCTCCAAACTTATGGATCGGCTCTTCTAGCCATGTGTTACAACAAATAATAATAAAAAAATACCCTCAACTATTCGTGAGGACCTTGAGCAGCCCCATGTGTCAATGAAAATCGATGGCGTGGAAGTGTATTGGCGGTTTAACTAAGACTGCTGAAAAACTCGCCATCATATGCTAGATGTAACCAAATGCAAATCGGCTGTCGAATGCTCGAGCTAGCGTGATTGACGGAGAACCCCCACGAAAACTGGAGAAATGGCGGTCAAATAAGTGATATCGGCTACCTTATCTGCTCCATAACTCCACGACTCGATGGCAGAACAAAAACACGGGTCACTCAAACGCAAACAACTGTCAGGGAGAGTGCAGCTCCAACTTCACGACTCGGCACAGTATCACTCTCTGTGGCGGTTCAATTGACTGAATTTCTAAACTCGCTGATGAACACGCGTGTTCCCTTATTTATCAACTGACCAACGACTAATTGTAAGCTCGGCTGTCCACAGAAGGGTGTGCAGCTGGCAAACGATGCCCAAAAGATACTTGAGTTTTAATATTCACGGGTAGATGACCTCCGGTTAATTTGTTGAATCCCGAGCTGGTGTCTTCAGGCGTGAACCTCGAGTAGCTGCAAATTTTTTGAAAACGCGGAAATGCCGAGGTCCAAACTGTCTAAGTCTCGGGATCGGAATTGAGAGAAGACAGAGCACAAGACGCTGCTCTTGTGGCCTTGACATTTTCATAGGCCGCAATCCCTGAAGCCAGGGTCTCATGAAAACACGGCCACTCCAAATTCGGTTCATGAATAGAATGGCAGAAAACCTTCATTTAATCGCCAGTCCTGTCAAATGTGACAAATCCTTTTGAAGGCAAACATTCCGCTTTCTTTAGTGATGTCACATCTATCGGCTCCGGCTCTGATAAAAAGAAAACGGTAGCAAAAAGGCCTTCAAGCTGACAGAACTTAATTTGAGCATTAACCGATGCATGATCATACTTTCCAGCAGTTTTACTAGCCTCAGCTTCTTCAAAAGTGTCTTGGAAAAAAGCCTATACTCCGTCCCAGCAGCCAATTCAGTTAGCACCTCAGGTTAAAACCCTGCTCTTGATGTCTTTCTCAGCTCTTATGGCCAGACTACGTCATACATTTAGATTTTTAGATCTTTGAACAGCAGATGAAAACCCTGAAATGATCAAACTTTAGTATAATGACAGATAAAGCTGACAAGACTTTTCGAAATGCATGTGCCGATTGAATCATAACGCCAAACTCAACCTCGCCTTTGAAGAATCTTTGGGGCAATTATTAAGCTTGGAACAATAAAAAAAATCATATGTATTGCTAAACAGAGCCAGGTGCCTGCTCCAGATTATGAGCTCTCTTGCATTTTTCACCAAGGCTGAGAAAGAACCCTTGATGGAGTGTAACTCGTGCTTCTCAGCCCTATAGAAAGCAATGGACTCTGCATTATCATGAATTCTGACCAAGGAATACCGGAAGTCTGCCTCCTTTTGCAAGCCCTGTAGCTTCAAATGCATTATCTTCTTTCCGAAGATTGTCACGAAAGTTCCAACCACTAAATACAGCAGAAGAAAATAAACCAGTTCTGGTGCAATGGGCCACAATACACCTGTAAATGCAAAACTATGGAAAACTTTGCTTGAAGTCAATGATATAATGTCAACAGCAAAAATAGTCATTAAGGAAGAAATCTGTTAACCATACACGCCACTCAACAGAAAGCAGATTTCTCTGAATTTATTTGGATAAGATGAGGTATGATGCCTTCATCAGCTTCAACAGCTTTACCACAATCCATGTGCTCTATTTTGGAGAGTTCCATTTGCGAAAAATTTTGTTTGCATTAATCCTTCTGTTGCTTAAAAGCATGTTCAATATCAAAAACTTTGTTGCATGCAGAACTGTTTTACTTCCTGAAATTGTATACTTTCTAAAGTCTGAATGTCTTCACTGCTGAGTATGCTGATACACGGTCATTTAAGGAACATAATGGACCCCCTTCATTGCTGATATTAGGGACCCCTTCATTGCTGATATTAGGGCCCAGACCTGCTGTTGGTGATTGTCCCCTGCTGCCCTATAACCCTGTCAAAAAGGGGGATAACATATCTTTTGTGACAACCAAAGTTGTGTAAAATTGTTCGAGAACCCGGTGTTCCATGACAAGTCGAAGCATATTGAGATCAAGTACCACTATATCCAGGATATGGTGCAGAGAGGAGCAATGAAGCTCTAGTATGTAGCGACAGACAAGCAGACAGCCGATGTGTTGACCAAGCCATTAGCAAGAGTGAAGTTTGAGTACTTCAGAGAGAAGCTTGGTGTTATCCAGATCGATATTCCTCGAAAGAGGGAGTGATGTGACATGTCTGGAAGACGCTAGTAGTCCGCAAGGATGTAATACATCTAGGATGATCCTGGGTTGTATCCACATGTGAGAAAGACGTTGGTGGTCCACGGGTCATAAAGCATTTGGGATGCGCCTGGGCTGTATCTTACATGGTGGAAGACACAGGTGGTATAAAAGGACATAATGCATCTAGGATGCTCCTGGGCTGTATCCACATGTTTGAAGACGCAGGTTGACCGAGAGAGTCGTAATACATCTGGGTTGTATCCATTGGGTGGAAGACACAGATGTTCCTGGGTTGTATCCACTGGGTGGAAGATGCAAGTTGACTGAGAGAGAGACGTAATACATCTGGGTTGTATCCACTAGGTGGAAGACGCGGATGTTCCTTTGCTGTATCTACTGGGTGGAAGACGCAGATGTTCCTGGACTGTATCCACTGGGTGGAAGACGCAGGTTGTCTGGTGGACATGGTATATGTAGCTGGGCTGCTCTCCACATGAGATGATGAGATGATCCAGATACGATGAGATGACAGTAGGAGACGCAGGTGATTGCTCTGGCAATGTAATATGTGGTCCTGGGTTGTACCTATTTGATGGCTTGCTCGTATATGTGATGAAGTCCTAGATGAGAGCTAGGCCTACATCCAACATGAAAAAGGGTCGGCTCTATAGAACTTCTCATGACAGGTAGATTCGAGAGATGTCACTAGTCAATGATAAACAAGATGAGAATTGTTGCAGCAGCGATGATGATGACATTGTCCAGAGATTGTGTCCAGCTGTAATGATGACTGTGTCGAGAGAATACATTCCTATTTAAGAGAGAGTGTTGTTGTAAATGTAACTTCGGAAGATATTCTTTTGTATATTATTATTAGATTATTATTGTACTTTTATTGTACCTCTGTCGGAGATGTTTTTCCTCCGTTCGTGGATGTCATTATTGTATTTGGTCATGTAAGAATATCGAGGTAAAACCTCCATTGTAAGTTGGGGCAATAGTCCCCAAAAGGTTAAATGTAAAATGTATTTTTGAGTCTCCCTAGGAGAGGTCGGCTTAGTCAGTTAAGGAAGTCGACCCCAATGGGGATTTAGGTCAATCACACATAAAGTATAAATAGGGAGGTGCTCTCCTCATTTGGACACACACCAACAAGCAAGTTCGCTCCAAGGAAGAGAAAATACAAGTTTGTTGAAGAAGAAGAAGAAAGCTACAAAAGTCATCTTATCTTTGGGTTTTCTATCTTGGTTTGATATTGTACTAAGTGACAAATCTATTACTGAAGAAGTTGCGGGGTTTTCTCCTTTATGGTTTCCTCGAAGAAAATTCTTGTGTTCTTGTGTATAGTTGTGCTTGTCTATCTTTCAAATTAAAGATCTAACATAATTGAATTAAAGTGCAAACACTAACAACACATGCATTCAATAATTGGATAAAACAGTAAAAAAGGAAGTAATTGGCTCATTTAAGGAAAATGGCAATAATTGGAGGAGTTCTAAGGTTGACACTTGGCAATAGAGGATTTTGTTAGAAGCCCCATTGGGCAAATAGGCAAAAAATACATGAAGACAAGAAGATAGGCGTGAAAGCGCATCTATTCTCATTAATTAAATCTGAATATATACAATGAGAATGTCCCTTGGGTTCAACTTCCAAAGTGGACTCGTGGACTCCCAAAGACTATTCCTATTCACCAATGGCTTTTGGTCTTCTCACGTGAATAGGGAGTTTAACAATATAATATTTTCTTAACACCAAGGATTAGGATCCAACAAATCCCCCCTTAATCAAAAGGGTGTATATGAGTCCAAGAAAAAGAAGAGAGTTGAATAACTGGAAGTGGACAACTACCACTTGCTGAACATTTCCATCTTGACACTCTTTTGCCAAGAAAGTTAGCTTGAAGCTTGCACCGGCTTCTGCTAAATACAAGTGCTCTCTGAAGGGGTGGTTTTGGATGACCACCAACCAAAAGGGCTAGAAGAAGCTGAAATCTTCTACTATGTGTGTGGTTTAAGGCTGACCACAAACTTTGGAACTTGGTGGCAACTCTCGCTCAGAGGTTCCTTGGAACTTGGCACGAAGGCTCAAAGGTTTGCCTAGAATGATGGTTTTAGGCTGACCACAAACCAACTAGAGAGCTAAAAATACGAAGTGAACAACTACCACTTGCTGAACATTTCCAACATGACACTCTTTTGCCAAGTAAGTTAGCTAGAAGCTTGCACTGGCTTCTGCTAATCAAAGGTGCTCTCGGTATCGATGGTTTTAGGATGACCACCAACTCTGGAGCTCAAACAAACATAGCTTTTCACGGGCTCTCTTGTACTCACTCGCTTGTTACTGACAGTATTCATTCTCCTTGTCAGGAACAATGTGAAGAGAGGAGAGTCTCATGGTGTCACAACTAGACACAAAACACATGAATACTCTATGGCATGGGTCTCTTCTGCCTTCATGATACATGCATCTCTGAATCTGGTGGCCTCCCAAACTCATTGTTGTTCAGGCTTGCTTGATGTGACTTATATGAGAAAGGATGTGAGTGTTTGTTGTCAAAGGGACAAGGCTTCAAAAATTGAAGCCTGACATCATGTTCCCCCCTGTCAGGTACAAAGAAGCAGTACAATATTATGCTACAAGTTTCACTCTTGCAGGTTTCTTTAGCTTCACACACTAATCTGAAGAATGGTTACCCTTCCCGCAATGCTGACAAAGATGAAGATCAAAACACTAATCTTTCAATGGCCAACTCTGTCACAATGTTGGCATCTGGAACTCTGAATAGGTTGTACATCTGACATGATTTCATTATTTTATGGCAGTTGATAGGAATCATCTTTAAACAAAGGGTTATTTTGAACAAGCACTAGTTCAGAATGTTGATTCCTGTGTTGTGCATCTTCCTCTTTTGCTTTCAAATTCTGCAATTGATTGATGATAGTTTGGAGAGTTTCTTTTCTGATTGTGATTGAGTCATCTACAGTTGTAAGCACTAGAGTGTTCAACAACTCTAATGTTTCTTCAATTTGAGACATTGTGAAGACTATGTGAGGCCTCCTTGTGCAGGAAGGACCAAGTACAAATGACTCAATCAGACTGAAGGCTTCTTGCAATTATGCCTGTTACAATCAAGACTCCAACAGGTTCAAACATAAAAGTAAGGGGTGTCAGTCTCAGCCGAGAATGCACCCACATACAATGCAATTCAACTTTTCTTCAATTTTGATACTGTACAAAAACACACATGCAAGTACCAAAAACATGCACTAGAACTTACAAACAAACCACAGTTTGCATGTTACACTCCTAAATGTTGAATTGATGGATCTACTATACCTGAGTTCTTGATGATCTGCTTCTGCAACTTCTTCTTTTGGAGCAGCGTTGCAATAGGCTGCAAACTTGCTCGGATCCTTTAGATACTTTATCAGCCAATGGAAAAGAATAATCAAGTTCAATAGCAATAGTTAGACCATTATTATAACCCTTAATCAGAGCATGTGGAACAACTAAAAAGGTAGGATAACCGAAGGCTAGAGAAACAATTGTCACGAGCAGGAAGTTTCAATATTAAATTGTCTTCAACAATAAAATTGTGTGGCCTCACAGATGAGACCCAAAGCAAATGTAAACAAGCTACAGTCTATCAACAGTTCACCGCATTTAGTGACTAAGAGAAATATGTTATACTTGTTTTGTAATTATTTTCACAACAGATAATAGAAGAGCCAAAATCACCTTCAAATCCTTGCAGGTCGCATTCACATTTTCTGTTACTCCACTATAGATCGAACCACTGAGTGGATCTGTCTTAAGAAAATGGGTAGATCCCGAGGATACTTCCAGTGGAAGAAATGGCATATGCTCATTAATGGAACAAAGAAGCCAACACGTTCAAACGCATGACTACTCTCTCAGGGCACAACCTCCAGCTCACCGTGATTAATGACAATATCTTGTATTTTAAATGCCTTGAGAATTCACACCACCACGCAACAAGTGTTCTCTAACCTCAACCCTTTGAATCCCACGCAATGTATTGCATGCTTATTTCTCATTGGAGTAGTTATATTGCGTCTTCACCTTGTGAAAGTCCTTTGTTTAACGTCACAGGAGTCATATCAATATACAAGCATAAAAATCCTTCTTTTACACAAAGGTTGACTTTGCTTCGAACACGAAGATGCTCCTCCTTTCCATGCAGAGAAATGAGCTAACGAGCTCATCATACACCAATTTACATGACAATCCTGACCACAAATTAGGTTTCCAAATTTACTACTCAAAGACTCCACGGTTGGGATGCACCGGACTGGTTCATTTGCTCGAGCATGTCTCAACTTGCTCAGCGTGACTAACCAGGCTGCCAAAATCCTCAAACTGCACTCTAACTTTGACAATTCTGCCAAATTATTTGCATTGCTCAAACATATCTTTAATGCCCATACTTTCCATACCACTCAAGCTGGCTCAAACGTCATCACGATAAAGCAAGAATGTTTATCAATCATAGCGTGAGCAAGTTTCACTCCAACATAGAGGCAAGGGTGGCATACGTTGCAAATGGTTTATATCAAAATGTACAAGCAAATCCTCATACTAATCCCATGATCACCAGTGTCAAATTCAACGCAACACCAGTCTTCAGTTCCAAGTCCTAATCGCAACTAGGGTTTACGCACCAGATAAATACCATGCCCCGACTTTGAGTTCCTCTTTCTCTTCATACAGAAGCAACGAATGAAACTAGTTTATGTTTCCCTTCTTACTAATTTGCGAGATGGAGTTGTGAGAATCCTAGTGAAGAGTTTCGACCAACTCTCATTCTGCAAATGGTCTATACAACATCGATGGTACTGTTATCACACAAAATGTAGCTACCAACTAAAGGGATCCTATCCAAGATGGTAGAGGGGGGAAACTAACCAGTGACACCTAAGAGAGCCTCAATTCCCAAGATGGATTTGATTGTCATGCCAATCGAGGCACTCTTCGCTTCTTACTATCCAAGCCTCAAATAGAAAATGGGGAGACCCAGATCTACTCCCAATGAGAGAGATCTAACCCAAACACCCAATCAAGCAAATCAAAAGGGTGAAGAACCTTAGATTTAAGGAATGGAGCTACTGTAGAGGCTTACGAAAGATGAGATATGAAAGTCGATTAGTTCAATTACAGTAACTCAGTATTAAGAGCGAATCTAGGATATAGGTGCTAGGATAAATGATCAAAATCAATTGTCTTGGGAAATGTGTACTTAAAATGAGGAAAATGGTCCCAGGAGTAGATTTGACAAGTTTAAGGCTTCCTAGCACAGCTTGACCACAGATCTGATAGTATCAAAGGTCACAAGATCAAAAAATAAATTTTTGATCATTCAGAAGGCAAGCAAACAAGGGGGGCGCAAGCATGGAGAGATCAGTGCTTAGGAGATTGGGCAAAAGGAATCCACAGAGCAAGACGCCCTTGAGGACCCGCTTGGGGTTAGGCCTAAGGATGAAAACACAGAAATTGTTCGTCGAAAAACCAAATAACAAAACCTCTAGATTTTTTATAAATTTTTATGGTTAGGGTTTAAGTAGTAAATTTATATGGCCAATGGTTTAGAACTTCAAACAAAGAGATCAAGAATAGATCTTACCCGGAAAATCTTGTAGATGCCTTGAAGGTGATGATTTACCTCTACTCGATCAATTTGAGATGATTTGACAATGTCTCCAAGTGAAATCAATTTGCCCAATGAAGCCAATGCGCCCCTCTCTCCTGCACATGCAAACTACACAAGTAAGATTTGATGCATAGAAGAAAAATATTGTAACAACAAGAGATAGATCAAGAAGCATAACAATGATCAAAGATACAATTGAAAACCCCCTCATACAAAGCCTGTTCAAGTGGAACGAGTTGAGGAACCCCTACAAAAATGTCCTAGGTGAAGTCGCCCTCCTGCAATAAACATCGTTTCCACGAAAATATTTTGGATCCATAGAAATATCTCAAATGCTATCTTCACTAGACATGGCCCCCAACAACATCAAATAAAAAAATCACTAGGACATTTTCTCCCAATAATATAATAAAAAACCCCAAATAATAACCCGGAGTGTATGTGGACCCCATTGAATGTTGCAAGCTGTGCCGGAAGGTGTGGGATGCATCACAAAAATTCTCTGAACAAACCTTATGCCATTTCCTTGCCTCATTTTCCCAAATCGATTTCCTCAGTGACCATTTCTTCCATTTTGTACCGTCAAAATATCACCTGTAAAATAATAAAATGCTTGTATCTCTCTTCCTGGTGTCCGGGCACAAATCTGACTGCACCAAAATGTCTGGTAGCATGGCAATATGGTAATAACGAGTGGTTGTACCCCATACTCCCTCTATAGCGCCCTAGGTAAACCAAAATAATCTCAAAGTGTGCTGACAGGCCATTTTATATGGCAAATATGCAATAAAGTGATAAACTGACCATAATCCCATCTGAAAATGCCTAAAACTGATATCTGAGTGTACCAATGGACCCAGAAGGCCCAAATCTAGTAGAGATGAGTACTCACACACCATGTGACCTCCTGGATAATCATCTGTAAGCTCCACCATGCCCTGACAATATAAAATAATGGTTTGTAAATGATAATAATAATAAAAATCCACTGAACCATCATATGAAACCTGTGTTTGATTCATGGAATCATCAAGTGGGCACCATAGGACCACAAATAATCAATCTCGAACATCATTGGTCCAACTCATCCCGGATCCTGCAGTTGACTTGGTCAAACTAGGTTGACCATGTCAAAACTGATCAAAATAATGACCCAGGCTCAAACTGACTAATGTTGCAAGTGCAAATGGATAAGATATGCTTATTTAATTATTTCAATAGCAAGACTAAAGTACAAAGTAGCATTTCACTGACGATTAAGCAATAATACATCAAATATAAGTCTAGATTAAAGGAATCAATTACTAAGAATAAGACCCTCAAGTGTATACTCATTTTATGGACGTGACCATTTTGCTAGAAACGGGTGAAGGTGAAAAATACAAGGCTAGGACAAAGGGATGACTTTACAACTTCAACACTGTGACACTTTGGATAAAGGGAAAGGGAAACCACCTAAGCATATGCTGGATAGAAGACATACAAGGAATGGCGGTGTCTCACAAATGGAATAAGTTGTTTTTGAGGAGTGCCCATTCAACTTTAACAAATGTCTACAACTCACATCTAAGCTTAAATCCAACTCAGTGAGGATCTTTTCTAGAACCACTGTGACTAGGTGCACAGTTAACCGTAACTTGAGGTTCTAGGGGACACTTAGAATTAGTTGTCCCTTACTCCATCTCACATCCCAACCTATAGGCTCCGTGAGGAATTAATCATTACATTTCAATCATGGTTAGCAATCTTTAGATTTAACATACATTTAACCACTACTTTTTAGGCCTTATGACCCTTTGGATTTTGCATGTGCTTAGAAGCACAACTAATTGCAGCTTTCATCCAGGGTGCTTTACATTTCATTTCATAGCCCTTTTCATTGCGCTTAAAAGCACATTTTTACTTTGTATTCATTATGGGCTCGAATTTGAGAAGATAGAACAATGAATCACATAATGCATGTAATGATGGTAGAACAGTTTGCTTTAAGTCTTAGCTAACACAACTCAGGCAACTAGGGGGAATCATCCACAATCAGGGCCAAACATTGCGGGCAACCAACCAGAGAGGTCAAGGCTTCAGAAACCAACTCACCTAAGCGCAGGAACCAACACCTACGGGTTCTCCTGGCCCAGAAGGATCAAGGCTTCGGCAAGTTCTGTTGCACAACTCAAAGTCAAGATACATAATAAGAGGGAGTCTATCCAACATAGAGGCATAAGTGGGGAAGTCCTCAATATCACAGGCTGAAGTGTAAGTCAAGTCACAACCAAGAACAGATGGTAACGGATGGATGGGGAAAGTGACAAGTGATGCCAAAACTAGCAAGCCATAAATGGTGGGAATGACCAAGTCCATACTACCAAGAGGGTGAGACCAACGAGTATACACGAGAAATTCTAGTTCAAAGCAATCAAATCTCTTCAACTCTAAACAGTCGACCAGTAACCACAAAAATATATATCGCTAGATCATGACCACTAAACACCTAGTCAAGCTACCAAGATAACTAAAAGAGCACAACATAGATATCCACTGCACAACCATATACCTACTGGGTCATATACCTATATCCATCATCTGAGCCATCCACTGTCACTGGAACATTGTTGTTGCATAACTCTGGGCACTATCATATCACTGCTCTGGATAGAAGACAATGGCCACCTCGGTCATCAAATCTGGGGTCATGAGGTTTAGTCATGGCATAAGGCTGAAAATATCTACTCTGGGTCTGCTAAAAACAATGAGTGATCATAGAATAGTTGTTCATCAACTGTCGCTCTCAAGCATCTCATCGTAAAGGACTGGCTCAAAAAAGTACCGGAATCTGGTCTGAATACACGGTAGCCCCAGCTACTATGGATGTGATAACAGGTACGCAGGTCATCTGGTACTAGGGTGTGTTAGGATGCCAATACTAGGCAATCAAATACAGAATATTAAGCGTGATTGTTAGGTAGCCGATTCTTTTCTTGAAATATGTTGATGGCAATCACCTAGCTTCTTGGCCTGCCTTCTGTGTAGCCTCTACTTGTATGCTTGACGGACATGTATGCAACCATTTTCTTGTACATTCTCATACATCTCTGCTAGAAATAAAAAAGGATTCATGCCATAGTTCTGACGGGCTATCACATCGTTGAAAGGTCTATCATTAAATTCATCTTAGAAAGCATAAAAAATGTGACCCCACTGAAAGTTCTAACAACTGCCAATTCGTGGTTAGAAACCTTGCACTTGTTCTTATTTATGATTTCTCCATGAAGATGCATTCATTTCCTTCATGCATTTCACTGTGTCCTACCTTGTACTATCATCTCCTCCATCATCGTTCTTTGACGGCCCCTTACTTTGGCGTTTTCGCTGCCCAGAATTTTGTGGAGGAGAGTGAGCAAGAATGGTAAGCACAAGTCACTCCTTGTATTAGCCAACAATATGATTCCAATGTTTGTCAAGATTCTCCTGCGTGTTTGTTAAACGGTGTGTATTAGTCCTTTCATTCATTCTCTAGCAATGGTTGGCAAATTCCGTGGTATGTTTGCAATGGTTGTTTGAGTTTTCTCAACGGCCTTGCGAGAGTTTCTTTACGCGTGGCCAGTAATCTTCTCTGAAACTGTCTACTGTTGCGTTTCTTCTTCCATTGTTAACATTATGAAACACTGCCTACCTCTCCTCTGTTGATCGTGTGTATTTCTTTCACGTCTGCATTGATTGGATTCTGCACCTCTGGCTATTTTTTAGAGTAACAGATCTACAATTCATCTACCTACCCATCATTCTATGCTTAAACTCTACCTATTCTTTGCATTGTAATGACGGGCGGTGTATCGTTCTGGTCTGAGCATTTTTATTTTTATTATGTTTATTTTTATTAAAAAAAAATTTAACTTTGCATATTCCCTCTACGTATTCTCTGCATTATAACGCTATCCTGCCATCATCGTGCCAGGTCTGCCTGCACTTGACTTCCAACGGTCTTCTGTCAACTGCCCTCTTTACATGCTACGTGGTGTCACTGTCATTTTGGTAATATTCCTGTGTCTAACCTCTTTGCCATTTACCATTGTATGTATTTCTCCTCTGCCATTTCGCCTGGTGTACGCCTTTGAGAACCATTGCAGAATAGCACAGAAATTATGGTAGATCTTAGCATAGGCCACAGGCTCATAGAAGCTCTGATACCACTGTTAGAAGCCCCATTTGGAAAATAGATAGAAAATACATGAAGACAAGAAGATAGGCGTGAAAGTGCATCTATTCTCATTAATTAAATCTGAATATATACAATGAGAATGTCCCTTGGGTTCAACTTCCCAAGTGGACTCTTGGACTCCCAAAGACTATTCTTATTCACCAAGGACTTTTGTTCTTCTCACGTGGATAGGGAGTTTAATAATATGAGATTTTCCTAACACCAAGGATTAGGCTCGAACAGATTTAATCTCCCATAGGCCCCCTTTCCTTTTCCCCTCTAGTGAAATCATAGCCCCTCTAGTGCTCTGTACACAACCGTTCTTGAACCATTATATTATTTTCTAACATAATATTTACCTAGATTTTACATCATCATGACAAACCAACCACATGGTCCATATAGAGATATTCATATCACATATGCCTACCCATTCACTAGTCAGGCCTTCGCCTTGAGCTCTGCACTAGGAATCCATACTAGCATATTTACATCATTTCACATAATCTAATTCAATACATTACAAGGGTCAAACTGGGGGTCTTACAACAAACTACAAGACTACTTTTAATTGCAAGTAATACATTTGGATTTATCTACATGATTGATGATTTATGATTTCAAATTCAAATGTATCATGTATGATATGTTAATGGTTTTGAATCTTGATTATTCAAGTCAATTATTTGGTATTTAGTATACTATATGAGTATTTGATGGATCAATAGGTGTTTTATACTTTCATATGGAATGTAAATCTCTTTGTTTTCTTTTGGGGCCAAAAAAGATGATGTATTTTATATTTTATGTAATTTTCTATTTGCCAAAGAAAGTATTCTCAAGTATTGGCATCAAGTTATTCTAAGTTGTCAAGTCACTCCTAAATGATTATCATGCCAAGTCATTCATGAGTCCGAGTTTAACAAACATGGCTGGGAAAGAACCCGAATACTCCAAGAATGACAATGAAATAGATGGAAGAAACTCTAGTAAACTTGTCTCGAGGTGTTCAAAGCCGTTGGAAAACAAAGGGAAAGATGGGGGATCAATCATCATCCTACGGTTATGGGATCGAAAACCTGTTTGGCAGTCATGAGTGCAAATCCCATCCTTCAAAACTGAAAGAAAAACACATGAATTTGGAGGCCTTTGGTATTACAATCAAGGAAATCACCAAAAGGATGTTGAGGATAATTACATGCAGAGTCTTTGGAAGGAGTATCAAGCACTTGGGAGTCTGGACTGCATGCAGGAATGAGTTACTATTTAGGGATTTTTGTGATTTAAGAAGATCTAGGTATTTCAAGGGCCTGGGAAAACTAACTTGCCCAAGGACCAAAATTGCAGCACACAAATTTAATGGGAAACCTATGGAAATCAGGGTGCATGTGTGGCTTCACAAATTAAATCGTTGCTTCCACAAGCACCCAATGGGTAAGGAAGAAAAAGTTGAATTTGGCATAGAGGAAGCACTTATGAATGGTAATATCAAGTGCATATGGATATCCAAGAAAACAAGAAGCCCCGATTCTTAACTGGGATGTGTATGTACAAAATCACTTGCCATGTTGGATGTTAAGAGCAAATGAGTAACTTCTGGAAGTTAAGAACCTTGACTCTCAAAACATAGGATCAGTGCAAGAATGTCTCTTAATTCAGAAGGTTATCTCAAGTTGGTTCTTATGAACTACTTGTTTCATAACCAATTTTTTTCTATAACATCTAATTTTTTAGTAAAAACATCAATGCTAGTGGAGTCTTCACCAACCATAACGAGAAGATATAGGCAGCAATAAGATAACAACAGTGGTGCATTGCAGAAGTTATAACTATCAAATGACAGACCTTGGATGAACAAAATATGATGGGAACAAAAACTAGCAGCCAATTACATAAAAAGGGACTATGATAGAGGTACTTACGACCGAAATTATTCTTATGTGGAATCCAACATCAAGGGGGCTTAAGACTAAAATAATGTATTCTTGAGGACCTTTACAATTATTTCAATGTGTTTATGCTTTCTCTCTTATTTGGCCATACTTATCTTTGAGGTCTTGAAACTGTTAATGAAACTTATATCTACATGCAATCAAATGTTAGCTTGAAAGTTGAAAGATGTTCAAGTTTCCTTTGGATCCTCTCAAATGATGAGAATATCGGCATATACTTACTTTGTAAACTCCAAGAAATAATTGACAGTTTTCTCAACTTTCCATCCTCCATATGCTGCAGCCCAAGGTGGAAGAGAGTGATGGAACAATGTTAGCATCACACGCATGCCATAAGCATGAACTCTTTCTATAATCCATCTATAGCGTTCCAATGCGGCCCAGTTCACCTGTAATGGCAAGTCATCACCCTTGTCAAATTTGGCAATTACATGCAAGTTTTGAGCTAGAGCTAAATATGTCAAGTGAAAACTTAAACAGTGATCACACAAAAACAGGGAACAATGGATAGCTTGCCCTCACAGGAAGACAAACCTAATTATCTGTTGCCTGATACATGTACCTATAGTATTATGGCCTGTGATGTCTGTGCACTGAACTGGCAGAATTAAATATTGAACACAAGCACGCAAATGCCAATAAAAACCATTCCAATCATTCCCTGTGAGAAACACATACCGAGTTCGGAATGCCATCTATAGGCTCTATAGGCATAATTCTGGTCCAATCCACTCCCATACGGAAAACAGTGATACCTGTATCTTTTGCAAGCCGAATTTCTGTGTCGGGATCCGACCAAAAGCGCAATCGTTCTTCCCTGTTAAATAAAGAAACTTGATTTTGTTTGTGCTGATACAAGAACCTGCTCTCCATAAAATCCTCCTCTAATATACAAATATGCAAAGTCTAAAATCTCCCTCTAATATACAAATATGCAAAGTCTGGCATTGCTATTGCCAAGTCAACAAGACCACAATTGAGAATTAATATGAAGTTGGAGTTTCTTAGCCTAAGGATCATAAACCCAACACTTTGTTTTGGAAAAAAATTATATCAATCCACTATGATATAAAGCTATGGTTAGAGCTGCAGAGTGAACTAATGAGATTTTACTACCCATGCCCCTCCTTTTCAGGGGGACTGGACTATAACAGCCAAATGTAAAAGTAAATAGATTACAATAAACAAAAATGTAAACAGTGGATGTGGACTTCCCAAACCACACTGAAAGCAAGTGTGCCTAATAAACCCCAGAGTTACATGTGAGACCAAAGGTTCGCCAGGGCAAATGCAAAATTAAAATCAGGAAGCAGCAGAAACTAAAAATAACATTAAGCTGAGAAAATTTTACAGCTGAACGGAGGATACGAGAAAATAAACTTACGGATGATAAGCATTATGCCAAGCAGCAACATTATGGCATTCCTCTTCTTCTTCTTTTTCACTGTATTTTTCGAAGCCTTTGATCATGGCCTCCATGGCCATTTTCAAAGGCTTCTTCTTGCGAACAATGAATTTCAATGTGGGTTCTTCGACTCCACCCTTACTCCTAGTTCTCTCCAGTCGTGGGTGACTACGTTCTGGGTTTGAATCCGCGGTGTCATTCTCAGCGAATTCAAGCCAGGCATCGTGGAGATCGTCTTCAACGTGGGCAGGGGCAGTTGCTAAGCCAAAGAAGAAGCCTCCATCGTCCTCTGCGGAGCAATACAATGAGAGTCAATTCAATTCAATTTCTCGATTACCAAACTTGAAGGACTGAGGTAGTCGGTGAGCAATTCTTACCATTTTTGTCTATGTTAAAAGCGGCTAAAACTTCCTCAGACTCATCTAATGGGTTGTCCAGGGGTGCGAGAAATTTCTTCCGGAACCTGATGAATGCAATAGTATTTGCAGTTACCGAGAGTGTGGCTAACACTCCTACCAGCTTTGAGGCATTCAGCAAAATAGACAGTAAGTGGATTCCCATTCTAATCTATTCTAGTGCATTCAATTGCGTTCTGGTTGACTGGATTAGCTCAACAGAGATGGTGCATAGTGTTTCTTTTGAGCGGCCATATATCAGGCTGTCGTTATCTTACAAATCTGATGGACTCTCTCTAATCCAGTTTTCTTGTGGTTCTCTTCAATTTTCTTGTGGTATGTGGGGATGATGGCGTGCGAAAATTGCTAGCTGGGTCTGCCTTTCGTATACGGGTAGCTCTTTTGTAACTTTTGATGACGTGCAAAACTTGCATTTCGTATACGGGTAGCTCTGTTTTAACTTCCGACCGTAGGCCCCTTCCAGTTCCGACCGCGTAGGATAAAAGACAACCAAAACGCTTAGCTTTTCCGGCGATTTTAGATCCAAAACCTTTTAAAATTCTTGGTGGAAATTGTTATCTACTTATTTTTGTAATTTCAGCAATTTGGATTGACTGTTCTAAACTAATTGTCCAATCTGAGCACTCCAAATTGCGATTGTTCTAGACGGGTAGCTCTGTTTTAACTTCCCACTGTAGGCCACTTCCGTAGGATAAAAGACAACCAAAATGCTTAGCTTTTTCGGCGATTTTAGGTCCAAAACCTTTTAAAATTCTTGGTGGAAATTGTTATCTACATATTTTTGTAATTTCAGCAATTTGGATTGGTTGTTCTAAACTAATTGTCCAATCTGAGCACTCCAAATTGTGATTTTGGTTTTGGTTAGCACTTATACAGCTCCCGTTAAGCCCTTTCATGTGAGCCCCTAGCTGTTACACTTGAAAAAACAATTTTTATTTTTTTTAAAGCAAAAGAAGTGTTTTTACAAATAAAATAATTTTCATTATTAAACCTTATTGGTAACTTTATATTTGAATAATATATATATAATATTAAAATAAATATTGAATTTATTTTTTAATTTTTAGAATGGAAAAATGATTTAAATAAAGAATTAATATTATACAATTATAAAAGAATTATAAGTTTAAGGTAACAAATCATAAAAGAATAACGGGTGACAATTAACTAGAAGTATGGTGCAGTACCATATAGAAAATTCAAAGAAAAATGAAAGCTTTAAAAGGCAATTTCAAATTCCAGAAGAGCATTGAAACTTGCAAGTATATGTGGAAGAGAATTTTATAGAATGAGAAAAGTAAATGTTGAAGCATGCCAATGAAAGTCTACTAGTAGCTCGAAAAAATGCTTCTTCTACCATGGGTTTGAGAAACATTATTAACACTGACTCAAATGGAAGCTTGTTGAGCATAATTAGCATGCACTAGTTTACTTAATGTTGATATAGTAGCGTTAATTTCTTAGGATAAGATAGATCAATGCCACAAAAATTGGGTCATCATCCTTTGTCTATGTTTGAGTTGGTAACTACCCTTGGTCATCGAGACATGCACCACATGGCAAATATTTGCAAACACATGTGATTTCAAGCCACATAACAAACTATCACTGAAAGAACACATCATATGACAAAAATCCTCATCATTTATGTTAGTGCAACCCAACCTACAATGGCATCTAACAAAATCCTCTTGCCCAATGTAGGAATGATTTCTAGCATGTACTCACGACCTTGACTTTTTGTAACAGCATAAGAGTTGGTTTTATGTGTTCCATACGTGATTAGTGAGCAATTAATGTATTTGTTTCTTTGTATGTGTCTTAAGGAGACCGATTTTGTATAAATACTTGAGTAATTCTTGCTATAATAATTGGGTGAGAGGTAAGGAGTTGAATATGTACTTCTCCTCACTAATCATCTACTAACTAATCATTGTGTTTGTGCTTGGATGAGTGTTGTTTCTTTTATTTCTATGGTGTTTTTTTACTGTCATTGTTATTACATGATTGCAATTAATCAATCAAGTAATGAATTGTTTGGCTTAGCTTAATTCATACTTGGTTAGTTTTGCAAATTGCCCCATAACAACTTACCATCCTTCCATTTTGTATACATGCACTATTTTCACTTAACATTGGTTCTCTTGTTGACTTGGTGTCATTCCCACATTGCCTACTTAGTCTTAATTTAGCTCATACACCACATACTACAACTATCTGCACCCATTTTGGCACCTTGTAGCCATCAATGACCCTTCCAAAAGGCCTTGACCTCCCCTTCTACCATTTCCTTTACTACCATTGTCCTCATAACTAGCTCTAAGCCAAACATTGCAATGCATACCTTGCTTGTTCCAACAAATGATGTTATGTCAAATGGACATCGACATTTAACAAAATTTAGAGATATTTGACTACTAAAGACATTTGAGATGATGCAATATTTTTTTCTTCTTTGTCAATATCCCACATGAATCGGCCCTCTGTTGGTGGTAGCAAAAACACATGTTTCCCACCATGTTTGTTAAAGTAGAAGCTCAATTCTTACAAGCATTCTAATGATTTCCACATTCTAACATAGACCATGCCAATCCTTTTTCATTTGGCCATGAATGATCCCAAGTACATATATGCATTATCCACTTGATGACTCCCCTCTAATTTCCACAATGCAACAACAAAACATCGATCAAATGCATTAACTATGATGTATGGTTAGGATATGGTTTAGCATCAATCAATCAACCCATTTTGCGATGTGCCAAATTGTCTTTCACCAATGCATGCATCAATAGTTGCTTCATGCACACCAAAGCATACATTTTCACTAATGAGTGACAACATACCTCACACCAATGTCTCCCAATTGTCATATAACTATCTAGCACCATGGCATAATGCATTTGAAGTATAAGCATTGGATGGCAACACACTCATGGCAGCATGACAATGTGCACAAACCCTAATTCATTTTGGTATATTACAATAACTAATAACTCCATTCACATCATCTATATTCTCATCATTGCCCTTGTTGTCGTCGAGGCTAAGTTGTGACTACATTAATATTAGGGTGTGATTACCCTTATCCATGCTACACAAGCTTATGCATGCTAAGTTAAAATTTCATCAAGCAACAATGCTACAAAATCCTTTGCATGTGATAAGTTGTAATCCTGATAGGTTTCAACACATGATGGTCCATGCTACATAATCTCACATGTGATGAGTTGTAACTATGATAGGCATTGGCCCGTGACCCTCCCAATCCACTCTACATAAATCCGTATGTGGATATTGTCTTCAAGCTAAAACATGGTTGATCACCCTAGTTGTTGCCACATTGACAACGTAGGACATGTAGATAACTCAAAGGCTTGCACTTCATCACTACTGCCAACATTTCTTATCCAATCCACATGTTTGGCTTTAACAAAGGAGTATGGATCCAATCCTTCCCACATCACCACCCTATCGATCAATTTATTTTTGGAAATCATGAAAAACATATCCACCTCCCACCGCATCAACCAATAAATTAAACTTACTTGTGAGAAAAGCATTTATTTGCTCCCTATCACATCCCTCCTTAGCATCTTTGACCATACCAATATTTATGTGCAAAGTGTCTCAATCTCATCCATGCCAACCCCTGAAATCACCCCATGCAAAAAGAACAACAAAGGATTGAATCACCTCAATTCCAACATGCATATGAACTTAACCAATGCCATCCTCAAAGATTCGCCATCCTTCCCCAATATCAATCCACATGCTTCAAGTCCTCTCACCCCTAACAATCAATGTTAGTGGTGTCATCATAGTGCTCCATCGCAATGCTACTTCTTCTTATTATTATAAGCATGAATCCATCTCCAACTATTAATTTCTTTCTTTTTACTCACCAGTGCCTCTATAGTTTTTATGACTCTTCAATAATCATGCACCCACTACTCCCTAAGTAGTTGGTGCCTTCTTATAGTTTCAATACACCAACAAACAATTATAATATAGATTTACAAGCTTCTAGCAATGCCTTGATTTCCTCAATTCATGTCATTCTCCCAAACTAGTCACAACTCCACGATGGACTTTAGGCTAACATTATTCCTTAAGTGTACCATCCAATTGACAGTGCCAAGTATGCAATTATTGTGGACATGTGTGGCCTAGATTAGTTCATAAACACATGGACCATATACACATAGATGGAAATGACTTATAGGAACATCCTTAGTAGTCCCTAGAGGCCAATGATCTCCTTCAATCCCTTTAGCTTCCCAATATAAAACCAATGAAGCCCTGGTCTGACAAGCAATAAAGGAATTTGTTCTCAGTACCTAGTATAATCTATCATTATGCATCCAATTTCTCCCCTAGATCCTCTACCATGTTTTATGCCTATTATATAAGAAAAACAAGTAGGGCTATGTAGAATTTAATTTGGAGACCTTCCTTGCTTTATGTGATGTTATAACTTTGGGAAATAATGGTAGCAACTTTTGTTGGGCCTAGCCCAGATGGGGCAATTTTGAACAAGAAGTATTGTGAGAACTGCGGAGCTAAGCACAGTTAAGTTTGAACAATTTTGGGATAAGTTTTGGTATACTGCGAAGTTACGTGCAGCATAGTGTCAGAGAGTTGCGAGGTTGGTGCTACGAGGAGTACAGCGCCGCGATGTGCCACGTCAACGAAGATCCAGCTAAGCACAACATCGACGAATGAAGGCAGGTATTTTGGTTAGGTCACAGAAGACCTATTTTGGCAAATATTGTCGATAACTACCAAGCAGTGGGTAGGTGCAGATCGGAGGTAGGTGACTGATCACAACGGGTAGAAGACTACTACTACTCGAACCAGTCATCTAAGGCCGGAAAAGAAGGAATAGATCAGCGGAAGCAACCTATTGGCGCGCATATAACAGAAGATCCGCTGCCAGATATCAGTAGTCCGGTTTTGGGAAAACTGCGACAGTTTTGTAAACCTAAGGGTTCTGCATTCGTAAAATGTAAAGACATGACCTATGAGTCTTGATCTATATATAAGGCAATTTTGTAAAGGAAAAGGGTGAACTCTCATTTTGGTTAACATTATTGAAGATTGTGAGATCTGTTAGATAAATCATTGTAAAGGCTCTGCAGCTGAGTGCGTAGAGACCTAATTTTGAGAGAGAAAGAGAAGAGCGTCTGCAACTGAGTGCGCAGGCGAAGAACTATTGTACTCTTTCCAAGATAAATAAACAACAGTTCTTGTGGACGTAGCTTCCCATTCGGTGGGGGTGAACCACGTTAAACCATTGTGTTATGTGATTGCTATGTATGATTGCCATTAATTTGTGATCTAATTTACTTACAGTGCATGCATGAAGTTATTATTGCTTGTTATCCGTTTACTGTGATCTGTATTTGCCGTGGAAAGGATGGAATAAGATGCTAAGTAGTTCATGTATGGAGGAATATTAAACAGTAAAACACCTATAAGTTTCGAATGAATGGATCAATGAGATAACCACACAGTTAATTGTTAGGAGTGAATCACGTTATCAAGCACACAGCACTACGTATCTCACTCATCTGCATAGATCATGATGTTTATCAGTCTAAAATAATGATGAATGCTTAAAGGTTGTCAAATAAGGTTGAGTAGAAGTGATTAAGTCTCATAAACCCCATTGCGTGGCCTCTGGATGTGCTGAGGGTGCAAATATCCTTGTTCTTGAAGATATTCGACGCGGAGTAGGAGACTATGCGCAACCACTAAACATAACTGTGTAGTCCGTCACCGCGCTACGCATTAATCAGCTGAATCACTCGCAACACCTGGTTGTGGAAACTTGCTTCTGCAACCACCCCCTCAACTTCGCCTCGGGTGAGACTTCAAGCTGCTTGCAGTCTGTTGCCGAAAGGGCTAGTGAATAGGGGTTTTGTTGGTATTTTGTACCGCGAAGTACCTGGGTCTACATTGGAAAAACTCTAGAACGGTGTTGCGACCAACAAATGGTTCCGTTGCCGTGCTAAGACCGGTGATGCGATAGTGTATTCAGAAAAGTAATGTCCGACAGTTAGCATTTAGAAAAGAAAGAAATCTGGGCCTAGTGCGATAAGATCGAAAGAGACTTTGCAAAGAAAGAAAACTGACATCCATGTCTATCTGATATACAGTGGTTGAATAGATACTTGTGGAGAGACATCCACGAAATTTTTTGGGCGTCATTTCCAAACGAGCTACACGAGTGGATATTGCGCCTAGCAGAAAGAAAGAATTGCTCCCAAGGCAGAGTACCTACAGAGTGGAGTCTGGAGCTTACTAAACAACTCAAAGCAATCGACAGCCAACTGTCACGAGCAGTCGACTACTGGGTTGATAGCATACTGGAAGGTTTTGTGACTGAGTTCGCTGTAGATACGTTGAAATCATACAGGCAAGCTGAAGCATACTTTTTCGAAGGATTCAGAGGTAAGTTCTTGAAAAACCTAACCCTATACATTAAAATGCTTTTAGCTGAGAAAGGTGTTTTAAGAATGCAACAATAGTTCAAAATCTGTCATGGTAGAGAACACATACATTGATTCAAACGAAGAAAACCATACTTTGAGAAGTGGAAAGAGATACAAGCTTACTAACAAGAAGAAACCCACATCCTCTAGAAATCGTATAGATACCGAAATTCCATGTGACCTCAATAGTAAGAACATTCAGTTATCAACCACAATCCAGCGCATTATACCTCAGAATCAATCAGTCCAGAACCCATCCGCTGCGAGCATCGCGCAGCCCATCACACAGCTCAGTAATACTACTAACACCGTAGGACCGAGTGCTCACAGCACTACATCTCAGCCCATTCCCCAAAATACTATCCCTAGCACGATCCAACAACCTGTATCTACTTTTGTCACAGGGAATCAGTCTCAGAATAGTACAAAATCCGGAAGCAAAATGACAGATAATGATATAAAACTGTCGATATTCAAAGGAACGGGTTAGGAAGACCCTGATCAACACTGGTTTCTATGCGAAGCCGTGTGGAGTGTTAAGCAAGTGACAGATGATGCTATCAAGAAAGCGCGGCTCATAACTACTTTTAGAGACAGAGCGTTGCATTGGTTTATGAAGTATTCTCAAGCACAGCCAAGAACCTTAGCAGATATCAAGACCGCGATTGCAGCCAAGTTTAAGAAACCCAAATCAGAATCACAATGCATAACGGAGTTGAAAAAAATCAAGCAGAAACCTACTGAATTGGTCTGGGAATTTGACCAAAAATTCAAAACATTGTTGGACCGAGTGAGCTTTGTTATAGCTCCGCAACAACATCAAGAATGGTTCATTACTGCGTTGTTGCCCCACATCAGACAACCACTAATGCAACAGAAGGTTGTATCTCAAGCTGAGGCCTTGAAGATCGCAATGAAGTTGGAAACTTCGCCAATTGGAGAAAGTAGTTCTGGGATGATATAGATCCAGAACCAATTGGCTACCTTGACATTAGAATTACAAGGTATGAAGAATGGAAAAGAGCAGAGACATGAACAACGACATAAAGTTTGGTGCACAGGATGCAAAAGAGAGGGCCACACCAGAGAACATTGCCCCTTATTTCAAGAATACCTTAACAGTGGCGCACCAAACCCAATAAATATGAATCAGAACCAGGCGCCATGGTGTGAAATTTGTAGAAGCAGAGGACACAGACCTGAGGATTGCTACTTGATACAAAAATATGTAAAAACACCTAAAAACTTATACTGCAATTTCTGTAATTCAGTTGGACATGATGAGTCCAACTGTCGCGCTTATGAACTGATGAACGAAAGAAAGCAAGATATGGAAGTAATGCGAGGTGCTGGAATGTATCGCGTTCAAGAGGAAAATCAGCCAAAGCAAGAGAACACCCACTATGATCAAGGAGGATATAGAATCCGCGGTGGTGGATATCGCGGGAGAGGAAGAAATACTAGTCAAAATCAAGGAAGAGGACAAGGCCAGGTAATATGCTATAATTGTGGCTATCCAGGTCACATATCCATAGAATGTACTAATCCATGCACCACATGCAACTACTATAAATCATTTGATCATGTGATTGAAGATTGTCCGGTGCTTGAGGTAGAAATGCAGAAGAGGAGAAGAACAGAATCACCGAACCCTAATATCTAGTTGATCGCATCAGAGAGCAGACCTATAGGTCAGAGTGTCAATGCAGTAACACGAAGTGGAGCTGATATAGGAAAAGACAATAGCACAGAAGACTCGACTTCTAGAACAACTGATCCTAAGAAAAACCCTGGAGAAACAGCAAGGATAAGAAAAGCTCCTGGGAAAGCACCTCCAATGAACTTACAGAAAAACAAAGAAATATTCAAGGAAGTGCGGGACATGTTTAAACAACCACCACCTACTTCACCAAGGATTCCGCTCCGAAGTCAAGAACCACAAATATAAGACATGCCATTGGCATATGATCAAACGCGCACTGCACCAGATACCTCTAATTTTGTTGCGTAGTTTCTACAAAGCTGCATCAAGTTATTTAAAAACAAGGACACTCTAATGGAATTTGAAAAACTGATAAATCAGTACGAATCATGCAGTAAGAAAGGAATAGCACATAGCGCAGTACATAACATTAGAAGTCCCAAAAGAACCGGCAGGGAAATGCGGTTCACTGCACAGATAGGAGACTATGAGATGGACGAGATCATTCTTGATCTTGAATCTGAAGTGAATGTCTTAACCAAGCAAACATGGCAGGCGATGGGAAAACCAAAGTTATAGTGGTCACCTATACAGCGAAGAATGGCTAACTAGGGCATAGTCATACCGCTGGGAAGGTTAACCAACACCATTGTCGACATTAATGGAGTGTGAAGTTATGCAGACTTCGAAGTAATTGAAATTGTGGATGATAGCAATCCTTATCCAACACTACTAGGCATCAATTGGGCAATGACAAACTCCACTGTCATCAATCTGAAAACAATGAAAATGATATTTGAAGGCAATGACATAAGGGTCGTCGCACCATTGGATCCTTCACAGGGGGAGCGATATGTTGAACCTATTCAAGAAGAGCATAGAGCCCAAGACCTTGACTATATCTATCAAATGACAACAAATGTTGCGGATTATATTGATCCTATTGTGGATGGAACGCTCAGCTGGCATTGTGATAGTTCTTGCATCTCAGACTCAGATGCAGGATTAGAAAACTGGGAACACAGAATGCATGAAGTATTTTCCAGGAGATGCGTGACAATTACAAAGTCACTCCGCTGGATTGGAAAGCAGGTAAGTCCAATCCCCACTTATGATGGTACAGCTAACGTCTATTCATTTATCAAAGAATACACTGTAGCAGTGGCAGATGAACATCGCATCTCAGCGTTAGACATGGCACTCAAAGAAACACCTGCCAGATGGTGGGCTACACACAAAAAGACAATGACAACTTGGGACCAGTGCAGAATAAAACTACAGATTAGATTTGTTGATAAGGTCACACTACCATTTGAGAAATATAATGGCCAAAGGGATCCAAGAGATCATATTGCAGCTTGTATACAAGCTTGGAAGGAAAGACCGCAGACGGAATGGGTACATCTCTTTGTGCATACATTACAGGAGCCTATTCCAAAAAACCGGTACCTACAGGAGGAGATGCGCACAGGAACCGCGGATTGGTCCATCCTTACTGCGACCTTCCAGAAGGATTTTAGTTTCCAAGATGACCAGTCGACTATACATGACGCACTGCAACTGATCAAGCGAAACATATTTATCCCACATCGCAAAGAAGAAAATATAACACTAGAAGAGTTTTTTGACACAAGCAATGTACTTGCGAGTCTCCAACCAGATTGGACAGAACAAACAGAACAAGTCATGGGCTATTATAACTTAGTTGGAAAAGATGAAGATAAGGAAGACAACGATGAGAAGGATCCGCGCAATATAAAAATCCCTGAATCAGAAGGAATACGCGAGGTAGAAGGGCCTCCATTAGAGATTCCTGATATAAGTGGACTGGCCAAGACAAAGAAAGTGAACATCGGTACTAGTGAAGAGCCGAAGTTTGCAGCAATCAGAGACTACTGGGACAATGACACAGTTGCAAAAATCGCAGCTATATTATAGGAATATCAGGAAGTATTCCTGACAAAGTTCATAGAGATGAAAGGTATTCTAGGAGACTTAGGAGTCATGAGAATTCCCCTTAAGTCCGGAGCGAAACCTATTAAACAAAGGCCATATAGACTGAATCCACGCTACAAAGAACGAGTTAAGGCAGAACTCGATAAGATGCTCTATACAAGAATTATTGAGCCAGTTGAAGAATCTGAATGGATAAGCCCAATGGTAATCCAAGACAAGAAAACAAAGGGTGAGATTAGGATCTGTGTTGACCTCAGAAAGTTGAATGATGCCTCTATGCATGATCCATTTCCTACACCTTTTACCGATGAAGTTCTTGATAACGTTGGAGGGAATGAAGCATACTCTTTTACTGATGGATTTTCTGGATACCATCAGATAAAAATTGATCCAGCCGATAGGCACAAAACCACTTTTGCAACAGAATGGGGGTCATTTCAGTATAAAGTGATGCCTTTAGGCTTGAAGAATGCACCAGCCATATTTTCAAGAGTAGTGATCACAGCATTCAAAGACTTCATCCACAAGTTTTTAGAAGTTTACTTTGATGATTGGACCATTTTTGGCTTATTGAAGAACCATGCTGCGAACCTCATAATGATGCTGGAAAAATGTAGACAGCATCATATTTCATTGAATTTAAAGAAATGTATTTTCTGTGTTCCTTATGGGATTCTACTGGGACACATCGTGTGTAAGCAAGGGTTAATGGTTGATCCAACGAAGATCGCAGTTATTGTAAATTTACCTACACCAAATTTAGTTAAACAATTGCGCACTACATTAGGGCATATTGGATACTACAGGAAATTCATAAAGGGGCATGCACAGATAACCGCAGCAATGGAGAAGCTTTTGAAAAAGGATGCACCATTCATTTGGAATGAGGACTGTGAGAAAGGATTCGACACATTGAAAGAAAAAATGGTCACTGCGCCGATCCTAGTTTTTCCAGACTAGGAAAAGCCATTTCACGTACATGTTGATGCTTCATGTATAGCATTGGGTATCATTCTTGCGTGGCCAGGAGAAGGAGGAATTGATCATCCCATTGCATTTCGAGTAGAAAGCTATCATCTGCTGAGAAGAACTATACCACTACTGAAAGGGAAGGACTTGCAATGGTATATGCACTACAGAAATTCAGACACTATTTGCTTGGTGCGCACTTTTCAATGATTACTGACCATTCTGCATTGAAATACCTGGTCAATAAGACAGTGTTAGGGGGACGAATATGCAGATTGCTCCTACTCTTCCAAGAGTATGATTTTGAAATAATAGTTAAACCAAACAGATTAAATTTAGGCCCTGATCATCTATCAAGGATCGAGTCAGGAGAGGAACCAATGAATCTAGAAGACAATCTGCCTGATGCGCAATTATTTGCTATACAGATCGCTGATGATTATTATCAGGATATCATTGACTTTCTAACTACTGGGTTCGCACCTACTGAATTTACTATGCAGCAAAATAAGCAGCTCGTAGTACGAGCCGCAGACTTCACCATTATTGCAGGACAACTTTATAAGTTGGGACCTGATGAAGTGCTGCGAATATGTGTATTAGAACACGAGAAGCCATTTGTATTAGCTTATGCACATTCAAGAGCCGCAGGAGGTCATTATGCAGGAAGGGCTATTGCACAAAAAATACTACGTGCAGGGCTATGGTGGCCTACAATCCATAAGGACTCCAAAGAACATTGCCAGAACTGCGATGTCTGTCAGAGGACAGGGAAACCGTCAAGAAGAGATGAAATGTCATTGAATCCTCAGCTAACCTTGCAGGCATTCGAGAAATGGGCAATTGATTTTGTGGGACCTATTAACCCACTGGGAAAAAGAAGTGGTGCGAGGTATATTATTACAGCAACTGACTACCTCACCAGATGGGTAGAAGCAAAACCAGTCAAGGACTGTAGCGCGGATACAGCCGCACAATTTATTTTTGAGAATATCCTTACACGATTTGGATGCCCAAAAATTTGGATGAGTGATCAGGGTACTCATTTTTTGAACATAACTATTGAAGCTTTGACTGAAGAATTCCACATCCATCATCAACGCAGTACGCCTTATCATCCACAAGCGAATGGTACTGTTGAAGCATTTAATAAAGTACTTGAGAATGCGCTAACCAAGGTATGCAATGTAAACCGCGATGACTGGGACCTGCACATTCCTTCAGTGTTATGGGCATACAGAACGACATGCAAGAAATTAACTGGACATACACCTTTCAGATTGGCTTACGGACAAGAAGCAATAATGCCTATGGAATACATTATACCCAACTTGAGAATAGCTGCATTTACAGGGATGGCAGATCACGCAGCACTAGAAGAAAGACTGTCACACTTGGTTGGGTTGGAATAAGAGGGCTTCATCGCGGGATTCCACCAGCAAATGCAGAAAGAACGAGAAAAAGCATGGCACGATTGCCACATCAAGAATAAGTCTTTTCAGGTAGGTGACCTAGTCCTACTGTATGATAGTAAATTCATGAAGTTTCCTGGAAAATTTAAAATGCATTGGCTTGGACCATATACTGTAATAGATGTTACTAACGGTGGCACGGTCCAATTAGCCACTTTAGCTAGTGATTCATTACCCAATCTGATAAATGGGAGCAGACTAAAGCTTTACCACGATAGTCCTGCTTCGAAGCATCCCTAATGATCAAAAGAAGGAAAAGTTTCTAGGTGCCAAGTATGGTCGGAATTGGGCACTAGAAACTGTGAAAAAGTTTGTACATAGACTGATAGAGATAGATCTATACAGCACCCCACATTGAAAAAAAAAAAAGAAACAACGCACCTGTTGCGACATCCAAAAAGTAGCAACTGGGAAGAAAAGAAATTATATGCAGCGAAATCACTGCGCAGAACCAACGATGACCTGCCACGTAGTTCAAAGCAAGAATCCAGAAAATAGTCGTTATACAGTAATTCCTGCCAACCGCTCGGGCATTTAAAGCACAGATAGTCGTTATGATCACAATTTTGAAAGACAAGACAGCAAAGGCAACCAGATTTGGCCAACGGATACCACCATTAAATGCATATCTAGTCGTTCAAGGGCACGGAGGAGGGTCCGCCGCACCTATAAATAACACTGCTTACCATCTCGCGGGCATATCAAACACTTAGAATTTTCTGCAAATACTTCTGTCTGAGATAGTTTTCATAAGCTGTCTACAACCGTTGAAACTGTTTGCATGCCTAAGATATTTTTATTTGAAGAAGAGTTCACGGTTGAAGAGACTGTGAGGTTGTTCCAACACAGAGGAATTGACGAATTAATGAGAACCCCAAACAAGAAAATCGTTAAGGAATCAAAACAAAATCCAAGGAGATCACCAAGACACAGCCCCTCAATGCAAGACAAAGGGAAAAATCCAGCAACGCCTAGATGAAAACTACCGTAGACAAGTTCGGTGGGGCCAAAAAAGCCCCTTGCTGATAAAGAGATGCCATTAACTATGACTCCAGACTACATCTTGCCGCGTGCAGTGGATGCGCCGACCATTAGACTGTTGAAGAGCCCAAAGTATGAGATACCACTCTCACCTATATCGAAGCATGTTGAGGTGGACAAAATTTTGTTAGGAAAGATTCCAGATTGCAAATGGGAGGATTATGATCTGCTAGCAATGCAGAAGGAGAAGCCAACTGAACCAAAGTTCCCATAGTTCCAACCCGACAAATACATGTGCTTGAAGAAGAATGTGAAGGGTGACCTAACCTTGTTCGCCAAGAGTTGGTTGTTAGGAGTAGCCAAGTCGGGGCTGCTCAACCTGCTAAGGCTTCCACATTTCGACAGATCACCGGAGCTCAACATAGTGGTGCGAACTCTTAGGGCTCGCATCCACCAAGGATGTTTATGGCTAGACCAGAATATCGACCTAACAATTGACTTAATCCACCGTATAACTGGATTAAGCAAAAGGGGAGAAGACCCAAGGAAGTTCTTCTAGGGAAAGACAAAGGATAAAGAGGTAGCAGCATTAATGAAGCAAACACAATCTGTGGTCAAAGGGAAGCGATGCTTCCAGACGGATGACATAAAGGATGATGCAATAAGGTTTGTCACGCAACTGTTAGCGGGCAAAATCTTAAGGAAGTGCAGACATTTAGAAGTAAACAGAGGCGCAGTACTGCTTGGCGCTGCAACCGCCGAGGGACAAGAATTCAATTGGTCCCAATTTCTATTAAATGAATTCCTTGAAGAACTCAATGATACACAAATCAATGGTGGATATTTTAATTTTACCTGGCTAATCATATTGATCGACTTCCTGGGGTGGAGGGAACCGAAGCACTATGTTGGAGTGGTCACAAACACTTTGGACTGCAAAGGTGCTAGATTTTAGAATCTATGGGTGAGCCTAAATCCAGAAAGACAGCACGAGACAGCATTGGTGTTTTACACATATTACAACCAGCTGCGCGGGGCCATCATGCTTACACCTCGCATACCAAAGCAAGTGACAAGCAAATATATCCGCATTATAAATTTTTATGCTGTGATGAAATGCATCTCCATTTCACCCAAAGCGCAAAAGAAAAATGCTTATTGGTACATTGGAAACTACCATATGTACGAGGAAGATATTGAGAACTTAATGAAAGAATGGCCAGCTGAATTCTGAGTTGAGGTCGTGGATATTGAAAGTGATTCTGGCGAGGATAACCCTATCCGATGTCCCATTGTATAAGATAAAGAGTCAGGAAAAAGGAAGGATGTTGGAAGTCCTTCGGGGCATAAGGAAAAAAGGAAGAAGCAGAAAGCAAACAAAGACCAATTAGACACAGTGCTTCACGAAGATGATTATTTAATGATTGCCGCGAGGGTAACTAAAAAAATGGAGGAACTTTCGACAGACAAATAAAAGAAGGAAAAGGTAATTCAAGACAGCTTAAAGTAGAACCCGACTACACTACAAGGGATATCCCAAAAATTTGATAAAGTCAGCAAAAGATTACCATTGCACCATGAGTCAGCAGCTGGAAAAGGGTCTACGAGGACTTCGCAGCAGCAAATAATGGTTCCCGCGAGGTCCCGTATTGTCCATTTGCAGCCACTATCTATCAGATTGCCATTACAAGATCAAGCAATGCTAGATACAAAGAATGTAGAGTGTGTGGAACTTGATCTTGCAACCATACCATTGCCAGGAATCCATTACTTACAAACGCAACTAGGTGAAGAAATGCATGACAGAACCATAGAAGCACTGAAAGGACAAGCAGAGTTACAAAGGAAACTTGAACAAGAGAGCTCACGAAATACTATGCAATTACAAGATGAAACAGATCATCGACTGAGATTGGAGAGCACGATCACTGCCGTTGCAGGTAATATAGATGGGTTTGAAATTCAAATAGAACTAGCAGATACCATCGTGAAGATTGGCAATTTGGTCAATAGCATAAGGACTGAGAAGGAAGACATGGAGATTCTCCATGAATCTGAAATTGCTGCCCTGAAAGCGCATATCAATCCACAGACTCCACTAGATGAACAGCAGTTGAGACAAGGAGTAGTGAAGACCGCGACACAGGATATTGCTATCGAAGTCACTAAGTGCCAGAGTCTACTGGAAGCAGCACTGAAGGCATTTAGTACCCTTGAAGAAGATCAACAATTATAGGAAGTAAAGAAGGAAGTGAAGGAAAAACAAGAAGTACTAGAGAAGATGGGTGAGGAGGTTAAGGTGTTGCCAGCAAGGGAGAAACTCCTCAAGTACAGGGAAATCAACAACCTCAAGAAGGAAGTTAAAACGTTGCGAGAGAAGGAGACAAAAATGGGCGATAAGTCACAGCCATTATTAGAATATGCCGACACGATCTCACAGGAGATCGAAGAAAAGTTGAAGGAGTTGAACCAGAATCAAGAGCAGGTGGAAGGCCAGATCGGCCAGGAGATAACAATAGAGATGGTGGAAGCAGTTGGGCAAATTGAACAAGATATGAAGGCCACAGTAGAAAAGCTGACTCACACATTCAGGGAGCTCGCTGCGAAAATCAACCCACAATCAGCGGAACACCTTCAAGGATGCTAGGTGGCTCGGGGGCGAGCCACAAGTAAGTGTTAGGGGCCTGTTGGGCCTGGCCCAGATGGGCCAATTTTGAACAGGAAGTATTGTGAGAACTGCAGAGCTAAGCGCAGTTAAGTTTGAACAATTTTGGGATAAGTTTTGGTATACTGCGAAGTTGCGCGCAGCATAGTGTTAGAGGAGCTGCAAGGTTGGTACTGCGAGGAGTACAGCGCCGCGATGTGCCACGTCAACGAAGATCCAGATAAGCACAGCATCGACGGATGAAGGTAGTTATTTTGGTTAGGTCACAGAAGACCTATTTTTGGCAAAGATCGTCGATAACTACCAAGCAGTGGGTAGGTGCAAATCAAAGGTAGGTGACTGATCACAATGGGCAGAAGACTACTACTACTTGAACCAGTCATCTAAGGACGGAAAAGAAGGAATAGATCGGTGGAAGCAACCTATTGGCGCGCATATAACAGAAGATCCGCTGCCAGATATCAGTAGTCCGGTTTTGGGAAAACAACGACAGTTTTGTAAACCTAAGGGTTCTGCCTTCATAAAATGTAAAGACATGACCTATGGGTCTTGATCTATATATAAGGCAATTTTGTAAAGGAAAAGGGTGAACTCTCATTTTGGTTAATATTATTGAAGATTGTGAGATTTGTTAAATAAAGCATTGTAAAGGCTCTGTAGCTGAGTGCGCAGAGACCTAATTTTGAGAGAGAAAGAGAAGAGCGTCTGCAGCTGAGTGCGCAGGCGAAGAACTATTGTACCCTTTCCAAGATAAATAAACAACAATTCTTGTGGACGTAGCTTCCCATCCGGGGGTGAACCACGTTAAACCATTGTGTTATGTGATTGTTGTGTATGATTTCCATTAATTTGTGATCTAATTTACTTACAGTGCATGCATGAAGTTATTATTGCTTGTTATATGTTTACTGTGATCTGTATTCGCCGTGGAAAGGATGGAATAAGATGCTAAGTAGTTCATGTATGGAGGAATATTAAACAGTAAAGCACCTATAAGTTTCGAATGAATGGATCAATGAGATAACCACACAGTTAATTGTTAGGAGTGAATCGCGGTATCAAGCACACAGCACTACGTATCTCACTCATCTGCATAGATCATGATGTTTATCGGTCTAAAATAATGATGAATGCTTAAAGGCTGTTGAATAAGGTTGAGTAGAAGTGATTAAGTCTCATAAACCCCACCGTGTGGCCTATGGACGCGCTAAGGGTGCAAATATCCTTGTTCCTGAAGATATTCGACGTGGAGTAGGAGACTCCGCGCAACCACTAAACGTAACTGCGCAGTCCGTCACCACGCTGTGCATTAATCAGCTGAATCACTCGCAACACCTGGTTGTGGAAACCTGCTTCTGCAACCACCCCCTCAACTTCGCCTCGGGTGAGACCTCAGGCTGCTTGCAGTCTGTTGCTTAAAGGGCCGGTGAATAGGGGTTTTGTTGGTATTTTGTACCGCATAGTACCTGGGTCTACATTTGAAAACCTCTAGAACAGTGTTGCGACCAACAACTTTGTTTGCATTGTTCGAACCTACAGGATAGTCCCTCTACCCTTATTCCAAGCAAACCATACTCGGGGCACAACCATAGCACTTTAATGATATGTTAACTATCGTGTGTATTCCATTGGAACATTTCATCATAACAAATCTTACAACTTCCTACAAACTCTTAGTTATGCAGTGCTTATTGAAATTTAATGTTCATTGTTGTTATCTCAATCTCACAGAATGTTAAATAAATTGAAACTGAAAGCAAAATAGATAGAGAAAAGTAACACATCCACACAAATAATACAATATGTTCCCTGGGAAAACCCACTATGGGAAAAAACTCATCTAGAAGTGAGGACTATGCCCTACTCTTTTCTTCCCCAATATGGAATGCAACTACAAATAAAATGGTACTCTCTGTGGAGATACCTATGCCATTGTGGCATGTATGTCTCATATAGGATCTACTACTTCCTCTATTATGCTCTAATATCCACTCCCTACCTCTTGTTGAGCTATGTAACAATACATTAATACCATAAGAATGGAACCCCTTTTCCTCCTAATGGCCCAGTATTTAGCATAGCCCGATAGTTGTTTAGGGTTAGTTTTAGGGTTTTTGCATGCCTCAACTCCTAATTAGGGTTAGATTTTTGGACCCTCTAGAATGTTCTTGAAAGACCACATGTGACTATCTCCACATGGGTGGGTAATGAGAGCTTATGTGGAATCCACTCGGTACCATGGTGATTAATAGGATAGGTCAACTTGTGGGAGGCATAACTTCCTCATACAGACTCTAATTGAGGTGATCTTTGCATCGTTAGAAAGTTCTCAGAGTGTAGAATGGTGATGTTCCCTCTTAGGACATGTCCCTTAGGCTCCTAGAACACTCCTCTATATGCCTATAGCAACTCCTCCAACTGATGTTTTTTCTCTCTGGTACATCCCTCTAGGGATTCTGTTACTCTTACCGATTCATCACTCGACTAATTCTCTCGTAAGAAAAGCAAAACATTTTTCTTACTTATGCTAATCAACTTGTTGGAATATGTAATGATGACTAGCATGGTGATGTTGGTTGTCTAATGATCCTATCTAGCAAAGAAGGCATAAAATTCTTCATAGCTCTCTAATTTATAAAAAGGATTTATCCCACATGCATCATAATGTAAATTCTCTTATTACCATTATTTATATAATAGAAGTGGAAAACATTTATCCCACATGTGTTACATGTTAAATATACAGCATTAGGAGACATTCTCCAAACCAATCTTGTGTAGTCAAGATTGATCCTCCCATATAGAGGTGAGCACTTTGATTTCCTTCCTTATAAAGGTTATTCCTCCCGTATAGAGGTAATTAATCAAAGTAATGATGTTGTAAAGTCTTTTTGGACAAGGCTCTAAACTTGTGTGTATCAAGTCATGATTATCATGTGAACCTTCCGTATAAAGGTATCCATGAGATGGACCTCCCGTATAGAGGTGGACCTTCCGTATAAAGGTCATGCTTTACTTGTTAAAATCATTTTAATGTTGTGTGATATATTATTAACCATGATCACCGGATTACTATTAAGTCTCCTTTAGAGATTGATCACCTCTAAAGTGAATTACTTTAGCATATGATCATTTGGTCCAGAATAATATAATATGATCACAACATCCGATAATTATTCTTAGTATAATGTAATGTGATGGATAATTAAAGTTAACACATATTGACCATGCAGTAAGAGATAAAGAATTAAAAGATAAAGCATAGAGATCAAGAGAATTCGAAATTGCACATGCAAACACTTCATCTAATTAAAGAGAACTCGAATTATTAAAGCTTCCGTTATAAAACTTCAGTTAAGTATCAATGCTTTAGTTAAAGCATCAGTTAAAGATATGTCTCAGTTAACTAAATAACTCACAATGGTCACTTCAAGTAAATCAAATCAACATGATTTAAGTTAACTAAGTGTTAAATAAAAGGGACTAGTTAACTAAAGTATTTTCACTTTAGTTAAACTAAAAGACGACACTTCAGTTAAAGAGAGTTAACTAAGTGACAACAAAGAAGATCTAGTTAACTAAGTGTTATTGCATGACGACACTTATGTTAAACTTAAAGATGACATGTGAGTTGTGACACTTGCATGTCGACACTTAAGTTAGCCACCTAACTAATTCGGCAAGCTTTCAGTTAAGAGGCGAGTTCATCCTAAGTGACAGCTCAGCGAGATGAAGCACTACATGAGAAGTGGGGCGCAACACTCCATGCAAGATTAATACATCCAGTTTGAGGGCGAGTTTATCCTGAAGTTAGAAGTTAAAAATAGAAGAGAAGAATGTATAAATATGTTATACAGGATTGTTGAATCCAGTGTGAAGCGAATTCTCTTCTCCATTGAAGGCAAGGTGCTTCTCTTTGTGCAGGGTATTGTTCATGCTTGTTATTGTTGTGCTGGGCACACATCCGATTGATCCCTCTTCTCTATTGCTTCCATATATTCACCAAGAATTTTGGTGATCTCTTATCTTTTGAAAGGAATCTGCTATGTTGTAAAAGAAAGCATTCTCTTCTATCCATTATATTATACTAAGAATAATTGCTAGGGTTTTTGTTCTCATAATTTTGAGGATTTTCCCTAGAGTATATCTTGTTTTATGGTTGTATGAATTTCATGGATTGAATTGTCTCATTGCTTCAAGTCTCTGCATCTAAAAGAATTAAAGATCAAAGCTCAACCAAATTTCAACATTACAAGATGTAAATCTTTCATACCTCTAGCTATATAATAGAGGTGAAGGAGAGCCTTTTAGGGTGTATTGTTGAAGCATAAAATGCACATTGTTGTTTTATTATGACATGATGTGAAGATGGAGTGTGACCTGTGGGTGTTCAAGATTGTAAGAGTTGGAGTTTCCTAAATAATAAAGAATATCAAGCCTCCCTGTGAATGTTTCCCCATTTGGGGTTTTACCACGTAAATTTGGTGTACTCTTTTCTCTTCCCTTTCCTCTCTTACTTATGTTATTGTTTGTTTGATGCTTGTGTTGATAGGAGATTAGACTAGTTGATTTTGATTTACATGTTAGTTATTTATTGTTCTATGTTAATGCATGTTTCTCAATAGTCTAACACAACTATTTGGCTTGGTTAGCACTTACTAGTGATATATTTGGTTTAGATTTATGTGCATTGATGACGAACAACTTCCCATCCTTGATTAGGAAATATTGGTTTTCTCTCCTTGTGAAGATCGCATCCCTCATATACATGTAGGGACTTCCAAACACTACACCACACACGTCAAGGGCTACTACATCTAACTCCACTTCATCAATAAAATATGCACTTCCAACAAATTTGATCTTACACTGTTCGTGACCTTGATATTTGTATCCTTGTTTACCCATCCCAATGGATAAGGGCTAAGATGATCATGAACTCCCAACCCTAGCTTGATAACTAGATTGACTGCATGAGGCATGTGAACCAGAATTGAATAGAGCATCTCCCTTGGTCTTCTTGATCTAGATCTTTATAAGGAAGAGTTTTTTCATCTCATTCTCTTCCTTGTGATGAAGGCTATTCAGATTCACCTCCTTGTACACAAAAGTGCAGATAATCTTCTCATCCATGTTTGAGTTTCTCTCTTCCTGTTTGCTCGAATATGTGGCTAGAAGCTTCTTCTTCTTGGCACACTTATTGCAGTTCTTATGGTTCAACTCTAGATGTAGTTTCCAATACCTTTTTTTAGTGTGACCATTGATATTGCAATGGTTACAATGGTTACTTGGATCCTTGCATTGATGTGTAGTGGCTATTGTATTCTTATCTTTCTCTTTCCACTCCTGCTTCCCCTCCTTGGAGGTGTCTTGGTTCTCTTTCTGTTTAGAACCACTTGGTTGTCCTTTCTTGTGGCCTATATTTTCCAAGTATTGTTCTTGCACACATGCTGCTCATCAATTGTCTTGGTCTTGAAGAGCATCACTTGATTTTTTAAACAACTGTGTAGACCCCTTAGATACTTGAGGAGTACATCTGGATTCCTGGGTGAGATATCCAACATAATAGCCATCTTCCTAAATTCAGTGGTGTACTCTTACACATTTTTCCCTTGTCTTTTCCTGAAGTAATTCCAATGAATCCATTTGTCCTCTACATACTTAATAGGGTAGAATTGGGAATTAATAAGGGATTTGAAATCTTGTTATTTACTAGAGGATCACATTCTATCCTAAGTGCCTCCAAGTGGTTCTCCCACTAGGTTAATGCATTTTCCTCCAATTTCAGTTTAGCAAATGAAATCTTATGCTCCTCATATATGTTGTGGGTATTAAAATGGACCTCTAATTTCTGCAACCATTGATTCAACTTTAAAGCATTGATCTTACCTTGGTAAGTCTTGATATCCACTTTCATTTCTTAGAGCATTGATGGTAAATTAAAGAACAAAAGGTGGCATGGGTAGATGATCCAACAAATCCAGGAACTTACTTGTATAATAGTTCTTTATATTCTGCTTAAGACAAAAGCAATTGGTTAAAAGAAGTGTGGAAGAATCCATCATTCAGAAGTTCAATATCTAGAAATATGCTGGAGACTCTCTTAAAGGCTTGTTTCTCTGGACCAAGCAAGAAGGCAAGACTATCTTAAATAATGGATGGGAAGGGGTAATGGCACTAGAACTTGGCTACTCTTTCTCAGGATTTTTCCTTAGCTATTTTTCTAGGTCACCTTTATCTCTAGATTCCTCCTCTGATATGACCTTTGAGTTAGAGCCTCCAAAATCATCGAAAGGTATTTCTCTCCAAATCTACCATGAGAATTGACATCTTACAATATATATCAATTAATTGTATTTCCATCTTTGTAAATTGCTATTCATATTTTTCCTGTCGATTCTTCACATGACTCTTTTTCCATGGCTAGGGTTTGAATACTTTTTCTTTATTCCACAACTCCTAGATCCCGCAATTTCTTTCAAATCCCAAAAGAAAATGGCTCTAATACCAATATGATCTATAAATTGTTGTGGATATTCCACTGGAACATTTTGTCACAACATATATTAAAACTTCCTGCAAATTCTTAGTTATGCATTCTTTACTGACGATTTAATGTTCATTGTTGTTAGCTTAATCTCACATAATGCTAAAACAAATTGAAATTGAAATCAAAATAGATAGAGAAAAATAACACATCCACACAAATAACATAATATGTACCATAGGAATACCTACTATGGGGAAAAACCTAGCTAGAAGTGAGGACTATGCCTTGCTCTTTTCTTCTCCAATATGCAATGCAAATATAAAGAAAGTGGTACTCTCTATGGATTTACTTATGAATGTTTGGTTGTATGGCTCTTTCAGGATCTCCTACTTTCTCTGTTCTGCTCTAATATCCACTCCCTAGCTATTGCTCGACTATGGAACAATACAACAATACCATAAGATGGGAACCCATTCTCCTCCTAATTGCCCGATAACCATCTAGGGTTAGTTTTAGGACTTTTTCAATCCTCAAATCCTAATTAGGGTTAGGGTTTTGTATGCTCTAGAATGTTCTTGAGATTCCACACATGACTAGCGAATCACTTGGTACCATGGTGGTCAACAGGATACGTCAACTTGTGGGAGGCATAACATCCTCATACGGACCCTAATTAAGGTGATATTTGCGTCTTCGGAAATCTCTCGAAGCGTAGAACAAGATCGAGGGGGTGGAAGCTATGCTTGCAAACTTTTGACTCCAAAAAACATCATTTAATCCCTAAAACGACCCTTAGAAGGTTTTGGACCCCAAATTTGCAAAGTAAGACCTGCCTTGAAAATGCACCCGACAAGCCAATTCATTTAATACTTCCATCCAGAAAGCACCAAAATAGATGAAAAATTATATATTGATTCATTTTGGATCATTTAATGTCAAAGCACCCATGACAAGGTCAATGTTCTTCTTGCATGCGAGCTCAAAATGGTAGATTTTTATATGCATGAGACATAGCCCATGAACTAGGCCAACTCCACCTTATTTCATTTTCCTAGCATAGTGCATGACTTGAAGTACCTTGGGTGCCTCTTCCAATTAACACACATCCTCCTTCATTAGTATATGATGCCACCATCTCAAATTTACTCCACCACTTATTAGATGCCTCATTCCTCAACACTCATGAACTAATTGTCGCTCTAATGTCCATGCTACACCTAAATGACATGGACCCTACTTTAATTAAGGCACCATAGGTTTGTATAGAGGTTGCTCCCATTTTCACAACTCTCCTTCCCCTAAATATCAATGAGTATCAATAGAATATGCCACTTTGTTGGCTAGCCACTCTGATTGGTTCCAATGTGAGTTTTATTGTGTTATCGTGGTTGTTGGCTTTTCCAGTCCCTATTAGAAGTTTCCATAGCAATTTATCGATGTATTCTTTGAAATTTCTTCCTAGTATTGGAAATATTAGGAGCAAGCATTGATGCAAATCATGCCCAACGATTCATGAGTCCTTTTGATATTTGTTCTCCTCAACAAAAGGACTTTGATCCTTGCACTAGCATGAAAGTGTTTTGAGATTACCCAAACATTTTTAGAGGAGTGGACATGTGAAATAAGGGTAGATATATTTGAATATGATGTTAAGGGTATATATTCAGTGCTTGGATTATGCAAACCCCATTTTCAATTTGACAACAAAAATTGCCCATGCTTAGGTATCTAATAGTGTAAACATCCCATTCAAGCAATTATTGAAAGATGTGTGATTTCCCTTATTAATGAGACTATAGTTTTTGGCCTTGTTGAAGCAAAACAACAATCCACCCAATTGCCAACCTCACCAACCTACCACCATCAACGAAACAAATTGCAATCTCCAAGGAGATTCAATCTTTAGGGCCTAACCTAATAGACCGTTGACGAGCATAATTGACATGTCGTCAATACAAGAGAGATAACCCAACCCAAGGGTACAAAGTCAACCCTTATTCGTTTGATGTAGCTATCTCTGATGGGTATGTGGGCCCCGTTGCCACTAAAGAAACCGTTGCTCTCTAATGGGAGAAGGCTTTTTCCTTTAAGTTGTTCTGCCCATCCTTCTTCGGGCTATTGGAATTTATTTCCACCCTAGGTTTTTGGAGTGCTGCTATTAGGGTTGCCATTTATTTTGATCCTTTTCGGCTTCATCTCTTTTTTGTTTTATATATTTACCGGCTGTAGCTTATTGATCTCTATTCTCATTTTGTAACTATTATTATATTTCGCCTGTAGGTTGTTAGGGTTCTTTTTGCACATATTGATTTGATAAAATAGAGTTGATCGTTGGATCTGATACTATTTCCGTTGGTTTACCGGTTGGTTATTCTATGCACCTTCCTCCAGGATCTGAACTGTCATTGTTGTGGATCGCCTTGGGCTCTCTATTGACTGAATTGTCATGCACTGATACCTCCTTGTACTCGTTTTAATACTTAATCAAAAGTATAGTGTTTTTCGTAGTGAAAAAAAAATTCCTAAATGTAATTTTAATCTATATGCAATGCAACTTAATCTATTGCATGAAAGCTATAGAAAATTGTCTAAGAGCTACAAAAAAATTGTTTAAAAGCTACAGAAAAATTGTTTAAACTATTCAAATAGAATCCTATCTCAGGAGTATAATTTAAAAGGATCTCATGCATAAAAGAATAATTTTATCGCTGATTTACTTAAATAGATTTAAATAAACAACAATATTACAAGTGCAACAATATTTCAAGGCCATACAATAAACAATTATCGTTGATCTTAAACATATTGTTTATGCATCAAATTAGCAACCATTTCACATAATCTAAAATATTAAACACAAAAATGAGCAAAACATTTTATATTTGATTGACATCCAATTGTATAAGTATGAAACAATCTTACATGATTCAATTGAATGTGCCAAACGATTGCAAAAGTAATCCTTTGTTTTATGATTCCTCCTTAATAAAAATATCACATATCAGAGAGTTTCATACATCCAAAAGAAAAACTTGAGGTGGAATCTCCTGGATTCTTCTATCTACTATAAAGAAAACTACAACACTAAAGAAAAATCTATTCATCTATGTGGAGACCACCCTAAGAACTCGTTCGTTTCTATGTAATGATCTCATTCCAATTGCATTTTCTCTAGCTGCTTGAGATAAAAAACCTTCACGACATATTCTTTCATAATTTTATGCGATTTGGTGGTAGGGGATCCCTTCAATTGTGGCTTGTTATGTTTATTCCTACAATATTGTCTCTCCTTGGAACTTGCAAAAATTAACCATTTTGTCCATACAGAAAGAAAGAAACAATAAAAAGTATACACATGGTAGCAAAATAATCTTCTCGTTTTGAGACTCGTTAAGATTTTACATTCAAAATATACAATCTGAATATGTACAATTTGAAGGTAAACAATTCAAATGGTTAATTACAAATCCCAATTAAGTTCGCGAGAGTGAAAAGTAAAATGTCAGTTTATGTTTATGTTGCAATTAACCTAACTACCTTGTTGCAACTAGTAAAGTAGTAATTCCCTTATGTTGCACCAGCAAACACTAAGTTTGACTTTTACACATAGAATTCAAACCTTTTTCTAGCTTTGTGAACTAAACTTGGAATGTGTCATAGTTTTAAATTGATGTATAGAAAAGTTGACAATTTTGTTGGAGAAATAATATTCCAATAATACTTAGATTAGTAGTGATGAATGTTCGTTTTTTTTATAAAAGTCACACTAAATTTAAGTGACCAAGATTTATGTTTGTCAAAGGTTTGTAGTTGTAGCTTAATAGTCCAACTTACCTTGCACACAAGTACAAATTTGAATATGTACAACTCTCCACATATATACCATATTACAATAAAACCAGAGAGATCAGAGCCACCAATCTATGGTCAACAAACCATGTGGTTGGTATGACTCCTTTTGTCCTCATGTTTCACATGTATCTTTAATGTTCTCATAAGTGTAGGACAACTCTTAGTATAGAAAAAAAACATTTTAACAAAAGTAAGAACTTTGTGAAAAATTGATGTTCCGCTTAAATCAATAATCATTGGTTCATTCCTAATCTTTTAGATACACTCTTTTAAGACACAAATTAAATTGCACACGAATGCCCTTAATTGAATTACTTTAATTTTCCAAAGAGCATGAAAAAGAGAGAAAAGCATTGTTTTTTAATAAAAGTTGAAGGCTTATAAAAATTGATGCATTGAATTCAAATTCAAAACTATGGGCTTGTTTCCATTCTTTGATATGTACTCTCTTAAGGTGTAGATCAACTTGTGTGTGAATAAACTTTCAATGGAATAATTTCAATGTACTAAATAATATAAAATTATGAATGTAGTATGAATTTTATGAAAGTTTAAAGCTTATGTAAAATTTGATATATTGCTCAAATCTAGAACCGCCAGCTTGTTCTCATATATTGGCGTATATTCTTTCAAGGCGCAGATCAAAATCTTTAAAAATGAGCTTTTAGTCAAATTCTTTCTATCCACCAAAGTGATCAAGCAATTCATTGATGGATTAAAAGCCAAACCTTGACGACTCTGTTGAACCATCATGTTAACCCATTTTTTCCAAATAGAGGCATGTAATCAACTCGAAATAAGTTCAAAATGAGCATACTAATGATGTTGAATAACCAGGGAGCAAAAATATTCAAATGACACAATCATTACTTATGTGAGGAAAATGCAACAAATCCATGATCGAAATTATGATCACTAAGCTTCATGCATGCATGTAAATGACTCTATTCTAACAACATCGTAGCACAAAGTCATCATCCCATGAAAAATAAAGCAAAAGCATCGATCCTAAAGCACCCGAATCCAAATAATCAAGAAAGGGAACAACCATCAAATCATCATTTCAAATCAAGCAGACAAAATCAAATGCAAATGAAAACAGTGTTTTCCAAATTTCAAATGGGGGCCCCTTTATTTTAATAAAAATTAAGGGGAGTTGTCGAGGCCACAACATAGACCTAATGTATAATGTTCCAATGGCTATTAGACCATCATTAATGGCATTGAGACCCCTACCACTATGGCACAATGTGATAACACTGTCAATGCCCCCATCGAAACTTCATGTCACAAGCAATAAAAGAAAATGGCATGCAAGGATTTTAAGTCGCTTCCATGGAAACACCACACAACAATAGGATCTCCAAAGCATAAATTAGTTGTAGGTAGCTTGCAGAACCCGAACCTATCCTAGACATGCTCCAGGTAGCCAACGCACATGCTAAACTCTTTGATGTTCCTGCATACCAATATGATCCCTATCATTCATCCAAAATTATGCTTTTGTACTGACACCCATATAAACGTATAGTAAATCTCATGTGATGAACACCTCGATAGTGAGGCCATGTCAATCAAAGAGGAGTTCCAACATATCCCTCCCTTTATGGATTTTAATAAATCCTAGAGTTCACCTCCAGCCTTTGCTCCATTTATCTGGACCTCACCTACTTTTGTGCTTAGTAAACCCCTTCTCAATCCCTAGCCGACATTTCCACCAACATTCAACTCAAAACCATTGGTGAGTTCCCTTTTATGTACATAAGAATAACTGACCAACACTCCCATAATCCCCTCACCAAAACCTTCTTAAGGCTCCTTGCAATTGTTGTCCATTTGGAAACCAACAAAGTAATGCCATTCTTCTTTCTCCTAGCCTCCCATCTTGCTTTCAATGAACAATGGAGCATCGACCAAACATAGCCTAAACTAAATATTGAAGGACAACTAACATCTTAGTTGGTCCCAGTTAAGCCACATCATTTGATTCTCATGAAAAACTCCCTTTTATCCTATCGCTTGAGCCTTTGGATGCTTAGTTTTTTCTACATTAATCCATTAAAGGGATTGATATTGTAGTGCTCATCTATTTTGAAAAGAGTTTGGACACTATTGCATTTATTGAGGTTGCATATTTTGAGGATTCGTTAATGCTTCAATGGATCAATCTTTTCAAATGAGGCATCTTTGGACACAACAAAGTAAAAAAACACTACTTGGCTATGAAGCAATGGATTTGTTTGATTGGGCAAGAGAAAACTCAGTTGAGTTGTGGTTTTGCCCCTTCATATCATCAACACTTGGAGGTGCACTTGTTGAATAGTTAGATGAGAACTATCAACTCCAAGACAACCTAACCAACACCATTTTCAAATGAGATGTCACTAGATCTATTATATTCCTCAATGTTAAGGCCCAAAGCTACTAGTGGATCCTCAAAGTTTTCATTGATTTGTTGAACATAGTAATCAATGACAAGGTTGGGGAAACATATTGGTTGGTCAAGACACACAGTTTTCTCCTAGAGTATTTGATGTAACTTTAAGCTTTGACCAACCACATGAACTCTCACATAGTCTTTTTGGATGCCATTATCCATTTCAATTGTATGGAGGAAACCTTGTTGGATGAATTCACTTTATGGAAACACATTAGGGACATTGTTGATGCCTAGATACAAAATTTACACAAGTAAAGAAATAAGGTCCAACAAAATATCAATTTGTGTGTGTACATGGTAAGGCAACAACTTACCATCTTTGTCATCCTTACATAATACACGGGTCATAGTCCACCATCATGCAAATGATTGATAACTATAAATCCCCACCACTACAATGGATACCATCAAAGTTGTCATTTTGCTTTCTAAGAAGTATGTGGTCTATTTTCAACTCTAGAAAGAGCTTCAAACATTCAAACAACTAGTGGAATAGGGGCTTCTACAAAAGCACAAGTGACTCCAATATAAGCAAAATTTGACATTGTGTCTCCTCTCTTCCTTGCTTTTCCATTGCTGGCTTTAGCACCTCAATACTCTTGCTTTCTAGAATGAGTTTGGATGTGTGGTCATTGCACTAACATGCCTTAGCCCCAACTTCCACTTTAGTCTTGGAATACAATTTTAAGTCCCCCGTAATCCACAACCATAATTCATCTCACATGTCTTGTAACCTTCCTTTTAGGTTTCTGACCATCTTCTAACAAGCCACTTCAAACCATCTCCCTTTTTCTTCTAGCTTTCAACACTTATATCTAGCTAAGCACTCTATAGTGTTGAGCGAAATTCCGAGGACAAACTAGCATTTAAGGCTTAGATAGTGTTGAGAACATTTAACACATGTAAGCTCAATTAGCACTAATACGATAGCAATAGTTTCTTAGTGCAAGATATATAAATGTCAAAGAACTTAGTTGTATATTTCTCTTCATCCACATTCTAGTTGGAAGTCACCCTTGGTCATCTAGACATGCACCACTTGGAAAACAACCATTGCCATGTATGAGTTTGAGCCATTTGGCATGCCATCACCCAAATAACACATTGTTTGACAAAAAACCTTTTGGATTTTTGTTATCTTTCCCCAACTTACAAACACATCTGACAAAATCCTCTTAGTTAACATGGTCATGATTTTCAACGCAAACCCAACACCATGACTTTGCAACTATGTTTGAGTTAGTGTTATGTGCTCTCTACATGGTTAATGAGCACTAATTAATGTGTTCATTGCTTTGTTTGTGCCTTTAAGGCACTTGATTTAGCCATGAGAGATCAATCAAGTTTATGAAAGCGAGGCACTCCACCCTACTATGGTTTAAATCCTCCAAAAATTGGTTAGTTTTCTCCCACAAGGGAGCCATAGTTCAATGGTTGAGGAATCATCGTCATTAAGTTGGGCTAGATGGTCACACACTACAAAGCATAAACAACATCTCCTCTCTTGATAGGTAGTAGATGCTTGCCACCTAATTATTAAAGAAACATTTAAAGACTTCCCTTAAGGCACCTAATAATACTTGAGTAATTCCCATTAGAATAAATAAGCAAGAGTTAATCACTAGATTATGCAATTCTCTTAAATAATCAACTACTAAGGTGTTCTCACCACTAATCATTGTATTTATTCTTGGATAAATGATGTTCCTTGTACCGCTGCTACGTTTTATTAATTTCCAATACTATTATGTGACTGCAATTGATTTATAAAGCAACAAATTGCTAAGCTTAGCTTGAATTCAAAGTGAATATAGAGACAATTAGATACATACCTTTTAAGACATAAACGGATAACATGGACAAAATATTATAATCTTGAAAATGATAAGGTTGGTGTTATCTTTGTTAGAGAATTTTAATGAGTAACCAAGCTTGTCTTTAGTTAGAAAGACTTCTAAATTTCCATCTTAAAGTTGGATCTATCAAGTATTAAGAGGGATCAAATTTCTTGAGGTGTAAACACATTTCTTGATGTGTAAAGTAGTTAAGACAAAAAAATTACACCTCAAGAAATTTGATCCCTCTCAATGCTTAATAGATCCATGTTTAAGATGGATCTATGTTGGCTTTTTTTTTTCTTTTCATTTTTGTGTAAAAATTAAAATTGAGTCGAGATATATTGCCTATAACTTCTTCTTTTTTGGGACATCATGTACATTACATGACAACATCTCCCCATACTCGTTGTAAAACACTTCACTACTTTCGATAGATAAATCATAAAAATAAAAATTTGCCATATAAACCATAAGAAAAACTTAATAATTAAAAAAAAATTCCCTTGTGCAACAAATTTTCAAAAGATACCTATGTCCCACAAATTCCCAAGGGAGGAAGGTTTGCCAAGAAGTCAAGATACTTGTGAGTCCCACTAATGATATATATTCAAGTTGAAGGTCTAGGAGCATTCTAGGTGGGAGATCCCACGTGACGAGATAAAAGGAGAAGAGCTTTTTGAAGTGAAAGATTAACTCGACTATAAGTCCATATCAAAATAACAAAGAATGAGTTTGACATCTTAGGAACCAAACAAGTGGAAGCCACTATTGAAGATGTGGTGAAGAAGAGCACAACACCAGCACTAACTATAGTTTGCAAAGTTAATAAAAGCGATTATGTGCTTTTATGATCAAATAAATTAATTTTTTTTTTCCTTTATATTTTTATGAATTTGGTTAAAAATCATGTTTTTATTTGTTTGATGAAAATTTTAATAATGAAATTTTAATTTAAGAGTTATAAATTTATTTTAAGAAGATTAATTTAAGAGTTTTAAATTTATTTTAAGAAGATTAAGGTGGTTGGAATTAAAAAAAAAAAACATAAACTTTATTTTATTGAGAAAAAGAATTATTGAAAAAATTAAATTTTTATTTTTATTATGTTTATTTATTTTTATGGTTTATGGAAGAAGTAAGTTATATAAAAAAAGGAAAAGATATAAACAACATAAAATTGTGAGTAGTTAAGTCTTTGTTTATGGAGCAGTGAAGAAATCAATGTTAGTACTAAAATTTATATAAATGACAAAACTAAGTTTATAATGTTGAGAAATTGCGTATCAATTAATTTTGAAATTGAATTACGTCTTTGGTGTAGTTTGTCAATTTAAACAAGAGTAATGTTCTTAAAGGATCCTTATATGAGTCAAACCTTTAGTAAAAAGTAGAGAAAATGTAATAACTTAATTTAAACAATTTATCAAAACTATGAAGAAAAAACAAAGCAAAAATAGCACTGAAATAAGAAGCCAAGATCATTAGATGACATGGTCTTAATATGATAGCTTTGTTAAATTGAAGCCTACCTATTAATCATTCAATTGTGACTTTGTTTAGAAATAAATATTAATATACCTTTGATAGAATTTCAAAATGAATCTATGCATCTATGTGTATTTTAAGATATATTGCATCTTAGTCATCTAGTTAGTGTGAAAATCACAATTATTTGAAATAATTTATAATGAAGGTATGGATTTTTGTCAATAGAAATTAAAAACATATGAAATAGGTAATTCAATAAGTGAGTGCTTAAATCTCATCCCATCTTATTAGTCCCTCTCACAATTTGTATGGAATAAACGAAAAAAATAAAAATAAAATAAATGCAAAGTAATACAAAGCCAATAAACACTAAATTTCGAAGATTCAACTTATCATTGCATTTAAAGCCACAATGTATATCATAAAGGTGTAGTCTAAATATTCTATGTTTTCAACTTTTTCCGAGTATATTTTCTATCTTGTTTTGCTTGGAATTTGGTTGGAAATCAGTGAAAAAATGATAGAATCAAATATATTAACTATAGAAATTGCATAATCAGGGCGCTATGGGGGTATTTGAAGGCGTTGAATCTATTTCTGGATTCAAAGAATTTGAACACTTTCAAATTTGGATTTTACCAAAAATAAAAAAAATTATCGAATTCCAACCAAAACATACTGAAATTTAAAAAAAAAACGTAGAATAAATAAACTACTCCTATCATAAATTTATAACAAATTTGATTATGGTAACCAACTCATGTTATCTTAAATTTAAAAAAGTATGTTACATACTACTTAATTAATATTATATTTATGTTTTGATAAATGAATAACGACTTTGTACTATTTAATTGAATAACATTACAAACACAATGTTGTATTTTAATAATAATAATAATTACTTTTAAAACTTAAAAATAAAATGCAAGGATTAATAAGTTTACATAAAAAAAATTAGAATCGAAAGAGTATGTAACCTATGCCGTTCACACTCTGCAACATAGCTCTTTGCTTTGTCACAAAGCTTTACGAACTACCGCACTCACTTATTAGCTTTAGGATACATAAGATCAAACATCGTGTTGTAAATTTTGAGAAATATGAAGTAATAACATGACCTCAAATTTTCATGACATCAACCATAAGATGCATATTTTATATATATGTTTAATTTTTAAAAATGTAACTAATCCACTTCCTTCTTTCTCATAAAGTGAAGGAAATAATAATATAAAGATCTAAGAATATAATAAATATATAATGATTACTAGTTACTATAATGACAAAGCAACTCATCTACTAACTTGCTAACCCTTAATCTATAAACCCTACCTTATAACTCACTAACCTACTAATTATAACCCCTAGCTTATGTCTCACTAACCTACTAATTCCTTGATGACTAACGTGACTAACTAATACATTAACCTCTAGCTTATAACTCAACTAACCTACTACTTTGTAACTTTTGGATGTGGCATGCCACAAAAATTTCCTTTAATAGCGAATAATGTGTTATTATTTGATATGATTGGTAAGTAACTTGTTATTAAAGGAGAAAATGTTCTTCAATTAATTCAATAATAGAAAAAATATTTAATTATTTAATAAGAAAAAAAGTAAGAACAATTTATTATATTTTTTTTTCAGGGGAATTGACAACTAGGGTTGGGTTGGTACTCGCGTGACACAAGGTCCAGGGATCAATTCTCGTTATTTGTAACGTCTCGTTTTGAAATTTCTACCTGAACTACTATTATATGTTGTATTTGTTTGATTGTGAGACTTCGTCGGTTTGATGACACTGTAGACATATGGTTCTGTTACTTTGTCGATATATATGTGTGTGTGTGATGTTAGTATTATGGTCGATAGTCATATTTAGATATGTATCATATGTTAATTATGTCTCATGTACGAGAATGGGTACATGGATACCGTTACAGTTATATGTTGAGTAAATGAATGTTATGCCATGTGCATGGCGAATAAATGAGTTTATTGATGTTATGTTATGATGAAATGTATTTGTACATGTTGAGGATTTATGCACGATATTCTATATTGTATATCGAGGACTGAATTACAGGTTAAAACGACTAAGTGATAAATAGATCCTACGAGGTGAAAGAGCCTCGAGGACATGGACTCCGAAAGATAAATGCTATGCAAGTGATGCATTATTTACTTTCGCATGATTATTATGTTGTTTATTATGATGTATGGGTGGGGCAGGGTTTCAGGAAACTCAACCACCTAGATTGGTTGTACGATGACAAACCGAGTACAGGTGCAACGTAGTTATTATGTCGGGTAGACATAGTCCCTTGTTCCATTAGGGGGGTGGAGGCTTTACTCACCATTTATCCCCGAAACCATGAGTCATGGGAGGGTTGTGCTACGACGCGCTCTCCAAGGTGTGTGATGATGAATCTAGTTGACACTTCAGGGTCGGTGTAGTCGACACTTCCGCTTACAGGTTCTAGTTGGAGCCGGTCATGGCTTGACACTTCGGGGTAGTCCAGCAGAGGAAATGATAGGATGTGGAAGTTAGTTGTGATTTAGGTAGCTGATGTAGGTAGATAGGTGTAGCTTGAAGTCGGGATGAAAACAAGATCTAACTGTGTGTATGGAAAACCCTTGATTGATTATGTGTCGTAACTTAGTAATGTATGAATTGTCATAACTTAATAAGACGCCGTTCAGTAAAAGATTGTACCTTGCAAACTATGTTTTTTTTTAACAAGAACAGGGGAAATAGATATATATAGAGAGGCTGTGCACAGCCATTCATTACAAGTTTGCCCAAAATTTTGACAGAGTAACAAGAGCTTGAGAGTTTATGAGCTCTAAACAAAAACCTGTATGAGTTCTAAACAAAACTTGACTAAAACTGTTCATAGTAGAGCAGGGGTAGACCCTGACGAACTGCTGATTTAGGTATTTACAGAAAAAACATAGTTTTTAAACTTCAAAAAAGAGGAACCTGTGCAGAAACTTCAAATTATCCATAATTTTTGAGGTAGACCGAAGCCGCATCCGGCTTTTCCTGCTTTATCTCCTGGTTGACCGTCAGACTGCCATGGACGCAGCTTCCCTGCGATTTCCCGGTGAGCACAGCTATATCTTCCTGCATATTATCCACCTTGCCCATCAATTCGGACAGGTTGCGCTCCAGGTCGTCGATTCTAGAATCCTGGCAAGCGAGCTGGTTCACCGTGTAACTCAAATCCTTGGCCATTTCCGCATTTTGATTTACATTTGTGCAAACTTCATTGTAGGTGTTACGCACAGACAGCTTAATGTCGACCATAGTGCGGCTCAGCGCGGCAATGGCCGCCATAATGTTCTGCATATTGCCTGCCCTGTGGAGGTATAACAGTCCTGGACGGGAGAAAGGAGAGCCCGAGTCGCCGAGGGAGAGCCTGTTCATCGCACAGTGGAGAGGACGAGCCATCACATTATGCAGCATGGGAGGGGCGGTTGGCCCATTTAAATGCAGTTCGTGGGAGCTGACAACTCCACGAGGTCCTGGGTGCCAAGTGCTGAGGAGAGGAGGGCGTGTGGCAGGGGCACGCAAAACCTTGACTACGGAGGAGGACGGGAATGGGGGGAGGGGGACCCTCAATCCTCTAAACCCCATGAAACCCAAAACCATATAGTTTTTAACCATTGAAAAGGATTAAGGGATAAAGTGAAAATCCAAGGCACCATTTGAGTTCTCCATGTGCCCAATGTCAAGCAGAGTTCCTTTGTTGGCCGCTTCGTCAGCTAACTTATTGTTAGATCGACGGATATGAAAGAAAGAGGACTGGGAAAAGAGAGGATAAGAATTTATTCTTTGCATGTACCTGTAAGCTCTAGATCCATGTGGGGCGGCACCCCTTCTGATTGTTTGAATGACATGTCTGGAGTCCCCATAAACTCTGAGATTGCCGATGCTGAGGGAGGATGTCATGTTGAAAGATAGGACGAGAGCGAGCCATTCTGCTTCATTGTTTGTCTTGATTCCTAGTCCCCACGAGATAGATTCAATTTTATTTCCTCCGGGGTCAAACAAGACCCCACCCGCACCTGCCACCCCGGGGTTCCCTTTGGATGCCCCGTCGAAGAAAATACTGTAAGAATTCTGCTCTTTCCACCATCTGGTGAAAGCCTCGGATTCCTTCCGAATTTCCCAGTCAAGGAAGGAATGATTCTTTTTGGACTGAAGGGAGCCTGCCCTTACAAAGGCATTGCACCATTGAAACTCCGATAGGGTGAGAGGTTCCTGAGCAGGGATAGAAACACCTTTAGCGGATAAAGATTCAGCAATCATTGTTGTGGCTTTGATGGCTGCTCTGTAGCTATTGGGATTCCTTCCTTCAAAAATACTTTTGTTTCTATGTATCCAGATCTGCCAACAGACATTCATTGGGACTATATTCCAAATTCTTCTCATCGTTTTCTTGCTTTTTCCTGGAAAGGAGCGTCCCCAATGATCGCTGAGATCTTTAAAAGTTTTAGGAAGAATAGATGATCTCCATTGATTCCCCAAGACCTGAGCCCAGACGTGCTTGGCAAAGGGACAAGCCAGAAAGATGTGAAAGGAAGTTTCTTCTGCTTGTTTGCACAGAGTGCATCTTGAAGGCCCTTCTATCCCTCTAATTTTTAGATTTTCTGCTGTTAAGAGCTTATTATGATTCAAAAGCCAGAAGAAGACGCTAACTTTAGGTATGCCATCCGGATTCCAGACTTTCCCCCATTTTTTGAGCACCGGAGTATTAGAAAAAGTGAGTTTATCGTATCCTGCTTTAACTGAGTATTCTCCTGCTTTCCCCCAACCCCTTCGATCTTTCTCTCTTATGTTCACCGGAGCTTTTCCATGCAAGGTATTGAGGAATAATTGATAGGAATTCATGAGATTATCAGGAGGGCTCCATTTTTTCCATCCTTTCCAATCTCCATTATCCTTCCAATCCATGAGATCAATGAGTTTAGAGATTCCCATGTTTTGCAGCCAAATTCGGATAGGATCAATACATCTCACTTGCCCCAAGGGCATTTCTCCATTGATTTTGTCCGTCCAAATATTTACGCTTTTCCCGTTACCTGGGATCCAATAGAGATCTTCCGTGATCAAAGTCGAGGAAGAGGAGATGAGTTTCCAGATAGCCGTTCCCTTTTTGTTATTATTCTTTTCCAGACATCTTAATCTTGAGCTTCTGGAGTATTTTTTCCTGACTACTTCTTTCCACCATTCTTTCTTCCCGGAGACAATTCTCCAGGCAAGCTTGGCTCCTAAAGCTTTGCTTACCAACATAGGTTCACGGATTCCCAGTCCTCCTCTTTTTTTCTTTTCTTTGACCACCTTCCAGCTGATCAGATGAATTTTTTTATTTTGAGTCTTTCCCCCTTGCCACAGGAACTTTCTTATCTCTTTGCTAAAGGCGTTCAGAATTGAAACCGGGGCAGCCATTATTGCAGAGGTGAAAATGGGCAGAGAAGACAAAACTGATTTGATCAGAGTGGCTTTCCCTGCTAAATTCAACCATCGGGTACCCCACGAGTTTATTTTTGATCTGAATTTCTCAAGTATGGGCAGCCAAACAGAGGAGGTAGGATATTTTAGGCATATGGGGGTACCAAGATATTTAAAGGAAGCCCAATCGAGACAGGGTTTGAAGTTTAAAATGGCAGAGATGAGCCTGATGGTGGCAGGTCGACAGTTCCAAGTGTACAGGTTGCATTTACTATCATTAGTTTTTCCTCCTGAGGCTTTAAGGAAGAGATCTAGAGCAGTTTTGAAACGGGCTGCTATTTGGGGTGAGGCACTACCCAATAGTATGGTGTCATCAGCAAACTGAGCATGGTTTATAGATTGGACATTTCGAGCGAAAGTTATACCAGGGAGTGATTCAGATGCCAAGAGAGAGTTGAGCTTTCTACTGAGAGAGTCGGCCATGATGACAAAAAGGAAGGGAGAGAGGGGACATCCCTGTCTCAAACCCCGAGAGAGTCGAAAAAAGGAAGAGGGCCTGCCATTTAGAAGAGGGGATATCCAAGGAGCACCAATGCAGGATTTCACCCATCTAATGAAGCTAGTGTCAAATCCAAATTTTCCCAGAATATTAAAAATGAAATCATGCCTTACTCTATCAAAGGCATTGGCCATGTCAAGCTTGATTGCCATACCTGCATCTCTGTTCTTCTGGCTGGAATGAATTGCTTCCTGCACTAAAAGAATATTGTCATAAATTTGCCTGCCTGGAACAAATCCTCCCTGATTAGGAGATATGATTCTTGGGAGCAGTTTCTTGATTCTATTAGCAACGACTTTAGTGATGATTTTATAAGAGGAATTGCATAAAGATATAGGTCGGAACCTCCCAATCAGAGTGGCTTTTTTCTCCTTAGGAATTAAAGCTATGAACGAAGTATTGGTGCCTCCTCCTATTTTCTCTCGGTTCCTTGTCCAGTTTATCATTCTGATTAGATCTCTTTTCAGAAGATGCCAGCATTTCCTGTAAAAGTGGATGGTGAAGCCATCAGGTCCTGGGGATTTTTCCGGATGGAGAGCCCACACTGCTTTTCTAACTTCCTCTTCCGTGACCACCTCTGCAAGCATGTTATTGTCCTCGGCTGTTATGATCTTTGGAATCTCCTGAGCCATTATCTCAATTTCCTCAACATGGGTATCCCCTTCCTCACTGTAGAGTGCTTCAAAGTGATTTTTGATTTCCCTCTTTATTGCTTCAGTGTCCTCTATTTTGGTTCCATCTTGCTTTGTTAAGCTGAAAATGTTGTTTTTCCTGTATCTTTCCTTACATTGTGCATGAAAGAACTTGGTGTTTCGGTCCCTCGACTTTAACCATAAACATCTTGAGCGCAGCCTCCACTCCTCCTCCTCTCTTCTGGCAGCTTGTCTTATTTGAGTTTCCAATTCATTTTCTTTTCTCAGTATGTGCTCAGTTATCTGCTCGGTTTCCATTTGGCTTTGCAAAGATTTGAGCTCCTCTTGCAGAGAGTTTATCTCTTCTCCCAATTTCTTATTGTTTTCCTTTGCCCATCTCTTTAATACCGTCTTGGTATTTTTGAGTTTGTTTTCCCATATGAAGCCTGGTGATCCTGGGATAAACTGATTCCAAATGGCTTTGACCTCTTCATAACAGTCTTTGTTCTCCAGCCAAATCGGGTTGTATCTGAAAGGCAGAGGCCCTAGGTTTCCAGGGGAAGAGAAAAAGAGGGCGATAGGTCGATGGTCTGAAGCAGCTGAAGCTAGAATTTTTGAATCAGGCAGGAGGGGCCTACTTAGGAAGGCAGAACTGAGAAGAAATCGATCAAGTCTTGCCGCTATATGTCCGGGTCCAACTCTCTTATTATTCCAGGTGTAGTTTCCTTGCCTAGGTTTAATATCCACCAGATTCCATGATGCCTGGAGATCCTCTAGACTTTCTCCAAACTGGTCTCTCACCTTCGAGCCTCCTCTTCTCTCATTAACACTGACAGTGACGTTAAAATCTCCAGCTAAGAGACAGGGGGATAGATTCCTTCCTGATTGAAGGTCAATAAGATCTTTCTAGAATTTTTCCTTAAGACTGTGAAGCGTTGGGCCATAGATATTGCCTGCCCAGTACTTCTCATTGCTTGATATATCTTCTATTTCCGTAAATAGCCAATTTCTATTGCTAAATGAAGAAATACATTTGTACTTACCTTTGTCCCACCATGTAAGGAGCCCTCCCGAAGCTCCTGTAGAGTTGACTGCAACGCCTTCTCCATTGGGCCATATTTGATTTAGGGCTTTGAGACAGTCTGCTTCTTGCATCTTAGTCTCCTGGAGCATGAGGATTGAGGGGGTTTCTAGCTTTCTTATTCTTTTAATTGCTTCTATTTTTTGCTTGCCTCCTAAACCTCGACAATTCCAGGAGACTATCTTCATTATTTTCTAGAGAGGATGGAGCCTGCTTTTTCCTTCTTTTCTTCTAATATCCCTGTTGTTTGCTTTGAGCTGGATAGGATTCTAACATGCTGGTCTAAGCTGGTTTGCTTACCCGCCGCTTTCTCGCGGTTCGTTTCTTGTTCTCTTACCACTTTATTTAATTTTCTACCCTTTTTTGTCTGAGGTTCCACTTCTTCTTCTCTGCTTTCTGAAGTTTCCTCTTGAAATAATTTTGCCTTTGCCCTTGTAACGGATCCGCCTCGTGCTTTAGGTAGCTCGCTCTCAGGCTCTTCCTGTTGTGGAATTTCTGTGGTCTGAATTTCTCCTTCTTCTAGATTCTTTTTTGCTATTTTTTGTGCTTCTTCTTCCCTTTCTTGTTCTGTTGCTTCCTCCTGGTCTGTATTTAGCCCTTGTTCCTGCTCTTCCTCAGTCGCTGCAGAAGATAGCAGTTGAAATTTGTTTGCTTCTCTGGCGCTTTGCTGTCTGGCTGCCATTTCTTTTCTTTTTGGTGTTGCATGCGGTTGATGTGTGTTTGGGGCTTTCCCATTCTTCTTTCTCACCTCATTCCACTCTCCTTCTTGATTTTCTTCCATTTCCTGCGTCTTTCTCTTGGGGCATAGCTTGGCAAAGTGCCCATATTCATGACACACCTTACATTTAAAAGGTATCTGCTCACAATCAACAGGTTGCAAATGATTCCAGCCATCCATTGATAAGCTTATAGCTTCTGGGAGCCCTTTCTCTAGATCCACTTCTACACATATTCGAGCACAGGAAAACATCGGGGGTTTAGGTTCAGATTTGTCAATATATTTCCCCAGCGAGTTGCCAATAGCCTTTAGGTCTTCGTCATTCCAGCAATGCAGCGGAAGGTGGGGAAGCTTGACCCAAACTGGAACGGCTGAGGGAATGTCCTTTTCCGGGTCAAACGAGAGGTCCCATTTGTTGATATACATTCCTCTTGGTCCCATAAAGTATGGGCCGTTCCTGAAAATTAAGTCCCTATCCTCCTTTTTCTCAAAAAAGAATACGAAGAAACCCTTACCGCAGAAGATCTGCTGGACTTCACCTTGAATGAGAGGGCGCCAGTTTTTGTTTAGCCATAGCTCAATCGATCTCGGGGAGGGCCATAACCCTGTAAAGTTCCCTACCAGGCCTTTTTCAGAAAGCGCTAGGGCTTTGCACTTCGAGGCGGTAGAGCCCAACTTGACCTCCGGTATAGCAGATTTTTTAACGAATCTAGAGTCCGCGGCATCAGTCGTCTTGGAGGGCTGAGATTGCGCTGCAACCAGGGAACGGAACAGGGCATCGAGGGGCGCCCGTCCCGGGTCAGGAGGAGGGTCCATGGCGGCGGAACCCGAATCAGTAGTCACAGAAGCTAGTCCAAAGGTGAACCAGCTAGGGTTCGCTCTCCACAATCAGTCCCTTCAGCCCTCCCAGCTACTGCATTGTTGCCTGAACGTCGCTAATCAAAAATGTAAAAATTCAAACGGCAACAACTCCAAACACAGTGAAATCTTATCCTATATGTCAAGGACGATATACACCTGTCCTTGCAAACTATGTTGAACATGTGTCGGTAAACAATAAGTTTCGTGATTATGATTGATGTGTGTGAATTATTACTGTTAGTGTACTTACGCGAGGTATGTAAGCAGTAGCTACGCTTACATAACTCGCCTACATATTTATAAATTGAATGAAATATTGCTGAATATTAATGTTAATAATGTCGATTAAGGTTAATAATGATGATTAATGTTAATAATGTAGATTAATGTTAATAATGTAGATTAATGTTAATTATTGTCGATTAAGGTTAATAATGATGATTAATGTTAATAATGTAGATTAAAGTTAATTATTGTCGATTAAGATTAATAATGTTGATTAATGTTAATTATTGTCCATTAATGATTAATTATTGTTGATTAATAAACAAGTTACGGTTAAATTAAGTAGTAAATAATGCATTTGGTTAGTAATGCTTAATTGAATGTTAATGAGTTTGATTAGTAAAGGCTAAGGGGTAAATGTTAAAAGGGGATTGTAATGTTAGTAAGTATAATATTAACTTGAAGGGTAAGATTTATTACATACCAAACGATATTAATTAATTAATTAAAATATAGGGATAATGTTTAAATTAATATATTGCTTAATTTATTATAATAATGTCACAGTTGTTTAGAACCATGGTGTAAATTACAAATAATACCATATACCATTATTTAACAAGTTTATAAAATTGTGTGAGTTAATTAATTAAAATATTAATTAAATGGTGAAATATTGAATTATGAGTCAAGAAATGATTAAAATTATAATATGAATTAAAAGGATTAAAATTAATTGAATGAGAAGTGATGGTTGGCAGTGACCCAACCAACACATTTATATATATTATTTTAATCATTAATGGGAGTCATGGGGGATGGGCTCGAGGAAAGACTTGGAGGCTAAAACATTTATGAGAGGATAGGGGTAGTAATGGAAGGGAGAAAAGAGTCGGAAAGACATGGGAATAAGGTGGAGAAGAGAGGGGAGATTGGGGCATCTTTACCTTGGGATATTTTGGGGAAATTTACATAGCAGAGATAGAATTTTGAGTAGAGGAGAAAAGGGGGTTCTTGTTGAAGAAATCACAGAGGGATCTAGTTGGTTGACTTGTACTCGGTTTGGGATCGGGGGTCCAAAGGGGTACCTTTGGAGCTGGGTGGTCGGCGAGACCTCGCCAGTTGGAAGGGTGGCAACTCAGTTTGGGCTGGTTGAGATTCATAAGGTTTGGGAAACTTTGGTTGCAAGGCTACATCAGGGAAACAAAAGGAAGCAACAACAAAAGGGGGAATCTACTAGCTCGTTTGAGTTATTTTCCTGCAGATATAATTATCATTTATACACTTGTCAAATTTTATTTTAAGTTATGGAAACAAAACAAATTATATGATGTTACACCTGCACAAATATAACTGGTTAGAGGTAGACAAAACAATAAATACATTTATTTCAAAACCTGTAAATGTAAATGTTATTTTTTTTACAGACCTGGAATTGAACACAAACCAATAAAATAGAAATAGAAATTAACACAGTATGTAAACAAAAATAAATGAGTAGTTTTATTATTAAACTCAGAAAATCTAGGATCGGGGTCCTACATAAGGTATCATGGCCTGGTTCCAAATTTGGAACCAGAGGGCTCACTACACGAAAAGACCCACTGAACAAAAAAAATAAGAGGGGGAATTTACCCTGCTGTAAGCTAATTGCTAATTAGCATAATATTACCAAATGATAATGGAAAAATTCTTAGATGTAAAAGTGTGAAATGAGGCGCCGAGCAACTTCAGCCAATTTTACACCTGCACAATAGAGACATTAGAGAATTAGAAAATTAATGTAATATATACGGAGATAAAATTATACAACACAAATTTTTTTAATATATATATTAAATGTTAATTTAAATGAGATTAAATTAAATTTAAATTTAAATTAAAACCAAATTTCTTGTAAGATATACCAACCAAGCAAGTATATATATATATGTGTGTGTGTGTGTGTGCGCGCGCGCGCGCACGAAACATAGGTAAAAGATAAGATTAATTAAAATTAAAATTTTATATAATATATATATATATATATATATATATATATATAATTTAAATTAAAAAAAAAAATATTTCTTGAAATATCATATATATATATATATATATTATTTACAAAAACAAAAAAAAAATATAAAAAAGATATATATATATATATACAAACAAAAATAAAATTATGACATAGTTTAAAAAAAAGGTTTTGGAGCTTCGACCGACCTGCAGCTCGGAGGCCATAGACGAACTAAGCACAGTCTGGAGGGAGTGTAGCTCGGCGGCCATGGGCTGACCTGAGCGCAACCCAGAGGACGTGAAGCTCGGTGGCCATGGGACTGCCTGAGCACAACCTGGCCAAACAGCCTTTGGCTACGGCTTGGGCATGTAACCAGCAAACAAAAAAAATGAATACTTAATAATTAAAAAAAGACCCCTTCTTGATAAGTAAATAAATCTACATAAACTGTCTCTAAAACTCTCTTAACTGAGCAAAATATGCGGCCATGGGCCACCATGTCACGTACCCACCCATTTAACCAATGCAAGGCAGGGTACATGATGCCAAATTCAGGGCTTTCCCATGATCTCAGCCCATTAGTTAGATTCATATAAATAAATTATGAATGTGCAGATGTAAAACAAATCAATTATGATGCACAACAGAATTAAAACATCCACACACATTACTCATGCATACAACATATCAACAGTTATTGAATTAATATAGTGCAGAAGTAAATATAGAGGCATAAAAACACTTATCTCCATTTTTCAACTGCCCAAGCAACTAGTTATGTCGCTGCAACGTTCCACCCAGCCATAGGCTCTTCGACAGCTTATACTGAGTCCGTCCGAAGGCCACCCCCGAGCTGGGCATGATTTCTTCAAGGAAAAGGGGACATTTACTCTCTCACAACCAATTAATCATTCCATCTGAGCCAATCCAGTCCATAGCTGGGTTTATCAAGATACAACTGAACCCTGGATTATCGCACTCAAGCTCAAGCCCAAGCCATGGATACCCATACCCATACCCAACATACTCTGCTCTCACACAGTAAGCACAAACAGGGGGCAGGGATACACATTTTAGACAGTGGGATTTACAAACAAGATGGCCATGGGTTTTCCCAAAAACGTTCCCAACCAAAAAAATGGATTGTGGGATGGGAAAACAACCACAGGGGGAAAAACGATTTCTTCCCCAAATATCTCAACCTTCAACATCCCAACACGGTCTCTATTGAACCCCCATTCAATTTCCCTTCTTCCCCACTGGTATACAACACAGAAAACGCCCTTCTCTACTGGGGAAATGAAGAAAACGCTGCCACCTGCCTGGAAGACGCCCAGGTAGCTCTAAACTCGTGAGGGAGGAAGAATGATCATGGGTAATGGATTGGGGGAGAAATTCATGGCTCTTTTTCTTGCCCAAGGAGACAAACACGTTTTTCCATAAAGGGTGGCTTTCCCATACCTAAATTTGGACAACCATACCTCTCCATTTCCAAGGCATTAACTACCTCAACCAACTCTTGGGAGAAATCAATGGTTGGGTACAAAAGTCAACATGGGTAGTTGAGGGTTTGATGGGTTCTCTCATTGACACTTGGCTTGACCTAATTGGCTTAAGGGTTTGAATGTTTTCCCTCCCAATTCCTTGTGAAATCATGCTCCCATCTCTTTGTTGCATTGCATAGCTAGTTGTGGGTATTTTTATTAAAATGCATATTACATGATATTTGAATTTCCAATGTGCATTGCTAGCACGCAAACCATATGCATCACTAAATCGATGGCGGGGCCTTGGCCTTGAGCTCCTCACCATGATTTCACAACAATATTACATCATTTATAATGTTAATGCCATGGGGTCAAACTAGGGACATTACATTCCCCTCCCCTTGGAATAACACCGTCCTCGGTGTTCCAACACTTTGGACTATATACCCACTTTACACATGATTCAAAATTCACAAACTGTGACAGGTCTGTCCCGCGTTTCATCCCTTTACTTTGAACTTTCAGGATCAAGTCCTCTAGCTTCCACAAGCTTCTCCTGCTAGCTTTGGTCTTCCAGCTCTACAGGTGGGCATTGCTCCAAAGCAATCGCTTTCCGTTTGTTTATCTTCCAGCTGATCTACAAGTCTGGAATTTCATGGATTTCATCTTCCTTGCTGTCCTGGTAACTAATTGAGGAAGACTTCCATCCAAAACAAATAACTTATGGTCTGCTGCCATGATCATGGTGCACAAATGGCTCTCTTTTTTCTCACTAGCAACACTTGGCTAGTAATAGCTGTAATCAATGGCTTTCACCGTCTCTCCTGTGAGACTTATCATGGCAATTCCTGTTAGGACAAGCATAACACAATAATAAATTAGTCAATTATTTTCCTAATTGACTTGGAACGTCCATGCTTTACTCATGAGACTTCCACACATTTCATGCTTTCCCACACACACATGAACTCATTCATGTTCATCTTTTCACAAGAAAATAACTATTTCAGCATTCACAATTTATTTCAAGCAATGAAACACAATTTGTTTTCATTTATGACATGCACTCAACAATCCTTTGTTTCTAAGATGCATCAGTCACTAGGAAAGAGAAGAGTAAGAGTTTTCCCCCTCTTAGTCTTGTTCCAATCCGGAGCCACACCATCACTGGTGGTTCTATGCTCCTTGGCCTCTTCCACTTCAATGTGAATGCTTGACTTGCCCTTTCTTGGCTATGACACTTTAGTGTCTAAGGTCTGTCTAATGGATTTCAACTAGGGAAACCTTCCCCATTGTCGCTTATAGAACCTTTGGCTGCTAGGACCCACACAGTTCCACTAGCACAATCTTTCATTACTGCTCATATTGAGCTCTTTAGGACAGTCATATGTCCACATGCATTCTCCAGATGCTTTCATAGTCCTTGCTTCCAGCAATGCCTACACTCAAACATTGAGTCAATTCACATGTTTAGTGTATTTTCATAGTGTTTATCTCCAAATGCGAATTTAAGAAATCATAATTAAATCATATACACACGTATCTTCATAAGCAAGAGTTGCAAGATAACCAAATACTTATCTTTATTGGATGTCTTCACTTTATCCCACAGGATCCTTCTTCTCTTTCCAAGCATTGGATTTCCCGTGGATACAACAATGAATGTTGGGCCAGCACGCAGGCTACTCCACAACCATTCGATCAGGCAATGCCAGGCCAGTACGCTGACTGGTTTTATCAATTGTTTAAGGGAATGTTTGGCCAGCACACCGGCTGCTCCACAACATCAAGTGGTTAATGTTCCCACCAACTATTCTCTGAATTACCAAGAATTTTATAGCGCCCAACCAGTTACTCTCTGGCTTTACCAAGAATTTATAGCTCCAACCAGTTACTCTCTGGCTTTACCAAGCATTTATAGTTCTTTCAGGGTCCTTGCTTCCTGTAATGGCCAAGGTTTCCAGTAAAGAAACAACAGTGCATTAGCTTGGTTGTCATAAGACTTATACCTGAAGTCTTCATTATTCCAAACAAGAAATAAATGAAAATGAATACTTATCTGTATTGTGCATTTCTCCTCGCTACTCCACAGGTTTCCTTCTCTGCTTTACAAGCCTTGGATCACCTGTGGGTTGGATGCTTGACCAGCACACATGCTGCTCCACATTGTCATCCGAATAGGCAATTCCAAGCTAGTGCGCCGACTGGGTTTATCAGGCATCCCAAAAATCAGTATGCTAAGCCAGTACGCCGACTGGGTTTATCAAGCATTTCAAAAATCAGTATGCTAAGCCAGTACGCCGACTGGGTTTATCAAGCATTTCAAAAATCAGTATGCTAAGCCAGTACGCCGACTAGGTTTATCAAGCATATGACAATCATTTCCAAGCCAGTTATTCGACTAGGTTTGTCAGGAAATAACACCCAAATAACCAATACCTCCACAACATGCAAATAACCAATGCCAAGCCAATACACCGACTGGGTTTGTCAGGCATTAATTTAACAACATGCCAAGCCAGTACACCGACTGGGTTTATCAGGCATCCAACAATCTTTCGCCACAACTCCCAAATAACCAATGCCAAGCCAATACACCGACTAGGTTTATCATGCATCCAACAACCATTGCCAAGCTAGTACATCGACTGGGTTTATCAGGCAATATGAACAACATAATATGATTACGTGGCTCCTTCTCTTGTGCAACCAGTGGTTCCCTCCAGGAACTCCATAGGTGACTCACTTGACTGCAGGCTAGCATGGCCCCACAATAACCACTCACACTACACAAGGATGATACCCCATTTCTGCAACACAGCTGCTCGGGCCTATCCATCCTTTCTAGTGTCCTTTAGTGTGAGCGTAGAAAGGTTACCACTGCCCATACAGTCCTCTTGAGCACCCTTTCTTCACTTTACCTCTTACGTGCAACACCAATTGCATCTGTGTAAGCTGATAGCACAAGAAGGATAAGCAGACTCATCAGTATTGCTGCTCAAAAATCGTAATCATATTTCATATCATTCACTATCAAGTATTGAAACACCAGGAATGCGTCCATTCCCTTAGGGTGTAGTCAATATTGAAACCCTAACATAACCCATCACCTGAAAGGTATGCATCCCTTTCTGATGTGAGCCATGTAGGCCTTAGTCACACTCAAGCAGTCTGGAACAATAATGAAATAATAAAACATGCTTTGCATATTAAGTTTAATAACCAGACATGTATATCCTTGGTTAGGGTTACCAAATACTCATTAGTTTCACAGATGTATATTTTCTTCATTTGCGAAGAATGGGGGCTCCCTTCTCTGAGTCAACAGTCCTTCGGTTTGCCACCCCAATCTTTTCACATGCCATAACCCACACATGCCTTCTTGGCATAATTTACTGTCTCACTCACATGCTTTACCATCATGCATTTTGGCTGATACATTATCAACATTTACAATGGCGTTTCACCCGAAACCCATTTCCAAAGCATGGGATCCTTCCCATCTAGTTTGGCTTCTGCAGGCCATCACACATGGTCTTCCTGCAATGTGTCATCCTGGCACACTTTATCAAATAGCCAAACAGTCAGCAACATTTAGCAATAAGCTTCAAATATGATTGTTCCATAACCAATCAATAACATTAATAATTAAATTCAATATGAATTTACAATTCTGTCTCCTACAGAAATTGATTTGCTTAGCAATGAGTCCCTCCTCATATTGTTTGGCTCTTGTAAGTGGTATCACTCTACCCATTATGGTTTCACCCTTACTACCATACCTGAACATCCACCTACAACATGTCCTCCTGACACAATTCTATATAAGCCAAACAATCATTAGCAATTACAAGCAAATTCTCAAATCTGAAATTTGTAACTCTGTTTTCCTACAGAAATTAGATTTGCAACTATGAGACTATTCTCATAAACTTAAACCAGACAATTTTCAGATTTGTTTCATGCGTGAATTTACAACCATGAGAACCTTCTTATAACCTTTGGCTTTTGCACATGGTAGATCTCGGTCTTTACGATGGACTTATCCTCATTGCCATACGCAAGACTTTTCTACTTGAAAACTGAAACTTCAATCAGCCAAACACGTTGTGAGTATCTACGCACATAATCATTCATTGCTATAACAGTCACTTAAGTGATCTCAGAATTATAATACTCAATAATTCAAACACCTTCAGCTGTTTAACATTTGAAATGCAATGAAATATATATACATTTCCATATATGCATCATTATCACAATAGAATTTCAAGACATAGTCACACTATCCATGCAACTTAAATAAATCGTAAATACTCATTGTTTCACAGTCATATCATTCATACAACTCTGTCCTTCCACAGAGCATTCTAGCAGCCCATCGATCATGATTTGGCTCTTCATGTACTTACTATTCTGCATTACCACAATCAGGACCACCAGTCCTCACTTGCTTTGGTTATTAGGCACATAACCAACATACACATGGCATGATATAAATTCATATGAATGCATTGAGATTTCTAAACAGTCATAGGGTGTAAGGATTATTTCCTTCACTTACCCACACCTCACCAATTTTGGTAGGTTAACAGTCCCAATCGGTATTCCATACCACATGCAAACTAACTCAACATAGCTCAAACATAGTTGAAGGGATCTTTCCAAATTCTCTTTCAACATTCATGCAATTTGGCACCAATAATCATTACTTGCATGGTTACCATTAACATCGCCTGATGTTACCTGATCAGTTGGCCTCTTACCAAGGCTGCTCAGTCCTTTTTCCAACTTTATGATCATAGATTTGTTGCACCATCCTTTCTGCATAAGGTTGTTGGCTTCATGCAACAACATCCTCAACACATTTAGCCATGCTCTTTGTTATCGTTGGTCCTACAACCAATACCAACATCAATAGTGATTATCAACCATAATATTCTCCATTAGTGGTTCATTGCATATGCAGACTTCATTATTCTACCAATATGCAATATCCCATTTATGCACAAGCATTTTCATATGCACTATGCAATGTTTTTAAGGTGCCATCTAGTGCATATACATCTATGTAATCCCTTACATTTTCAACATTTTTATGCCATATGACAATTTCGTAATTAAAAGTATGATAACAAATAGGGGTTTAAAGAATTCTTCCCTTTTCGATCCCTCATTGTAACATGGAATTCCTCTTCCATATCATGCAATTGTAGAAATTGCCCATATTGACAACAAAATTTGTTTGTCAAAACAGCCACTGGCACTCTTCTGCACTAAATATCTATGATATATGTAGACCTCATTCAAACTTTGGTCATGCATCATTGTTCCCTGTTGGACAAGCTTTCCAATTCCTATCTTCATGCTCCATTCTGACATCAGGTGCGGAAACTACGTCTCTTCAAAAATGACAACTTTCACTCCAATTCTGCACATCTTACACAGTTGCATTTTGGTCAAGAATGCCAACTTTATCCACCTGCAGAAGAAAATCTATGAGGAATCACAAAAACTTATCTACCGGGCGAAGTTATTCCATATAACAAGGAACACTCAACAATTCACGGATTTTAATTCCGATGCACCATTCATCTTCTATGAATTTCTGGGTTTGACTACTTCTCACTTTTCACATTTTTCCAAAATTCCAAATTTTGGGCCAAAAATGGCTATCTCCCAAACGGTGCATTTCTGGGAAATCTTTGTCTAACGGAAACTGTCCGTCTTAATGAGAATATGAAATGTCTAGTTCAGTAAAATTTTTGATTCCCACATCTAGGGTCACTTTTACTGTACATCAGCTTCTCAAAATCCCGAAAAAGTGGTCCGGAATAGTGCTTTTTGGCCTTCTTGCTTACCCTGACTTCACATCCTTTGGAGTTTGGCTCCAAGATTCTGAACGTAACATCGTGCCTGCTTCATGGCCGCGCCTGATCAGTTTCAGCTCAAACCGAACTTCCGTCAAGCCTCAGGACTCCGTCCTTCAAAAGTCACTATTATCCATTTTCTGTCAAATCGGAGTGTAATGGGCTCGGGGTCTTCACTGGTTCTTTCATGGCCTTCGTCAATGGCCTCCGAGCCCCACAGGAATCATTCCATTTTGAGCCTAGATGTTCCTTCTATCCAAAAATCAAGTTTTGGTCACTTTACTCTTTTTTTTTTTTTGCCGTTGCGGGACGGTTCGCTGAACGCTCCCGCAATTGCGGAGCCATTCGGCGAAGGCTCCCACAGTTGCGGAGCCATTCAGAGAATGCTCCCGCAATTGCGGAGCCATTTGGAGAATGCTCCCATTGCGGAGCGATTCGCCGAACGCTCCCGCAATTGCGGAGCAATTCGCCGAATGCTTCCGTAGTTGCGGAGCGATTCGGTCAATGCTCCCGCAGCTGCGGAACCATTCGCGGAATGCTTCCGTTGCGGAGCGATTCGGCGAATGCTCCTGCAGTTGCGGAGCCATTCGCGGAATGCTTCCGCAGTTTCGGAACAGTTTGCCAAATGTTTCCGCAGTTTCAGAACGACTTGCGGAACTCTTCCGCAAATTTCGGAACGATTTCCCGAACTCTTCCGCGTTGCGGAACGATTCGCGGAACTCTTTCGCAACTGCAGGAAGATTCGCGGAACTCTTCCGCAATTGCGGAAAGGTTCGCCGAACTCTTCCGCAGTTTCGGAAGAGAATTCCTTTCGCAAATTTTGGAAGAGAATTCCTTCCGCAATTTTCGGGGCGGTTCGCGGAACTCTTTTGCGTTGCAGAACGATTCACGGAATCTTTCCGCAGTTTTGGGACAACTTCCCGAATTCTTCCTGAAACAAACTTAAACAAAATTTTCTGAAACTTTTAGGAAAATTTGAAATCTTCCCTTCTGCCAGTGATGACTGTAATTGGGTTTGGCCCATAGAGGCCCAATGTTGCAACCAACAGCTCTGATACCAACTGTCACGTACCCACCCATTTAACCAATGCAAGGCAAGGTACACGATGCCAAATTCAGGGCTTTCCCATGATCTCAACCCATTAGTTATATTCATATAAATAAATTATGAATGTGCAGATGTAAAACAAATCAATTATGATGCACAGGGAAATTAAAACATCCACACACATTACTCATGCATACAGCATATCAATAGTTATTGAATTAATATAGTGCAGAAGTAAATATAGAGGCATAAAAACACTTATCTCCATTTTTCAACTGCCCAAGCAACTAGTTATGTCGCTGCAACATTCCACCCAGCCATAGGCTCTTCAACAGCTTATACTGAGTCCGTCCGAAGGCCACCCCCGAGCTGGGCATGATTTCTTCAAGGAAAAGGGGACATTCACTCTCTCACAACCAATTAATCATTCCATCTGAGCCAAGTGAGTCCATAGCTGGGTTTATCAGGCTACAATTGAACCCTGGATTATCGCACTCAAGCTCAAGCCCAAGCCATGGATACCCATACCCATACCCAACATACTCTGCTCTCACACAGTAAGCACAAACAGGGGGCAGGGATACACATTTTAGACAGTGGGATTTACAAACAAGATGGCCATGGGTTTTCCCAAAAACTTTCCCAACCAAAAAAATGGATTGTGGGATGGGCAAACAACCACAGGGGGAAAAACGATTTCTTCCCCAAATATCTCAGCCTTCAACAGCCCAACACGGTCTCTATTGAACCCCCATTCGATTTCCCTTCTTCCCCACTGGTATACAACACAGAAAACACCCTTCTCTACTGGGGAAATGAAGAAAACGCTGCCACTTGCCTGGAAGACGCCCAGGTAGCTCTAAACTCGTGAGGGAGGAAGAATGATCATGGGTAATGGCTTGGGGGAGAAATTCATGGCTCTTTTTCTTTCCCAAGGAGACAAACACGTTTTTTCATAAAGGGTGGCTTTCCCATACCCGAATTTGGACAGCCATACCTCTCCATTCCCAAGGCATTAACTACCTCAACCAACTCTTGGGAGAAATCAATGGTTGGGTACAAAAGTCAACATGGGTAGTTGAGGGTTTGATGGGTTCTCTCATTGACACTTGGCGTGACTTGATTGGCTCAAGGGTTTGAATGTTTTCCCTCCCAATTCCTTGTGAAATCATGCCCCCATCTCTTTGTTGCATTGCATAGTTAGTTGTGGGTATTTTTGTTAAAATGCATATTACATGATATTTGAATTTCCAATGTGCATTGCTAGCACGCAAACCATATGCATCACTAAATCGATGGCGGGGCCTTGGCCTTGAGCTCCTCACCATGATTTCATAACAATATTACATCATTTATAATGTTAATGCCATGGGGTCAAACTGGGGACATTACACACTCGGTAAGGCTTGCGACCAAGGCACAACCCGACGCGGCTAAGGAATGTGGCCAGGACTAGCGGCAAGGCCTGCGGCCTCAACACAAAAGGGAAGTCCCCAGCTGCTGTGTGGAAGGGAGAAGGTGGAGAGGCGCCCAACTACGGTTGCTTAAAAAAAAAAAACTTGCTGCAAAAGAAAAAACACAACTGCGCGGATAAGCAAGCACATGGGTTCCCACTAGTTACCTTCATATATGGGCAGAACCCTGGTTCCATAGCACCGCAATAAGCCCCTTCCTCAGATAGAACCTACAATATGAACGGCACACAGGCAGAGTGATGGAGTCGATTTCAAGCTTATCCCTATATTGTAATGGTGATGGGCTTAGTCATGAGTTTCTGTATTGTGAGGAGCCCCCACTCTGCTCGGATTCAAAGCACCAGGTGCAAGAACCCACGAACCGCCTCCAAAGATACCAATGCTTCCATACCTAGCAGCTTGCTTGAATAGATGGGGAGAGCTCGAACTAGGGCCAGAATGGCCTTTGCGCGTGAGGAGAGAGTGATTGTTTTAAGGCAATGCGCCCTACTTGAGGACGGTGGGAGGAGGGCATGCATGCAGTCGTGTGGCATACATGCAACCTGCTCCTTCCCCGAGGGCTCCCTTGGGCCATTGGATTGCCAAGTGGTAAGAAATGGTGGGGAAGTTGCTGCGTGCAGAGAAAAGAGAGTGAGTGGATAAGTGCATTGAGGAGGAGTCGCATGAGCTAGGATCGGATAGGTTAGGGTTTTGTTTTATAAAAAAAATTTGTTTTTACTTTTATTATTATTATTATTATTGTTTGGCTTTTATTATATTATATTTTATATATTGAATTTAGTCTTAAAATATAATTTACAATTTTATTTAGAAATTAACTTAAAAATATATGGGAAATGTATATATATACATTATGATAATTATTGAACTCATATATATTAAATTTATTATGCTCAATAATTTTAAATATTTGATGATTGAATTATATTAAATTTATTATACTCAATAATATATATATTTTTAAATATATGATGATGGAATTTGATTGTTTATGTTAATTTAAATAATCAAATTTATGATGATTAACTATTTTTATATTATCAAGTTTAATTATTTAAATGGGATAAATAACTTGATTAATTACTTAACTAATTAAGCAATTTACATGTCAGGTTCATAAATATACATAAAGATGTAAGATTAGGTATTGCATTACGAGAGAAACTTAAACATAGATACTTGGTTAGAAGACAAACCAAGTTAAAAAAGACAAAAATTTATTGATGTAATGTTAAATGTTGAACAAGATGTTACATTTAATATTAAATAGAGATGACAGGAGATAAATATTTAATGTTAAAATTAAACAAGATACATAATCATTAGGTAACATTAATGGTAAGTCGAAACTAACGCTAATTAGTTTACTTTTATTCTTCAAAATGCTCCTTGCCGAAACTTCAGTGTATAGTCGAAGGGGCAAGACGTACATGGAATCCCGAAAATGAGACACCACAGAGACCAACATCATGAGCTGATCACTAGGGCACCAATTCTACTCCATGACAAAAATGTTTGATAAACACAACTCTAGACTTAAATATTAGGTTATGCTATTATTAAATTATTAATTATTAATGAGAAACGAAGCAATAAACATTAATTAAATTCCATATAGGGTTGAGTTTGTGACTAAATGGGGATTGCGTGGAATCCGATACACGACTTACGTAGAACTATGGTAGTAGATTTAGTACCGGGTGGCCTCAAGATGGCTTGATTGAAACGCCCATAACTATAGCCCTTTACGTAAAAACGCTCGAAACACCTTTTTGAATTAACTGTGAGTTTGATAGTAACATAGTCCTGATGTCTTCATATACTAATTATCATCTTATGCCGTGTTGCAGGGATAAACATGGTAAGAACGCGAGCAGGTCGGGGGCGATGTCAGGTGATGGCATTACCTGAGCCGAATGTGACAGCACCATTGCCAGAGACCATCCTTATATTGCTCTCGATGGAAGCAATAAACGAAACACTTCGAGGACTGTAAAGAGGAAGTGTTACCTTAGAAGCAGAAGTGGAGGCCCCTCCACTAAGGGAGGAAGTTCATGTGGTAGAAGTGGATACGATACCAAGACCTCCGCATCAGGATATCACAAGGGAGTTTCAGAAGATAAGGCTTCCAGATTTTTTCAGGGGGTCGAGTAGGGATACGAGCAGAGCCTTGGTTGGAAGAGATGACTAGGTGCTTAATCTTACAGGAGTACACTTCAACGTCCAAGTATAAGATCACAATATTTCAACTAAATGGGGTCGCCTTGAATTGGTGGGGGCACCAAGAAAGGCATTTGCACCTTACGACAGACACGGTTCCATGGGAGCTATTTGTGGAAAAGTTCAAGGGGAAATACTTTCCCGCATCCTATCAGGAAGAACAAGCAGGGGATCTTCATGCCTTGGTACAAAGGAATATATCCGTGGAGGATTATGAAGAGAGGTTCATGGAATTAGTCAAGTATGTCCCTTACCTGGATAGAGATGAACGCCAGGTTGAGCGTTTCGTGTATGGGCTCAATACCAAGATCAGGGCCCAAGTTCGGATGTGGAAACCGTCTTTGGTTGCTGAAGCGGTTGATTGTGCTCGTTACATAGAGGAGATGTTGGGTGCAAATCCCATCAAGTCATTCAAATCTCAACAATCAGGGTTTGTGGGGAAGGCTCCTAGAGACTACCCTCGGGGAGGATATGCGAGGCTACCTCCCTATGGAAACAGGAACACACCAAGAGTTGCAGCGGTAGATAGATCAGTGGCAACTAGGGCGGTGCCCCAGTCAGCCATAGGAACTCAATGGGGTGTGAGGAATTTTAGAGGACCAGTCGGCAGGGGAAGGGGTCCCAGGGGGAGGAATCCCTCTCAGAGGTCTGAACAGGTTATCTCACCCACTCCATTACAGGTTGCTTGTTGGGGATGTGGAGGTCCACATTACCAGCGTGACTGTCTCGAATTACGATTCGGTACAGTGCATCGAGAAGGAAAGGCTCCAATGGGGAGTGAGGGTAATAGGAATCAGATCTCGGTAGTAGTAAACAACCATCAGGCAGAGCACCAATCCATTGTGGTGGAATCATCGGGTACTGTCAATAATGTTAAGCTTAGAATATTGTTTCATCCTAGTGCTATAGGTAGTTTTATTTTACCATATGCATTGGACAAATGTGGGTTGGCAGCCTACGAGCATGACGATTTCAACTTAGTCAAAATGGCTTCAGGGGTAAAGCAAGCGGTAGGACCTAGTGTCGACAAGTGCGTAGTGGATCTCGGCGTGCGTGTTACACAAGTCAAAGTGTACGTCACCACCCTCAGAACTTATGATCTCATCATAGGTATGAATTGGCTTGAGGAACATCGAGCTTTCTTGGACTGTTATGGAAAGAAATTTCTTTACAATGATGACAAAGGAGAGGCCATTGAGATCCAAGGTATCAAATGAAAGGTGTCCCTACGTTTCATATCCATGATGAACGTAAAGCGATGTATGCGACAGGGATGTCAGTTGTATATTGTTGAAGGGGTAAACAATGAGAAGGGACCCTCCTTTGATGAGTACCCAGTGTTAGCTGAATTTAGTGATGTCTTTCCGAAGGAATTGCCTGGATTACCTCCTAAGAGGGAACTCGATCATTGAGGTAAAACCCGGTGCATAGCCAACATCGAAGACACCATATAGGATGACAGCCCCAGAACTTTGTGAGTTACAAATGCAGTTGAAGGAACTACTAGACCTAGGGTTCATAAGACCAAGTATTTCACCATGGGGTGCACCGGTAATCTTTGTGAAGAAGAAGGATGGTTCCTTGAGTCTTTGAATCGATTACCGAGATTTGAACAAAGCCATAGTGAAGAATAGGTACCCGATACCTCAAAATGATGACCTCTTTGATCAAATGAAAGGGGCGACAATCTTCTCAAAGATCAACTTACGATCAAGTTACCACCAGCTACGGATTAAGGAAGGTGATATACCTAAGACTGCTTTTCGAATAAGGTTTGGGCACAATGAGTTTGTAGTGGTACCCTTTGGTTTGACCAATTCCCCAGTTGTATTCATGAGTCTCATGAATAGCGTGTTTCGAAAATACTTAGATCAGTTTGTGCAAGCCTTCTTGGATGACATCCTCATCTACTTGAAGAATAAAAGGGAACACGAAGGACACTTGCGGATAGTGTTGTCATGCTTAAGAGATCATCAGTTGTATGGTGAGTTGTCCAAATGCTCATTTTATCAGAAGGAGATCCATTATCTAGGGCATATAATTTCAGGTGATGGAATTTCAGTGGACCCTAAGAAGGTGAAGGCCATAATGGATTGGCCCGTGCCAAGGAATGCGCATGAAGCGAGAAGCTTCATGGGGTTAGCCGGGTATTATAGAAGGTTTGTTGAGGGTTTCTCAAAAATCGCAAAACCCATAAATACCCTACATCGTAAGGGCATTAAGTATGAATGGATGGATGAATGTGATGTCGCATTCGCCGAGCTTAAAAGATTGTTGACGAGTGCACCAATTCTACGAGTTCCAGATATGGAGAAGGAATTCACAGTTTGCACAGATGCCTCAAGACAAGGTTTGGGTGCAGTGTTGATGCAGGAGGGTGGGGTAATAGCTTATGCGTCGAGAAAGTTAAAAACACATGAAGAGAATTACCCTACCCATGACTTGGAGTTGGCTGCGGTAATGCTAGCTTTGAAGCTTTGGAGACATTACCTTATTGGACGAAGCTTTGAGCTCAAGTCTGATCACCAAAGCTTGAGGTATATCTTCACTCAACGAGACCTAAATGCTAGACAAGGGTGATGGAGTGAATTCATGAGTGAGTATGATTTTGGATTTCATACATCAAAGGGAAGGAGAATGTGGTAGCCGATGCCTTAAGCAGAAAATAACGACTTTTCGCTCTCATACCTTTGAAGGTGTATTTGAGGGAAAGAGTTTTACGACAGCTAATTAGGGATAGTTGGTACCTAAAGGTCACATCGACACTCCAGAATAGGAAACCGGTGGGACCTAAGTTTGAAGGCTATGAGTTGGAAGCCGATGGTTTGTTACGGTATCAAGGAAGGATGTATATTCCTGAGGAGGGAGATATTAGAGAGACTATCCTTAAGGAGGCCCACAGAGCAGTGTATTGCGTGCACCCGGGTGTAAAGAAGATGTATGCAGACATGAAGCAACTCTTCTTTTGGGCAGGGATGAAAAGCGACGTGGTCAAATTCGTCACTAGGTGCCTTGAGTGTCAGCAGGTAAAAGCTGATCATCACCACCCGGCAGGACTGTTGCAGCCACATGACATTCCTATGTCTAAGTGGGAGGTTATCTCCATGGACTTCGTGGTTGGATTGCCTCTTACCTCTCATAGGAATGACGCCATTATGGTCATCATTGACAAACTGACCAAAACTTCTCACTTCATTCCAGTCAAGGAAACCAATGATGTCACGGATATGACTCATGTGTTCATAAATGAAGTAGTACGTCTCCATGGGTTTCCCAAGAAGATTATATCAGAGAGAGATTCCAGGTTTACGTCTAGGTTTTGGACAAGTTTGCAGTTAGCGTTGGGTACTTAGTTGAACCTAAGCATCGCATACCATCTAGAGATAGATGGGAAAACAGAAAGAGTGAATAAGGTGATGGAGGACATGCTTAGGATGTATGTCATGGATCAATAGACTCATTGGGAGAAGCACTTACCCTTGGTTGAGTTTGCTTACAACAACAGTTACCATAGCTCAATTGAGATGCCTCCATATGAAGCGTTATATGGGAGGCCATGCAGAACACCATTGAGTTGGGAAAGGTCAAAAGATCGAGTAATTATAGGACTTGAGTTGATTCAGGAGATGGAAGAACAGGTTGTTCAGATTAGATAGCGGTTAAAGGTAGCACAGGATAGACAGAGAGCTATGCCGATGCACATAGGGTTGACTGAAGCTATAATGTTGGTGATGCAGTCTTTGTCCACATTAGGCCTAGCAAAAGTACTATCAGGTTTTGGAAGGGGACAAAGTTGTTGCCACGATTTATAAGACCCTTTGAAATTTTAGAGAAGGTTGGATCCGTCACGTATCGTCTTGCATTGCCACCCCATTTGCAAAAAACTCATAATGTTTTTCATGTATCTGTTTTACGACATTATGTACCCGATGAGTCTCATAAAATATATTGGAAGGAATTGCAGGTTTTAGACGAGGGGACCTTCAGGGTCGAACCGTTACGTATATTGGACCGCAGGGTTAGATAGCTCAGGCATCGTTTGGTGGACCATGTTAAGGTCCAGTGGGACCGGTATAGCCCAGGTTTTGCTACTTGGGAGGACGCAGAGACTATGCGTCGTGATTATCCCACACTATTTTGACCATAACTTCGGGACGAAGTTTCCTGAAGGGTGGGTGTATGTAATGCCCCATTTTGAAATTTCTACCTAAATACTATTATATGTTGTATTTGTTTGATTGTGAGACTTCGTCGGTTTGATGACACTGTGGACATATGGTTATGTTATTTTGTCGATATATGTGTGTGTGTGTGTGATGTTAGTATTATGATCGATAGTCATGTTTAGATATGTATCATATGTTAATTATGTCTCATGTATGCGAATTGCTGAATGATGGGTACGTGGATACCGTTACAGTTATATGTTGAGTAAATGAATGTTATGTCAGGTGCATGGCGAATAAATGAGTTTATTGATGTTATGTTATGATGAAATGTATGTGTACATGTTTAGGATTTATGCACGATATTATATATTGTATGTCGAGGACTGAATTACAGGTTAAAACGACTAAGTGATAGCTAAATCCTACGAGGTGGAAGAGCCTCGGGGAGATGGACTCCGAAAGATAAATGGTATGCAAGTGATGCATTATTTACTTTTGCATGATTATTATGTTGTTTATTATGATATATGGGTGGGGTAGGGTTTTAGGAAACTCAACTACCCAAATTGGTTATACGATGACAAACTGAGTACAGGTGCAACGCATTTATTATGTCGGGTAGACATAATCCCTTGTTCCATTAGGGGGGTGGAGGATTTACCCACCGTTTATCCTCGAAACCCAGAGTCATGGGAGGGCTGTGCTACGGCGCGCTCCCCAAGGTGTGTGATGATGACTGGTGGTTTCATGCTGGGGAAGCTTGGTCGATGTAGTTGACACTTCTGCTTACGGGTTCTCGCTGGAGTCGGTCATGGCTTGACACTTCAGGGTAGTCCAGCAGAGGGAAGGATAGGATGTGGAAGTTAGTTGTGATTTAGGTAGATAGGTGTAGCTTGAATTCGGGATGAAAACAAGATCTAACTGTGTGTGTGGAAAACCCTTGATTGAATATGTGTCGTAACTCAATAATGTATGAATTGTTGTAACTTAATAAGATGTCGTTTGGTAAAAGATTGTACCTTGCAAACTATGTTGAACATGTGTCAGTAAACAATAAGTTTCGTGATTATGATTGATCTGTGTGAATTATTATTGTTAGTGTACTTACGCGAGGTATGTAAGCAGTAGCTACGCTTACATAACTCTTCTACGTATTTATAAATTGCGTGAAATATTGCTGAATATTAATGTTAATAATGTCGATTAAGGTTAATAATGATGATTAATGTTAATAATGTATATTAATGTTAATTATTGTCGATTAAGGTTAATAATGACGATTAATGTTAATAATGTAGATTAAAGTTAATGATTGTCGATTAAGGTTAATAATGTTGATTAATGCTAATTATTGTCCATTAATGATTAATTATTGTTGATTAATAAACATGTTACGGTTAATTTAAGTAGTAAATAATGCATTTGGTTAGTAATGCTTAATTGAATGTTAATGAGTTTGATTAGTAAAGGCTAAGTGGTAAATGTTAAAAGGGGATTGTAATGTTAATAAGTATAATATTAACTTGGAAGGGTAAGATTTATTACGTATCAAATGATATTAATTAATTAATTAAAATATGGGGATAAGGTTTAAATTAATATATTACTTAATTTATTATAATTATGTCATAGTTGTTTAGAACCATGGTGTAAATTACAAATAATACCATATACCATTATTTAACAAGTTTATAAAATTGTGTTTGAGTTAATTATTTAAAATATTAATTAAATTGTGAAATATTGAATTATGAGTCAAGAAATGATTACAATTATAATATGAATTAAAAGGATTAAAATTAATTGAATGAGAAGTGATGGTTGGCAGGTGACCCGACCAACACATTTATATATATTATTTTAATCATTAATGGGAGTCATGGGGGATGGGCTCGAGGAAAGACTTGGAGGCTAAAACATTTATGAGAGGATAGGGGTAGTAATGGAAGGGAGAATAGAGTCAGCAAGACATGGGAATAAGGTGGAGAAGAGTGGGGAGATTGGGCATCCTTACTTTGGGATATTTTGGGGAAATTTACATAACAGAGATAGAATTTTGAGCAGAGGAGAAAAGGGCGTTCTTGTTGGAGAAATCACAAATGGATCTAGCTGGTTGACTTGTACTCGGTTTGGGCTCGGGGGTCTAAAGGGGTATCTTTGGAGCTGGGTGGCCAATGAGACCTCACCAGTTGGAAAAGTGGAAACTCAGTTGGGGCTGGTTGAGTTTCATAAGGTTTGGGAAACTTTGGTTGCAGGGATACAATAGGGCAACAAAAGGAAGTAGCAATAAAAGGGAGAATCTACTAGCTAGTTTGAGGTATTTTCCTACAGGTATAATTATCATTTCTACCCTTGTCAAATTTTATTTTAAGTTATGGAAACAAAAAAATTATATGTTGTTACACTTGCACAAACATAACTGGTTAGAGGTAGATAAAACAGTAAATACGTTTATTTCAAAACCTGTAAATGTAAATGTTATTTTTTTTTTACAGACCTGAAATTGAACACAAACCAATAAAACAGAAACAAAAATTAACATAGTATGTAAACATAAATAAATGAGTAGTTTTATTGTTAAACTCAGGAAAATCTAGGACCGGGGTCCTACATTATTGCTATACCCCTAGGTGCATCCATAGGGCCTAAAACATGTCGCACGGGTAAGTTTGGGGGGATTTGAACACATGGCCTTCCATTTACAACTGATTACAACTTCTCATCTTTACCATTTGAGCTGCCTCCCATGGGATAACAATTTATTATAAATTAAAATAATGACAAAAATTAATATTTTCAAATCATTTAAACAATAAGAATGTGAATAAAATGTATTTATGTAAATTTAAATTAGTTTTATTTGTTTCATAATATCTTAAACAACCCCCCGACTGCGGGTGTCAATCCTGAACGGGCCATGGAGGGAGGCACCATGCAACCACCTGGCGACATGGCCCTACCATCTGGTAGCGGATCCTTGCAGGCGTCATCGCTCAGGGGGTGCATTTAAGTTTGAGTCCTTTGCCTGGTGTGCCGGCTCTTAAGCGAGTGATCTGGTTAAATGGTGATTGAATTGTGGTGGGTGGCAGTTATGTCTATGTCCTCACGCTCTAATTGGAGCCGTCTTCTCATCATGCTCCCTAGTGTGAAGTGTCAGTGTTCCCTCTCCTAGGTTCTAGAAATGAAGTAGTGATAACCCATCACCCTCATTCGGTTTTCTTTGCAGGTTCAAGCTCCAGATAGCTTTGCTCTGTTTCTCCTCTCCTGCGAGATTGTTGATTCCGCCATGATCCATTCGCGTGGAACCTCTAGGCGTGGTGCCGGTCATGGTGTAGGCCTGATTACTACATCTCTGGAGACTGATATGAAAACCATCAGCGGCTATGATGACAAGTTTAGTGTTCCGGTTTGAAGGTTAGTTGATGAATGGGAGGCCAATCGCGTCTCTGATATACTCGCATATGGAAACCAAGGTAATGAGATTAACTACTATTGGTTAATGAAGAACATGTTGGTTTCTTTGGTAGAGGAATTGTTGGCTAACTGGAACATAGCCAAGGTCTCTAATATGGACACTCGAATTCATATGATTCACCTGGACAAAGTGCTTGCTGCTCTTGAATCCAGTGTGGTTGGAGGCAAGTACTCCTTCCTCAGCAAGGGCACCTCTCATCGTGAAATTGGTCCTGATGCTCTTGGTTCTAGCAAAGAGGCCTCAGAAGGAAAGGATACTCTTCTCCCAGAGAGCACGGCTAAAGCGCCTAGAGTCCATACTCTGGGCTCCAATTTGCAGGAACTGCCTAGTGCTTTCGTTGCAGAGGTCGTTGTTCCTATGCATAGTTCCCCTGTAGGGCATGTCTATCCAGTTTCCATCGTTTTACAAGGGGACCCTCCCCCAGAGGTCTCGTTCCCTATCCCTTCCACCATTGACTCTCTGAATAATAAAAGGGTCCGAAAATCCGAAGGTGATGCTGCTACCCTGCGAAAGACAGAACCATTGCCTCCCAAACTCCTGGTTCAGAAATGGGATGAATACTTCTTTGGTTCCTGCCCAATCATTGAGGACAAGCCCATCCCCCAGGATGCAGATGCAAATAATTAAGGTGGCTCCGGAAATCCCCAGCTCCTTTCTGCAACGGTTACCGTTTTGGGTTTGCTTGCTTTGGCTGAATAGTTACTGTTATGCTCTGTTTTGATTTTCTAAACTGGTTAGTCTTATGTTTTTAATGGTCAGATGTAACTATGTCTATGTCTCTTAGCCCATCTGTGGGCAGGCCTACAAAGGCCCTATTTTGAATTTTCTGCTAAATGACATGTGACAAAATGCACTAAGAATTACAGTCTCACTTGTGTATGTAACAATTTTTGTACTCTAATATAATTCCTATCTGTAGTTTACAAAAAATAAAAATAAAAAAAATTAAACAACCCATTAATTGGGTCTCGCTTGAGTGGTTGTGGGATGGAGTATTATCCTCTCCACCTAGGTTCTAATAATGTAAAGGACATGTTGAGCTCATAATGAGTATATTTTTGTAATGATTTCTAACCTTGTTGTTGACTTAGCTATATGCCTTGAGGAATTTAGGGTTTACCAAAGCATAAGAAAGTATATATATGTTAATTTTAATATTATAATTTGATTTTTGAAATTTATTATTTCATTATCTAATTAGATATTAAGTCCTCCTAGTACAATATACAACAAAATATTTAATGTACGAATCCAATTTGGTATGAGTCCTAACCTACACCTATAATTATATTAGAATTAGATATAATGTATGAATAAAATTGTCCATTAGGTGTAGTCTGAGTGGTTGTAGGATGGAGTTTCCTCGCCTACACCTAATATTATATTAGAATTAGATATAATGTATGGATAAAATTGTCAATTGGGTGTAGTCTTAGTAGTTTTCGGATGGAGTATCCTCCCCAACCAGGTTTTATTCCCATAAGTGACATGAGGAGCTCATAATGAGAATATTGTTGTAATGGCTTTGTGCCATTGTTGACTTGGCCTTGTGTCCTGAAGAATACTAGTTGTTCCCTAGAAAAAATAAAATAAAAATTAATGCATGAATAAAATAAATGATTATGATGTGAGATTGAAGGAGTGTGATTGTATGCCATTATTTATTTATTTATATATTTTTGGTTTCCATTTGTAATGAGTTTAAAAGTTTTATAACGTTGATGGAGTCTTTTGTTCATACTATTCTAAATTTTAATGAGTTGTTATGTCCATGACATCTTGTGTCCATTTTGGACACATTAATCTAGCCGTACGCAATGCAATTTTTTATTTTTATTAAGTTTTGTAATGTTTTAGCTCTGAATTCATTCCTCAAAATTTGAAGCGGAGGTTTCTCCTGCCGCGTGTCCCTAGTCCGTCCGTCCTTTTGGTCCGTGCAGTCCTATATCTCATGACTGCAATCAAAATCACATATGTGATATCTAGTCGCCCGTACGCTGGGTGGAATTCGGTCCATTGCACCTATGGTATGCTATGGGGGGAGAACTGCAAGAATGCATTCTGAATTTTCTTTCACTCTCGGTCGCCCGAGCGTCGTTGTCAATGCTACTGTCCAGCAGGCGGCGTAACATCTGCCTCTCTTTTGATTCGTCAAACTCGATCACGTCGTAGGATAACAATGTAGTAGTCTGGTTAATGGCACGACGATGACCGGAGTTGACAAAGAACAGATCCTGTATAAGAGCAATGTTATGTTGGGATCAATGCTCGGTTCAATTTACTGCGCACGACCACTCTGCATGTTAGATCGGTGCCAAGCATCAACAACAACACCGCATCATTTCGCAATACCCTGATCTTCTATGCCTATCCACCATATTTCTACTCCCGCCGTCTCCTTTCTTGCAACCTTGATTCTCGGCTCGACGGTGCTACTAATACTTCCAACATATCAGTGAAATGATTGCTCAAAGGAAGGGATACACCATGCTCTCAATGTCTGATCTAATTTCTCGTTACTGTAGAACCAAATAAAATATTATCTGTGTCTCGATTAACTCAGAATTACCTGTCCATGAAGCTTCACTTTAAATATTTTATGAGCCAAATAACATATCCAAGGGCAGGAAGTGAAGCTCTAAAATGATGCTACTTAGTAGTCATGAGCTGTTCAAGAGGCAAGATCAAAACCATGTCTGTGTTCACACAAATCGCAGCAGCATTCGAGCAAAGATAACCTCATCTTGGAGTTCGTTGTTTTACATTATGTACATGAAGCTTCTTGCTTCATGTACAGAGTCCTGGCTGTCTCAGCCATGCGTCGTTATCTTAGAATTGGTTGTACATAGTCCTCGCTGTCTGCAATCGACCAACAAATTGGTTGCTCTAATTAGAAGTGCGGACTGACTCATTTTATTGTTGTCCATCCCTGTATGAGCCAGAGAATGAATGGTGGTTTGAAGCAACTTCTCATAACGTTTCACATCAGCAATGTTATCGCTAATGCTGTTGCACAAATCGAGAAGCTTCACTATGTGATCAAGGCCATCGTTAACCCACTTCGAATTGGAATTAGCAAGAGAGTGAATGTTTGAATATGCGGAGAGAATGACATCAAGAGAAGCAGTCAACCATTGCGCAGACGGATTGCTTAAACGATCAGTAAACTCAACGGCTGCCATGGAGTTTTCTTGATCTGCAACAATATTATCGCTTCGTTGTGTCACTTTTTCTTTCTGGCAACTCACCTTGCAAACACCTGCAACATGCCTTTTGGTACTTAGTTATGCTCCATGGATTATTTCGTATGCTTCCCACATCTCTATACATGGTCGTGGGTTTTTCAGTTGATTTGTGTGGATATCACATTAGGGTTTGGACTAGACGCTTTTATTTTTAAGTTGTAATTTGTTCCTGTCATAGCACCATTGGGGTTTATCTGTCTTCTTAAAATGTGTAGCATGTATGTTCTATTGCGCATTTTCTTCTCATTGGTGTGCATTAAAAAATGGCCTCCTTCCACGTCTTTCCCTAAGAATCTTTGTTTTATCATTGCTATAAACAGATGAATTCACGTTGTAGTGAAAAGGGATCTGTGTGTGTGTTTTATTTATTTCATTGCAGTTTGGCCTTCATTTAAATTTACAGGCCATTGTGATACACGGGCAAAGATCCATAGATGTAAACTTGGTTTAAAGATAGAAAAATAAGATGAATCCATGTTGTATGGGTACCCAAGTTTTAAATTAGCTCCTTTTCTCTGGTATCTGATTTTCCGGTTGGGCTTTTTTTTTTCTTTTCGATTTTCAAGTTAATTTCTGAGAAAACTATGAGATATTTTATGAGAATGGTAGGGTGGCATCATGGTGAATTTGACTTAATACTCTTACATTAAATTAAAAAAGAGTAATTTTTATTTAAGATATTTTATGAGAATGGTAGGGTGGCATCATGGTGAATTTGACTTAATACTCTTACATTAAATTAAAAAAGAGTAATTTTTATTTAAGATATTTTATGAGAAAATGATAGGTTGCCATCATCGTTTCACTTAATACTTTTATTTAGTAATTTTTATTTAAGATATTTTATGAGAAAATGATAGGTTGCCATCATGGTAAGTTTCACTTAATACTCTTATTTTTATTTTTAGTTTAAAAATCAATAAAGTTTTCAAAATTCAATAAAATAAAATTGATTTTGTAATTATTTATTAAAGATGGATTAAATTTTCAAAACTTAATATAATAAAATTAATTTTTTAATTATTTATAAAAGTATTATTAAAATTTTTCTTATTACCATTCTCACTTAAGAAAATGTACATAACTAGTCCACATTACATCAAAATGTTTTTGCAAAAAAAACACATATAAGTTTGACTTAACATAACTTCATTAAAGTTTAATCAACATTTAAGAAAATGTACATAACTATCAAAATGTCCTTATAGAAAAACCACATATAAATTTGACTTAACATAGCCTCATTAAAATGAAATCAACATTTTAAGACCTGAGCTCCTATGGTCACATCAAAGCACCAAAACAATACAAATATATCATGAGTCCACATATATGAACCAAAATTTTAGGAAATGACATAAACACATTCTCTTTATCATCAAATAAGAGTAGGGTGATCACAAATCATGTTTTCTCTCATCTCTTTGGATGTTTTTGGTTTTGAAAACTCTTAACCTGAATCCAACAGCTTTGGATTAACTTTTTAGATTAAGATTGATCCATTTAGGGCACTCATGCATTTTTCTCTTTCATCACGATCTACATCATGTTTTCTCTAATCTCTTTGGATGTTTCTGGTTTTGAAAACTTTTTATTTTCATTTGTTTCACATTTCTCCTATTGAGTGACACCAACCACTTATTCCTTAGTTATTTCTTTTTTGAACATTCTCTAGGATTGATTAATTTACTGAATTATTTCGCATCAACTTGTGATTAAGGTGTGCTCTCTCTACTAAAAATAAATCAATAAATCAAAAGAAAGTATTTTTTTTAACTATCTTATTTTCCATACTAATTAGTGAAGATTTCAAAGCTTTTTCTTTTTAAACTTAGGTTTTGGTGTAATTGTAAATTTTTAACCATTTTATCTTCAATCACCAACGATGAAGATGATTTCATAGCTTTCTCTTTTTTATGTTTTATTGTTTTTTTATGGAAAGGCATCACTTTTGAACAAGATTGTTCACAAGAAGTATGATTTCATATTGACAAAATAGTTAAAGTCAACTATTATAAAGATTCTGATCATATTTGGATTCTCCATTGCAGGTTGCAAACAAAATGCATGTGTATACTGCAGCATAATCCCTGCATCTAAACTTGGGCATTTGTACAACCAATTTTGTACATATAACATCACTCTGAGCTTCCTCATTTGCATGTTTGCAATTCTCATTTGCATTATCTATGCATGCACGTGCATCTATGCTGTAAGCTAATGTCATGGACATTGCTGCTTGCAGCTCTTGTTTTGAAGAGTAACCATATCAAGGTTATGAATTTAACTCTGCCTAAACCACCATTCATCTATCAGTTAAAATGACACGTGAATGAGGTCGCCAATTCAACTCTGCCCAAATCATCATCCATATGTTAGTTAAGACAACATGTGAATGGCATGCTTGTCGCTTGCTCCAATCTGCGCGATAATTGGTTTCTATTATCAACTTCAATAAAAGGTGAAATATTTGTGTTTTTAGCAATGGAAACAAAAAAAGAATTACATTGCAATGATTGTTTTGGGAAGACACATGAAGGTGGCAACATTTAGAAAGAACTTTAAAACCATTGTTTGAAAACTAGAGCTACTAAGTATCAGTCTCAAACCTACAAATTATAGATACCAGTACAAAACTAGAGAATAATCTAGGTAGAAAATTGGGCGGATACTAGTAGAAAACCAAATAACACGTTGAGTAAAAAATTGGGCATATTGCTAGAAGTTCACTTCTCGAGTTCAATCCTCATAGAGGAAGGGATGCTATCACCTATAAGGCAATTCATCTCAAGTAAGTTGATCATAATATTTGGGGATGAAAGGGCCAACAACATTTTAGTTTCTACTAATAGGATTTATGTTAACTCAACATCATCAAGGTATTAAGTATGAACAATGTAATGGAACTATGCACTAGTATTTTTGTGTGTGCTAATATACAATAAGTTATCATGTTTTCTTAGCGGAAAAAAAGCTAACATAAAAAGTAATAGCAAACTCAACCATAAAATTAAAAAATTTGGAGCCATCATTTTGATTTTTGATACATAATTAAATTTTAGTATTACAATTTGAATTTCAATGCCCAACTCATATTTTTGCATTCAATTGAGAAATTGAATTGTAGCACTCATATATCTCAAAAAAATTCCTAAAATCCATTCTACTATTGCCCATACACACCTAGGGAAAAATGGGAGAGCCAAAAATAAAAAAAAGTAGATGCCATAATGTACTCTCAAATATTACCAAAATAAGAACATTGTGATACACCCAATCATAATCACAATGTCGCTTCACTGATTTTGAATATGATGTTAAAAAATATGAGAAAAGCAATAGTCCTATTATATCAATAGATCAATCTGAAATAGTAATTTTTTTATATATATTAAATCAATGTTTTTATTTATCATGATCGAGATAAATCTCTTGCTTTTTCCTATTATATCAGTACATCAATACAAAATAATAATTAATTTATTTGTCAATATTTTTCATCATTGTCATCGAAATAAATCTCTACAAGCAGAGAGAAGAGTCTCATGCTTACAACGCTCCTAATTCTAGGTAGTTATAGGTAAGCATGCTGAAAGACACATAGGAAAATAGGCAATGCATGATAAATCACACTGTGTAGCTAGAAGAACAAAAAAATAGCTATCAAGCTCAAGGGTTTGAACCAAAGAAACAACTCTTTAAATGGTGGAAATTTACTAGCCAAAAATATCTAGAAACATAAGATAGCTCCATTCAACCTTTAGAGCTTGACCAACTATCTTAAAAGGTTGCTCGCCCATAAACTATCCTTGACTGGAATTTCATACATTTTCACTCCCATCAGTAGTGAGATCAGTTGTCGGTCATTCATATGTGATGCATATGACTAGGTAATGAGATGAGATTTTCTACCGACATTGCCCACCATTTGTGCATCGAGGAGCTAATTGTCACATAGTCTTCCAAAATCATAGCATTCAGGTAGTCTATTGACATCACCACCATCGTGAGATTCTAGAATAACTACTGAGTCATAGACCACATGGTTATGGCAAACCCATTACCTAGTACAACCTTATCTCAAAGATAATGGATATACTAAGGATAATACTAAAACAATGTGGGAGAGAGGACATTACATGATAAATCACACCGTGCAATTGGAAGAATATAAAGCTATCAAGTTTGTGGATTTGAACTAGATAAACACAAATTTAAATGGTACAAATTTAATAGTTAAAAATCTAGGAAAATTGGAGATGAAGCTTGAAAATTTTCAAGATGAAACTCGAAAATAAATGTATGGCATTACAGTTGAGGCAAAAGCTCAAAATTAAATTCAATAAGTCAGCAGCTTTAATAAATTCACTAGCCCAACACACATAAATCTCATGTTCATAGTTCTCAATGAAACCATACCATTCATATTAAGAACACATTGGATGCCCATACTCTTATCATTTTATCCATACAGAATATGACTCCGTATGACACTACCCACATCTTGACACCCTTGTCAATCCATTAAATGTGAGTGGGAAATCTACCCACAACTTATATTATCATTCCATTTAATACGAATGGAAACGTTGCATGTGAATGGGAACGCTGCTCCTAACTCACATACTATCATTTATTTAATACGAATGGAAACATGGAAAGCATGCCAAAATTTGATAAAAAATATTTTTAATTTCTTTTTAGGTTCTGACAAATGTATTTACACCGTGGATTTATGTCTTATCCATGTCTTTTCTAGCCAATAAGAAAAAGATAATAATGAAAATTAAAAATTATATAAGATAATTTTGAATTTTTAAATATTTATTTAATATATATATTTTTAAACAAATTATAAAATTTTATAAAAATTGTGTGGAAATATATTTAAATAATATTAATTCAAACCACTTTGATCACAAAGTGAAAAGTATAGTCTTTCCTTCGGTACCTTTAAATTATATCATTGTTGGTTTTTTTTCAAGGAAAAAATGTATGGGGCAAACCCCATGTACTTCTCCTCATTTAAGGATGGTACCCAAGGTAAACTCTAGATTCTTTAGGGTTCAAGGCCAAGTCAACAAGGGAGCAAAGCCATTACAACAATAGTCTCATTATGAGCTCCATATGTTACTTATGGGAATAGAACATGGGTGGGGAGAATAACACTCCCGGTGGACTAGCCCTCTAACACTCCATCCCAAAACCACTCAAGCTACACCCACGTGACTTTTATTAGTTATTCATATGTTATATTTTATTAAATTTTATGATTTTTTTTGTTATTACGAGGTTAATATGTTTATATTTAGCATAATGAGAAGTTATTAACACTATTCAATTTGGTTGCTTTAGGTTTATAAATTATAAGTGGAGTTTTTATTTTGTCAAACTCACATAGGACTTGCACCTAGCCCAAACCATTGTTGCATGCATTAGTGCATATTCATAAACAGTAGTACACGCACAAGCATGTCACTTGGGAGGACTTGGACCTTGGTAGTGTTTGTATTAATTGCTTTCTTTCATCGACCTATAAAGCCTATAAAGCCATTGCTAACAATGTTCTTCTAATTTTGAGAAATGCACTAGAAGTGTTGGTTCTTGGTTACTTTTTGACTTGATAAATATAAAAATGTGTATTGCGCATGAAATAATACCCATAAGAGCGAGTCTTGGATATCTTGAGATTACATTACTAGTTGTGTGTTCCCTTGTTGCTTCTACTACACAAGAACTAGATCCCGCACCACCTATATCTTTTATTATGGATGCGTACGAAACGAATCTTGCACCTTCTAATTAGTTAGAACCAAATGCTTCCCCTTTCATAGTTAAATTATATTGACATCTTAATCATTATTTAAATAAGTATCACCATTCATATTTCCATAGTTCTTATAAATTGATAGTTAGGAGGTTTAAATGACAACAAATTGGTTTGATACACATTATTAGGATTAGTCGTGAGTGTATGCATGATCAATTATGGTGACATGCAAGCTCTTGCTGAAAGATAACTTATCAACACGTTTCACCAATTATATAATTGTACAATCCACATTGCTCCTTTTAGTGATTCATTGGTTGTGGTTAAAGTCTAGTAACAATATCTCCTTAATAGTTTTGACGACAATTTTCCTTGCTTCCTTTCTTCATGTGGTATTCGAAACATTTGTTGAGTATTTTGGTCCATCATCTCGTGGTCAAATCTCTTGGGTTGCTTGCTTAAAGTATTCTTGTTTATTATTGATGAAGTATCTTTGTTGAATCACTTTAAGCTTAAGCATGCTTGCCATTCTCTCTTTGTTATTTGTTGAAGATTATTACTTGATAACATTTTTTTGACCATTCATGCACATGCTCACTTAAACTTGAAGTTACTTTGTAGATACCAAAGAAGTTAATGTGGATGTGTTTTGGAGGTTATAGTTTTGAAGCACGACTCTCAATTTAAACCACTTTTCGCTTTGATGGTTCCAAAAAGATTCATGCGAAGGTGTTTTTGGAGATTACAATCAATTTTAAATAGACTCCCCATTAAGAGTTCATCAACAAATTATGTCATGGTTAGGATGTTGTCAACATTTGTCATCATTTTAACAAATAATCTAACATTTAATAATATTTGTGTGGAGTATTGTTATATTCAAGACATCTTTCCCAAATCATTTACAAAGGTCAAATTTTTCCAATTGCATATTTTATTTGGGATAAAAAATTGTCATTAAAAGGAAATTATAAATTATTGTAAAATCATTTTATTTATACGTTCAAAATTTATCATGATTTGATGTTCATATATATATATATATATATTAATTTTTCAAGGAAAAAATTGCAAGGAAACTCAATGGATGCTTCTCCACTTTCATGGTTGGCAACCCTAGTAAAGCCATCAACTTAAACTAGTCCACTTAACCTAGATGAATGTGAACCAGGCACCTACTGACACAAAGTTAGAAAAATTCTGCACAATATTGGCAACAACTTGTTGAGTTAACCCCTTAAACTTGATGTCCATGAATATCACTATTACACACACACACACACATAATTTTCAAGGAAAACCTCATAGGAAAACCCAATGGATACTTATCCACATTCTTGGATGGCATCCCTAGAAAATCCATTGTCTTAAACCAGTTCATCTAATCTAGATGGATGTGAACTAGGCACCTACTAACACAACACTAGCCAAATGCCCAACAATATTTGCAACAACAGATTGAGCTAACCCCTTAAAATTGATGTTCATGAATATCACTATATATATATATATTCTTTTATTTATTTTTTTATCGAAAAAATTATAGGGAAACCTAATGGATTCTTATCCACATTTGTGGAAGGCAACCTAGTAAACTCATCATTGTAAATTAGAGCACCTAACCTAGATAGATGCCAACCGAGTACTTATTGACATAAAACTAGCAAAATTCCCAACAACATTAGCAACAAGTGATTGAGCTAACTCCTTAAACTAGTTATGTGTTAGGAAATAACCAATTCAAATTCCACAAGATGAAGTTTATTGGTTTACACCAATGAATTTACTAGGAATACAATACACAAATGTACAAAAATATCCCTTACATTTCTCTACAAAATTAAATAAAAAAACTAAATTATTACTCCGTTTATATCATTAACCATTTCTCTACAAAATTAAATTAAAAAACTTAATCATTACTCCTTTTGTATCATTAACCATAAAAAAACATTGTACATATTGATTATTTGCTTTATGAACATATTCATGCCTTGATGTTTCATGTATCAAGTCAATAACTTGAAATCTTAATCATTACATAATATTCATATAACCAATATATATGTTATACTATATTTGAGAAATAATTGGATCATTAGAAACAATGGCTGTGAAAAACTTAATCCTTCTCATTTAAATGAACATATTGAAACAAATGAATAATGCCATCCAAGCTAAAGTCCAGAGGGATAAAGATGTTCCTATAACCCATGTATATGTATGTTATACTATATTTGAGAAATGATTGGAGCATTAGAAACAATGGCTATGAAAAACTTAATCCTTCTCATTTGAATATTGAAACAAATAAACAATGCCATCCAAGCTAAAGTCCAGAGGGGTAAATAAAGGAAATGTGATGTTATACATGATTAAATAGCGGAGGGACCAAAAAATACTACTCATACTACCTCTCATTTTGATTTTTTAAATATCAAATTAAATTTTTAATGAAAACAATAATATTAAATCTAAAAATGTGAACAACTTATAGCTATTTTCAAATAAAGATTTATAATAATGTTAATAAATTATCATCTATTTGAAATAAAATTACAATTTTTTCCGAGGAAAAAAAAAAATAATGTCAATAAATTATTAAAAGAATTAACTCTTTTTAATACACCCTTGAAGAATCTACTCTTATATTCATTGAACCCTAAAAAAATCTTGATTGTCATATAACGAGAAAGGTACTAAAACATCGATCGATAGAATACCATTGAAATGAGATAAGCAACGATAACAATCAAATGAAAATGAAAATAAAATAAAATAAAATATAGTAATATTAATTTATCATAATCTTTTTATTATAAAAATACAAACCATTCTTTAAAGTTAAGACTTATTCCAAAGTGTGACTGTTATATTTTATCATATTGGTGACAAACAAAAAAAACCATTGAAATGAGATAAACAACAATAACAATAAAATGAAAAAAACAAAAAAGTTGAAAATATAATAATATTAGTTTATCATAGAAACAAAACATTATAAAAAGACAAACCATTATTTAAAGTTAAGACTTATTCCAAAGTGTCTCTTATATTTATGTTTTTGGTGACAAACAAAAAGACTAGTGAACCTACTTCTTAGAGCCAATATTAATCTTGAAAATAAAATTAATATGTATGAGAAAGACGAGTTAAACGAGTTCACCTAAGTGAAGACGCAAATAAATGAAAGAAAGAAAATGCAAATCAATTTGATGGGTTGTTAAATTTTCCTAAATGTAATTTAATCATGGGGTTAAGTATGTAGTAGATTAATTTTAGAGGAGTTGAATGCATTGTTGAGTTTATAAGTTATTATGAATGATAAGAATCTGAAAATTTTGGTAAGAAAGAGCTTTATAATGTATTTAAAGTTATATATTTTGTGATATGTTTATATAATAAGAAGAAGTTAAATGATGTATTTTTAGTATAAGGAAGAAAATGATGTATTGTATAGGGAAGAAAATGATTCATTTTTTATGGTTTGGGAATGTGGATAAGGGGAAGTTTCATTTGGTACATTGGGAAAAAAAATTGTTTGTCAATGGCGGATTAAAAATCTCATATGGTTTAGCTTGGCACTAAGTTTTAAGAGTTTGTGGAGAGGACTGTTTAGTACAAGTTTTTGGAGTGATGTTGTAAGAGTTAAATATTTAAGAAAATGTTTAGTGGAAGAGTGGGTTTGCAAGACAAAAAAAATGTTTCTTTGGCTTCTAATATATGGTGTGGATTTACTAGGCTTTTTCCTTGGATGGGAACATTGCTTTCCTAGAAAATAGGAAATGGAGCTACTTGGGGATTGATCCTTTCATAGGGGGAGACAACTTCTATAAACTCTCTTTTCCTCTAATATCGTTTTTATCAGATTTTGGCTTTGCCAGACTTGCTCATATAAAAAATCTTAATTATGGTATATCTACTTCATCATACTGGTTATTTGCTTTAGACTTGGGATTGACATGAGACCTTGCTATTGAATGGTCTATTTTTGTTATAGGTCTATGCCATATTGGAATCAAACTCAAGGATGAGGATGTTGTATTGATTTGGTCGTGGAATAAAAAAATGATCATGTTAATGCGAAAGATGCTTACAAATCCATCTTAGTTTCATCCATTACAATTGAAGATAAGTGGTGGTATAATAGGTTGTGGCGATGGAGTTTTCCTTTAAAATTAGAATGTTACTCTTGGCTCTGTTTGGAGAATCGTATTCTGACTTGGGATAATTTAAACAAAAGAGGTATTGTTTGACCGAATATTTGTATCTTATGCAAAGCTAGTGAAGAAACTATTGACCACCTATTTGTGGACTGTCTATTTTATAAAAATGTTTAGTCAAAGGTTCTTGATGGGATTTAGATTAATAGAAGACAGTCTCAACCATCTTTAGAGAGGAATGTGGTAGAATGGATAAAAGTTTTTCCTCAATTTAAAATTCTGCCATTTTTTATAATGTGAGGTATCTGGAAAGCTAGAAATGCTTTGGTTTTTGAAAACATTTCTCAGAATGTCTCTGTGATGGGATAAAAATTTTTGGGATATTTTAGGGAATTCTACAAGGAACCAGCGGCAAAATTGTCTTGAATTCTACAGGATCCAAAAAATGTGGATGGGATTCCATGTGGCTATTTTAAAGGTGCATCGAACAATGGAGTGTGTGATGGAGGCATGGTCATAAAATTCTCCGAAGAAAATTATTTTCTTCTTTGGATGGGTTGTGGAACATGTTCTAACTCTAGAGTTGAGTTATTAGCACTCTAGGGACTTTTAAAGTTTTCTATTGATAGAGGTTATATGTCCCTTCAAGTTTTTGGAGACTCAAGGGTCATTGTGGATTAGGTCGTAGGTAAAGCTACTTTGCAGGTAGCTATATTGGATCAATGGAGCTACACGACTCGACAATTAATAGATACTTTCTACAAGATCTCCTTTGATCATGTCTATAGGGAACTTAACACATTGGTTGATAGTTTATCAAAAATTATTGTTGGTTTAGATGAAGGACTCTTATATTTTGAAGAATTCAAAGACTTCTCTTTCATCTCTTTAGGATCATACTCTATTTGCTTGGAGAAGATTGAAAGTTGTTTATGTATTAGTATCATATTTAGTTTTTGTACTAGAACATTTTCCTTTAATATTCTGGTCTATCATTTTGAATGTATCTTTTTGTATCAAATTCCTAGGGATGGAGATAGGGTCAACATCATTTTGATATGCTTCGTGCTTGATGTCTTAACATATTAAGAGCATTGCACAAATCTGATTGTAAAGGACATTATAAATTTGATTCTATTTTGAATATCAAGTTATAGTATTTTTTCTATTGAAAAAAAAGGAGAAGTTAAATATAAATTTTATGTTATTTTATATTCTATAAAATTTTGTTTAATTTAAAGATAAAATAAAAGTTTCATTTTACTTTAATGCCCTCCGTCACTTATTGCATTAGTACTAGGGGCATGCTAGGGTTATAGTGTAGGATTGGGATCTACTGGTGATGGCCACAGTAGTAGATCCTATCTGTTGACTCAAACCCAGTCGACAGGGGTTCCCATCACTGTCGACACCAACCCACCACGATCTCCTTGAGCACCGGCCCAGACAGGTTTTACCCCATCCAGCAACGCTTGTGGAGCAGATGAGGTCTCACTCGAGATGTTCAAGGGAGAGTCGACGGAACCATGTTTTCGACGAATGAAGGAGGATGTTTGTGGAAACGATCACTTAAACTTATTGCAACATTTAGAAATAGATCTATGCATTTAACTTCGACATCATTGTATTCATTGCATCATTCAACAGAAACATTCATCACAACAAATATAACAGCAAAGCATTAATTGCAGCAAGGAAACATAGCATCATTCATATATCGCAACATGCATTACCATAAGTGAATAGAAGATACACAGGGATTTCGCAAAACAATCCGTCATGTCATATTAGCTCAGCAAAACCCAAATACACTATCTCCGCAAAACACATATCTCGCAGATAACTCAGATGCATACCAAGATAAGATCTCCATTCACATTAAGATTCAATTATGCTCTCCCTCTCTTCCTTCTCCTCCCAACACATATGACTCTATGACTATAAATAGGCTTCTGCCTTTACATTGCTTGTCCACTTACTAACAACTTCCTAACCGATGCTCTGAGAAAATGACCCAAAATCTAACTAACGCGGTCCAAATGACCCAAAAACCTGCATACTACGGTACAATTTGACCCAAAATTACATAACATATGGTCCAAATGACCCAAAACCCGCATACTGCAGTACAATCGACTCAAAAATACATAAACTAATCTCCTTTGTGCCCAGCTCTCCGCCTTCCACGATATCTTCTGACTCATCGCAGCATCCGCGATGCTGCGATGCTACCTTACCAAACTGCCTGCCAACAGGCCCCCAACACAATCTTGTGGCTCACCCTCGAGCCATGTCAACTGGACATGGTGTATTCACTGGTCTTGACTCGAAAATCCTCATACTGCTGTCGAATTTCGTTGATCCACTGCAGGATTATTGCAGCAATTTCTTTACTGTTCTCGAAGTTTGTGGCCAGAGGGTGGTCACACAAGTGTGTGTAGACTCTCTGCTTTGCTTCCTGCACTGCCTGGAGTGCAGAATAAGCGACGACATTAAGCTCGGCCCCAATGTCCTGGAACTCATCCAACTGTGCAGACCGCTGCTTCTGTCGTTCTTCTGCTTTGACAACTCATTGCTGCAAGTCCTTGATCTCCGCCTTTTTAGATACCTGCGCCACTGGTGGCATGGTGCACATGGCGGTCTTCAGTGTAGCCAGCTGCTCTTTCGCCTCATGCCGTTTCTTGGTCAACTGTTCCAGCGGATCATCCTGGACGATGCTGCCCCAGAACAACGCAGTCTCCGCAGTGATCCATGTCGCCTCCTGCTCTAACTCGATCAACTGAGTCGCTACTTCTTCAATGGCACTCTTTCGTTCCTCGACTACCGTTGGCAGCATGGTGGGATTCAGGGCATGGGTTAATACTGTGTTTTCCTCCCGTAACTGGGCGATAATAGCTCCTAGCTTCTGCGCTCGCTCGACCAGATCTAATTATGCTATTAGCTCGAAGACATGGTTACAGGCTTCATCGATGACCGCCTCCAACCGCACTTGAGTTTCCCATAAGGCCATTTTTTCCATAGTCAGCTGATCCTATTCCTTCTTCAGCTCTGTGATCTTAGTAGCCTTCTCAGCTTGGAGGCTCTCCATCATCTCCTTCAGCTCATCAACCACTTCCCATGCTGCCGTGACCATCCCTTTGAGATCCTCAGCTTCCTTGTGTACCGTTGCATCTGCCTCCTCCGACCGCACTAGTTGACTCCGTGCATCACGTTCTTTATCCACCAATTCTTGATTGGAAACTGCTTGTATGCATGCCAACGCTAGTGAGGACAGTGCATTGATATTCACTGCCAAATCTTCAAACTGCTGCAACATTGTCCTGAGAGCGGCATCGTCGGTCGCAATCATAGTCGGTGGAATTTGAACATTCCGGACCTGCGACTCAGTGCTGATTGCGCCGATTTCCCGCACTGCTGTGCCCTCGGGTGCCTTCTTCAAAATGATATCGCACAGGGAATCCAAGCGGGCAGTGATCGCATGGAAACCTTCATCCACCTTCTCCATCGTGGCCCGAGAAGTCGTATTGGTTACCTGAGTAACCTTATGAATGAACCGTCCCAACTGATTTTCTATGGCCAACGATGCCCCACTGATTGTACCATGCTCAAGGCGTGCCTTCGTCCGCCCTTCCTCAACGTCATGGTCAATTTCATGGTTCGTCAGGTTCTTTGTTGATTCCTGGTCTGAGTCATGGTGACTCTATTGGTCTTGCGCCGATAGCCGATTGTTTGGGCCTTTCGCCGGTTCTCCAACCTCAATCTCTACCGACCCCATGGGTTTGCGCCATTCAGATGGCTAATCGTTCACAATGGCATCCAACGCTTCTGTTGTCACGTTGTAAGGGGTCAACAACCATTGTTTACCGGGGTCGCATCGGGCTTACACATAAATGGCGTGCGGCCGAATCAAGAACACCATAATCATCTTAAACTTTGTCGCGATTTCCACAGATAACCACGGCACCTGTACTGCTGAATCATAGAGCATCTCCCAATAAAACAGAATTGCAACGCGCAATCCCGGAGTCGCTCTTGCTCACGTACCCACCACAAGTTTTGATATCGTGCACCCCGATTCTCTTTCGCGGCCTCAACCTCCATACCTTGATAAGTGTTGGGCTCCTTCCAGGCCACAAATGCGATCAAAATTAACAGCCAGCTATATGTGAAGGATCCCTTCCCAGCTTAGATAGTGGTGGCATCCTCCGCCAATTGGTTCAGTAGAAACAAGTACCAATTCATCTGGACACCTTCCGTGCATGCCACGATCCCTGAATTGCACTTATTAGGCCGACCACCCCAAACCACCTTGCAGGACAATATCTTGGTGCCGGTGAGAACCATTTTATCGTTGATACTGCTGGTGCGATAACCACGGCAATCTCGTTCCAACTCATAGCGGTCAACCAACTACTTCACCCTCTTTTTGTCGTTCTCCTTCCCTCGGAAGTATTGCGATGGGTCTACCCCATCTTTGGGAAACCCGGGTAATGGTCGCAATCAGGTCGACAATGGCCGGAATCCCCGTGTCCAGCCATAATGAACCGCTGTGGAAGCAGGCCAGCAACTGCTTCACACAAGTGTTAACCTTCGGCAGTCATCCGAAATGCGACATGTTAATAAGGCCCAACAAGCCAGCCTGGTGTAGCCCCCGTGCCCAGTCTTGCAGAATCGGTGTCCCTGTGATTTGTGACTTTGGTACATAGGGGTCTAAGGAAATTTATGGATAGGCCACCATATCATGATCATCATACTTCAGGCGCATCGACGCCGACACAATATTAATAGAGAACTCCATTCCAGTAGGGAGTGCCAGCAGCCTTAATGGATACCTCTGATTTTTGTTCACTTTACGCGGTGGTGCACCCGGCCGACTAGGGGGGACATACCCGGGGATGTCGGCAGCAGACAATCCCTCCCATGTAGAGGACTCGTCAATTCTACGACTAGACTGTCTCGTTTGTACTTGAACCTCTGCCATCACCGCAGTGGATGATCTAAGATGCCTCTTGCTTTGTGGTGACTCAGAATGCTGACCTCCCCGATGCTTCTTGGCTATAACTGATGCTCCCACTGGCATGTTGGCAACTTCCGCTTCAATATTTACTTCCTCCTCCTCCACAGCAACAGGATTGAGGGGAGACTCTACTTCGCTGGAGATTTTGATTGTCTCCATCTCTCCTGGAATACCTAACTCAACTCACCGAACTCCAGGGGATTGCGCAATGCCACTCACAATCTTAACTCAGCGCACAACACCCATACGTCGCAAGTTCAACTGAACCTTTCCCGATTCACAACTACGCTCACCAGTCATCAACGACACTCTGCAACACTGTACAATCTTGCACACTTAACAACTAAATTCTCTTAGTGCCTTCCGACCAGCTTCGACCCGTTCTTATAGCATCCAACCCGATCCTTCGTAATCATCACTAAATCCCGCATTAACTCGGCCGAAATTCTGTATTAATGACCCAAATCCACCGTCGATCCTGTCAGTCGATCGACCGGATCTGCCATTAATTCTCATCATTCGAACAAGTGCCGTTAATTCACTGTCTTAACTTTTGTAATTTATTGCTGATTTGACCCGGTCGTGACCCTGCCATTGTCGCAGAATGCTCCTAACTTGTGGCACAAGCCTGCCTGCTTGAGCATTTCGTTCCTGTTGATGCGCCACCCTGCCACCAAGCAACCTGCAAAAGTTTTTTTTTTTTCCCGATGCGACTCAGGCATCGCGCCGTTCCAAGCCCGACCGATAGGGCTTTAACCTATTGCCATTAATCAATTTTGGGAGCATCGCTCTGTCCAATTTCTGCAACTGTATTGCGCCTCCTGAAGTGATGCTACTGATGCGATATGGACCAAGCCAATGCATCTACAATTTTCTTGGATGTTTCATAAACTTACTGTCATACAACAGCACCAAGTCGCCCTGCTGAAATTGTTTGTTTTTGATGTGATGATCGTGCCAAGCCTTCTGGCAATCCTTCTCCACCCCTTGGTGGAATCCTGCAATAAAGCGATCTTCCTCCAGCTGTACTAATTGCGCTAGACGTTCTTCTAATGTTGCTGCAGCATCCATACTAGTCGTTGCCTCTATGCGCAGACTCGAAAAGATGTACTCCATTGGCATAATCGCTTCTTGTCCATACACTAACTTGAATGGTGTCTGTCCTGTCAGTCGTTTACACGTGGTGCGATACGCCCACAACACTGTTGGGATTTTAAGATCCCAGTCATCGCGGTTCACATTGCACACCTTTGTCAGCGCATGCTCCAATATCTTGTTGAAAGCTTCCACCATGCTATTTGCCCGCAGATGATATGGCGTACTCTTCTTATGCTGTATTTGCAGTTCCTTCGTCAATGTGCTGATGGTGCGATTGAGAAAGTGGCTACCTTGATCACTCAGCAATATCTTGGGGCAGCCGAAGCGAGTGACAATGTTGTCGAACAAAAACCGCGCGGTTGTGGCCGCGGAACAATCAACTACTGGTGCAGCCTCTGCCCATCTTGTCAAATAATCTGTCGCCGTGATGATGTATCTTGTACCAGTGCACTTTCCCAGGGGATTGATTGGTCCCACAAAATCCACTGCCCATTTGTCAAATGGCTGCAGTGTTAGCTGAGGCATCAGCAACATCTCATCTCTCCTGGATGGCTTCCCGGTTCTCTGACAAACATCGCAGGACCGCGCATAGTCGGTCGCATCATTGTGCAGCGTGGGCCACCAGAGCCCCGCACGAAGCACCTTCCCGGCAATCGCACGGGCACCATAGTGCCCTCCAGCCACACCTGCATGTGCTTCTGACAAGATTTGCGCTTGCTCATGTGGCAAGACACACCGTCGCAATATCTCATCTATGCCCATCTTGTATAATGCTCCTGCGATTAGCTGGAAATCTGTAGCCTTGACTACCAACTGCTTCTTCTGACTACTGGTGAATTCTTCTGGTGCAGTACCTGTCGCCAGAAACTGAATGATTTCTTCAAAATAGCCATAAGCTACTTCAACCTTAAACAGTTGCGCATTAGGTAACCCGTCTTCAATGTTAGTTGGCTCCTCTTCTGTTTCAATCCGTGATAGATGATCAGGGCCAACATTCAACCGCCCTGGCTTCACAATTACTTCAAAATTGAACTCCTGAAAAAGAAGTAGCCATCGACATATCTTCCCCCCCAACACAGGCTTATTGACAAGGTATTTCAATGCGGAGTGGTCTGTGAACATCTTAAAATGTCCGCCCAATAAGTAGTGTTGGAACTTCTGCAATGCATAGACCATCGCTAGGCCTTCCCTCTCGGTAGTGGTGTAATTCCTTTCTGCGGATGACAGCTTTCGACTTGTGAAAGAAATAGGGTGATCGAGATCCCCCTCTCCTGGTTGCGCTAGAACCACACCTAGTGCAATCGACGATGCATCAACATGGACATGGAACTCCTTACTCCAGTCTGGAAAGACCAGTATTGGTGCCGAAGCCATCTTCGCCTTCAGTGTCTCAAAGCTATCCTGACTTTCAGGGCTCCATTGAAATACCGCATCTTTCTTCAATAGCTTCTCCACAGGGGCGGTGATCGCTGCATATCCCTTGATGAACTTGTGATAATACCCAGTATGCCGCAAAGTCACCCCCAACTGCGTAACATTAGTCGGCGGTTTTAAGCTCAAAATGAGCGCAATCTTTGCTGGATTGACTAACAACCCTTCTTTGCACACAATGTGTCCCAACAATATCCCAAACGGTGCACAAAAGATGCACTTCTTCAAATTCAACAATATCTGATGTTGTCGGCAACGCTCCAGCATCAACTGCAGATTAACTAGATGATCACGGATCAAACCATAGACTGTCTAATAATCCATGTATACCTGCAAAAACTTCTGAATGAAATCCTGGAACGCATCAACAACAACCCATGAGAAGATCGCAGGTGCGTTTTTCAACCTAAACGGCATCACGGTGTACTGAAAACAACCCCATTCTGTCACAAAAGTCATCTTGTGGTGGTCTTCCTTTGCAATGAGGATATGATGATAGACCGAGAACCCATTAGTGAAAGAATACATCTCCTGGCCGCCCACACCTTCAAGTACTTCATCAGTAAACGGGGTTGGAAAGGGATCATGCAAGCAGGCGTCATTCAACTTTCGCAAATCGACACAAATGCGCACCTCGCCAGTCTTCTTGTCCTGCATCACCATAGGACTGATCCATTCTGACTCTTCGACCGGTTCAATGATACCAGCATCCAACATGCGATCAAGTTCTACCTTGACCCTCTCCTTATGTCGCGGATTCAGTCGGTAGGGTCATTTCTTGATCGGTTTAGCATCTGGTTTCAAGGGGATCTTCATCTCACCTAAATAACCCAAGATACCTTTCATCTCAGAAAACTTCGTAGGAAAGAGGTCTTGGAATTCATGCAGGAAATCAATGACCTTTCCCATCATCTCATCATCCCAATAATCTCCAACATTCACGAACTTGGGAGTGGCCTCCGTCCCAATATTGATCTTACAAAGCTTCAATGGCTGGCTGATCGGATCACTTGGCGCATCAAGTGCTATCACATCGCGACTTCCTTCAGACTCGAGAATATTGATATTTCGTGGATCATCACCGTCTTCGTGCCCACCGGTGATATTGTAACATTCCATCATGGATTGCATTTGGCAGTGCGCATGCGGATCCACGGGATATGCTACCGGGACAACCTTCAGAACCACATCACAGATGAGCTGCAAATCATTATTGACAGGGTTGGCATCCGCGAAGCTGAACGTATGAGTGAAGCATACCGTCAACTCCACCCAAGTGGTAATTTCTCCTCGCAACTCGGCTGCAGTATACCAGGATCGCGACATCTCATATAAAGTATGGATAAAGGCATGGACCCACTCATCTCGCGGTCGCGATTCCCACAATGTCTAACATTCCCTCAGATGACTTCCAGGCTTATTCCAACCATCATATTTCCCTACATAGTAGACCTCGGTATCACTGAAACGAACCGTCATCAATCTCCTGCATTGCGACCATTCCTTAATTGATTTCTTGTGTGTCACCCACCAGCGTGCTGGAGCAGCCTTCAGTGCTTCTTCTAATGCCAGCAATCACTGGGGTTCTGAAATGCTTTCCTCGAACTCTACGAGAAAGTTGGACAACCCAGGCAGCCCCTCATATACTGGAAGTGTAATCGTTTCAGTCACAGCGCAGCATAACAATTGCGTGACTAACCTGCAGTTGCGGAGCGATACCTCGTGTAAGCGGTTATGCCAGTGTTCTAATGCATCATCAGAGTCGGAAGATGTAGAGCTGTTACTGTGCCATCCCAGCTCACTGTTGGTAGCCAAATGAATATAGTATTCAAAAATATTGAATGCATGGTACCAGCCATTGGGATCTTCGTCCTTCACTGGCTCAATGTATCTGCGTCCTTCAGCCGGATCCAATGGGGCTATGACTTTGAGATCGCGGTTTTCAAAAGTCATCATTCGCTGCTTGAAGTTGATTATCGCTCCACTGTCATTAGCCCATCTGATCCCCATCAACGCGGGATACGAGCTTCCTCCTTCAACCACTTCGATGACGTCAAAGTCAGCATAGGTCTTCATGCCCTCAATGTCCACCACAAGGCGTGGGACTCTCCCAATTGGTTTCACCTTAGCGTGATTAACTAACCGGAGTTGTACATGAGACCAGCTCAATGGGGGGCTCCCCATTTTCTGCCATGCCTTCTTGGTTAAGATGTTGACATCTGAACCAAGATCCAGAATAACTGAATCAACATCATAGTCCCCAATTTGTATGTTCATGCGCATCTCCTTATTGGTATTTCATCGCTGTAAGGAGTTTACCACGGACTCTCTCCATCCCCTGGTTGGTCGTTGTAGCAACCCCTCGATCTCAGCTAGAGCAGTAGGATCTCTTGCCAACAATAAGCAGCTCTCGAAAAATTTATGCAAGGTTCCATACGGCACCAACGGACCTACCTTTGTAGGAGCATCAAAAACAGGGGGAATGTCGCAAATGATAGCTTTACCATGGTCCTGGTCCATCGCGCGACGTGCCTGAAAGAACGCATCACATTTGGATTCAATGTCAAATGAGACTTGCTTCTGCCCAGCCAGTCGAATAAGCGGTTGTGAGCTATCCCCTCCTGTTACTGCACCTCCCCGTGTGATGACTGCAACAGCCACATCTTGTGGCCTTGGCTCCATAGAAATTGTTGCAACACTCGCACCTTGATTCTGGTATAGTGGTGGATTCCCTGGTTGGTTCACATTTGGATTAACATTCTGATTTAGGTGTTGGTTCTGGTTCTACATCGGTTGCTGCACCTGATTCTGTACTGGCTGCTGCGCTTGATTCTGATTCTGCAACTGTGGAATATTCCATGCTTTCCATCGTTCAATCAATTGCGTACAGTTCTCCACTGTATGATCTGTAACAAAGCAAAACGTACACTGCTGCAAGAGTTGGCAGTCGCGCTGATAGTTCCCCCATACCGCATAGTGATAACACTGAATAGGTCCGTGACCTCCTCGTCCTCCTCCGCGACCAAATCCTCTACCACGTCCACCCCGGAATCCTCCCTGCTGTTGGTACTGCGGTTGGTTGTACTGTTGCTGCATAGGAGCTGGTTGCATGCCCTGCCCTTGCTGCGCATACTGCGGTTGCTGAACGTACTGTGGCTGCTGTGGAGCCATTTGCATCGGAGCATATTGCGGCATAAACTGCTGTGGTTGTTGCTGCGGTACAAACTGTACCTGCAGCTGAGGTAGCGACTGGGATACCTGTGGCTATGGTTGCGGTTGTTGTACGACACGCTGGTCGTCCTTTACATAGAATGCATCGTACGTTCTCTCATGAAGCAACCCATATGCCCGACAATATTTTTCGTCATGTCCCACAGATTTATAGAATGTGCAATATAGATTCATCGGTTTGGTGACCATCTTCTGCATGTATGGAAATTCCTCATGGAGGTTCCCATATACCTGACAAATGCGACACCATGGCATGCCACCACTTCTCAACGGGTTTGGTGCTCCTGAAACCAGATAATTGTGAAAGTCAGGGCAATTTTCCTTAGTATGCCCTTCTCCTCGACATCGTGTACACCATACTTCTTCGTGGTTCACCTTGCCCTTCTTCAGATCTTGTAGCTGTATGGTCAAGTTAGCCAGCTGTGTCTGTATCTGCGACATCCCAACTGCATTTTCACCAATCAGTGACGCCTCCAACCGCATTGCAATATATAGAGCTTCACTGGGCGTTGTAATGTTTTGTTGCATCAGTGGTAGTTGAATGTGCAGTAGCAATGCCGCAATGAACCACTCTTTGTGTTGGACAACGCTCATATCAAAACTAACCCTCACCATCAACGTCTTAAACCACTGGTCAAAATCCCACACCGTCTCATTGGGATACTGCTTAATTTCTTTCAATTCTATAATATATTGTTCTTCAGACTTGGGTTTTCTGAATTCTGCAATCAAACCATTCCCGATGTCGTCTAGTGCCTTCTCCGAAGCTCCTGTAGGGACTAGGACAAACTTCATAAACCAGTCTAATGCGCGACCTCGCAGCGTTGTCACTAACTGTCCCTTCTTAGCATTATCATCAGTGATCTGTTTTACGGTCCATACCGCTTCACACAAAAACTAGTACTGCTCTGGGTTATTTATCCCATTCCCGTGGAACAACGGCAATTTAGCGTCCTCGCCCGCCATCCTGGGCTTCCTTCCTGCAATCCTTGAACTACTAACAATCAATATTTTTTGACCCGATGGGGTCGAAGTTGTGTTTCTTACCGGTTGACAGATAGTGAGCGGAGGTGTGGGTATGTTGCTGCCGGGGTTTGGTCCTGCCTCTATCCTGGGCGTAGCCTGGTTGTCCTTGTCCGGATTGTGAGGTCGCTTCGTCCCGTGTGGTCTTCCTTCGCGAACTTGCGGTTCGATCACAGCAGGACCTTCTCCTATCCTCTGCCTCTTTTCTTGTTGAAACCTCGCTCCTCCCATTGTAAGACCACTCTCTTCCTCGGCTTCGCTCATAGTCTCGTCATGAAATACACCCATCTACCCCTTATCATTCCATGTACCGCTCCCCTGCCGTTGCGATACCCACGGCCTCCGCTCACCAGGCTATTTATTGATCTAGATGCATCTTCAATGTACCCTTCTCGCAAATAAGCATCTTAATGGACAGTTGGAGCGACAACAAAAACCTTCCCCGGGGTTCACAGAAGAAATATCTTTCAGCTTCACTATAATACTTTTGTGTATCAACCGCAAATTCAGTGATATACCCTTCCAATATGCTATTGAGCCACTTTTCGATAGCTCGCGACGCTTTGTTGTCGAATTACTGCAGTTCTTGGATCAACTTCGGGGTCGAGGTCGTCGGCTCACCGCCTTGGAATTTCCTCTTCTGAAAGGTGAACTTTGCCAATCACTCGTACAAAATGACTGGGAATTCACAGAAAAACCATTCATGCGGACCGTTGTGAATATATCTTCCCACCCACTGATCTACTGTTAGTCAAGTGTTCTGAATTTCTTCTTCAGCAAATTCCTGCAACTTCTAATCAAACCAGCTTTGTATCTCCAGTTTTGTCGGATGCCACAACATATCCTCCTTTCACTTCGCACACGGTCCCGAAAATGGAACCATTTGTTGAATAAAACCCAGTCGACAGGGGTTCCCATCACTGTCGACACTAACCCACCGCAATCTCCTTGAACACTGGCCCAGACAGGTTTTACCCCATCCAGCAATACCTGCGGAGCAGATGAGGTCTCACTTGAGATGTTCAAGGGAGAGTCGATGGAACCATGTTTCCGCCGAATGAAGGAGGATGTTTGTGGCAATGATCACTTAAACTTATTGCGACATTTAGAAATAGATCTATGCATTTAACTTCGACATCATTGTATTCATTGCATCATTCAACATAAACATTCATCGTAGCAAGTATAACAGTAAAGCATTAATTGCAGCAAGGAAACATAGCATCATTCATATATTTCAACATGCATTACCATAAGTGAACAGAAGATACACAGGGATTTCGCAAAACAGCTCCGCATGTCATATTAGCTCAGCAAAACCCAAATACACTATCTCCGCAAAACACATATCTCGCAGATAACGCAGACGCATACCAAGATAAGATCTCCATTCACATTAAGATTCGGTTATGCTCTCCCTCTCTTCCTTCTCCTCCCAACACATATGACTCTATGACTATAAATAGGCTTCCGCCTTTACATTGCTTGTCCACTTACTAACAACTTCCTAACGGACGCTTTGAGCAAATGACCCAAAATCTAACTGACGCGGTCCAAATGACCCAAAAACCTGCATACTGTAGTACAATTTGACCCAAAATTACATAACATATGGTCCAAATGACCCAAAACCTGCCTACTGTGGTACAATCGACTCAAAAATACATAAACTAATCTCATTTGTGCCCAGCTCTCCACCTTTCGTGATATCTTCTGACTCGTCGCAGCATCCGCGATGCTACCTTACCAAACCACTTGCCAACACTATCCCTGCACAATAGTATTAGACTATGTAGGGTCATAGTAATAATATTATAAGGTCATGGGATTCATAAGAAAATAAATCTATATTAAAATCTTAACTAATCATGGCTTAGGCTAAGATGGGGTTGAATAAAAGGAAAAGTAATGAAATACATATATAATGATCTATTTGTTTATTTAGGGGATTACTGCATGGGAATATTTGCATAAGGACATGTGTCCCTTTGAGGAGAGCTTGCAAAAAGCTTAAATAAGATGAGGGCGAAGGTAAAGGGGTCTTCTTCCATCTTGTTTCCCTTTTTCTGTGGAGTCTGGGGGTTTGGATGCCGAGGGTAGGATAAGATTCGGTGGTATGATAAGTGGTTGATGAGGTATGACTGGCTTGGTATTACTGAGTGAGGGCTTGGGGGATCTCAATCAATGACCGAGGGGTTGGTTGGGAGGAGAGCGATTTCTATTGGAAATCGTGCAACTTCGAAATCTATTCTTATTATATTATTGTTGTACCTCCTGCGGGAGAATATATTGATGTATTTGATAATGTAAACCCTTGAAAGAATCAATGTAAACCTTAGGGTGAAAACACACAAAGAAAAGTATCTTTAAATGTTATTTTATCTTCCCCCAAGATAAGTCTTCCCTATCAATTAGACAGGTCGACCCAGTGGGTAAACTGCCCCAAAACAGTGGGTAGTCTGCCCCAGACAATGGGAAGAACTTCCCCAGTCAAGTCGGCCCAGTTAGGGAAAGTCAATTCGACCCAATAAGGGAAAAAGTCACTTTTGATGTGTATAAACAGAGAGGTTGAACATCTCATTTGGACATTCACTCAAGCAAGTTCGCACTAGTGACAAAGAAGTTCGCATCTGCAGCTAGAGAAGTGATTTTTGGGGTTCTTCATTGTTGGAGAAGTTTCTCTATTATTTTTCTTGGATTTGAGCTACTATTATCTAATCGTTCTCTATTGGAAGGTATGAGTTCGGGGGAGACAAATAGCTTTGTCTATGGTTGGGAGATGATTGTTCTTATCATCATGGTTAAATGAGCTCCACACGCATTTTGTTTTTGTGCTTTTCCATTCTTTTAGTGATCCTAGTTATGTTGCTATAAAATCTAACATGGTATCAGAGCAATACTAGAAGAAGCCATGCCGGAAACCAGAGTTTCAATTTTCAGGGCCTTCCCTTATCAATTTGGCTTTAAAAGAGCATTGGAAACTTTTCCCTATGGAAGGTACATCTTTTGGTGAAGGAAAAATCCAGTTCTGAGAAGTTTTATTTTTGACCTAATTCTGCAGCTGCGGTAGTTACTGCAGAAAATAGGGTTTCAAGTTTTGGACTGTTCGGTCCACAGTTTTGGATCGATCTTACCTTCTCTCAACTCGCCTTGATAGGGCACATCTATATGTGGAATTAGTTTTACAAGAATCCAAACTTAATTTTTGACCTAGCTCCTGCTAGGGTTCCGATCTAGCTGCAGTCAAGATGATTGGAATAAAGGTTGAAGATCGACTTGATCTGGCTTCCAACTTCAATTCTTGGAATTCTAGGGTTCTTCTCATATTAGAATAAAATTATCTTTTTAAGTTCATCAATGAGAACATTCTAGATCTAGAAGCAGAAGATGACAAGTCTCATTGGAGAAAGAATGATGCAAGAACAAGAAGAATCTTGGTGGACTCAGTCAAAGATCATTTGGTTCCTCAGATCTCACAAAAGAAGACATCTAGGAAGATGTTCAAAACCTTAAAAAAATTTTATTTGAACATAGTAGCATCAATGTTACTCTCACATTGAGGAATGAACTATCGAATATGAAGATGTCAAAGTCAGAATCGATTGCTGAGTACTTCATGAGGATCTCAGAACTAAGGGACAAGATAAGTTCTAGTGGAGAATCCCTTGATGATAAGGATCTTGTCATAACCACTTTAAATGGTCTCCCACCCTCTTGGGAATCATTTATCCAAAGTATAAGTGGACAAACCAAGTTTCCCAAATTTGACAGGTTATGGGAAGATTGTACTCAGGAAGAGATGAGGATTGTAGCAAGGCAGAAACTTCATGGCCCTCAATCTGAAGAAAATCAAGCATTTACAACTCATGTCAAGAAAGGAAGAGGAAAAGGAAGAAAGTTTCATAACCATACGAATCAAAAGAGGAGTTCAAGTCCTCCTCTAGACCAGAAGAAGAAGAAGAAGAAGAACAAGAAGGATCTCTCGCATATTCAATGATTCAAGTGCAAGACATATGGCCATTACGCCAGTAATTGTCGAAGTTCAAACAAAAGGAAGCATGGAGCGTCAACTGCTGATATCAATGAAGATACTCCACATAAAAAGTCAAGGAACAATGATTCTGAAGAAAGTGTAGAAGATCGTCGAAAGGAGTTCTTCTTCTAGTACTCCCCGTATTGAGGTGATGATATGAATATCTAGACTGCGATGATCTTCCAAAAAGAAAATTAAGAACATAGGTCTCTCATGGTTCCCACAAGAAGGCAGTGGGAGCCCACACAAAAAAAATTAAAAGATAAGTATTTGGATTTATTGCTCTTGTAGATTAGATCTTTTGATTTTGAATATGCTTCCATAGCAAGTTGTATGCAGATCTATATTCCAAGAATTAGGAAGGATGCAGAGCAATGTGATCTAGTTCCTTTATTGATGAACAATAGGCTCATATAGTATTTATTATGTATATGATTGTTTAAATAGCAGTAACGCTGCACAACGTTTATGAACCATCTTGGATGATATCTCCTTCTAACATGCTTAGAGTAGTACACACTCTTGATAGTATGTTCTAATGGAGATAGCAGACATCCAGATAATTATCATATATGTGTTGTGCCGAAGCATTAGCTAAGATGCCTACACACCTGTATAAACTATTGCCATTGCATTAAAATATAAATTGGTTAAATTTGATTATGCAATGTCGCTAATCATCTGACATGATTTTGACTTGTAGGGAAAATACCATATGATATGGCCTACAAGAGAATGATTATGAGACTTGTTCTGATGAACAAGTGATGGACATGTGAATCTCGTTGATGTTCATATTAACCAAAAGAAAGAAGATTATAGGAGCATGAATCTCAACATAGAAGGACGACTCCTAGACAAAGCAGTTAGATGGTAGTCATGACTATACAAAAACGGACATATGAGGACCTAATACATCCAGTTATATACCCACAGGCCCAAAGGATCTCATATAGAGATTGGTTCTTGGGAGCAGAAGGATCCAACAGATGTTGGTATCTCTCTACTAGAGATGTTTGATTCTTCAATGATTATGGAAAGCAATTGGTTTCTAGTCAGAGTCATGACAAAAGAATTATAGTATGCAAGTCCTGGAGGACGTGAGTTATTCATTTGGTTTCTTAGGAGGTACACATCAATTCAGTTATAATTGTGCCTCAAGATTCAAAACATATTACTAATGATGATCCCCTATTAGTGATACTATATACTAGTGATCTATTCCTCATCGAGATAGAGAGACTGATTGTCATATATAGAGGGAGTTAGAGGATCTTGGCTTATTGCATCACTGATTGTTGGTGTGGCAAAAACTTGATGAGGTCTTCCTAGGATAAGGAAGAACACATTTGAGATCCTGAACATATCTAGCATGATGAATGTGATTACATAGATACACTGATGAGGATTCTATTGACAATCAAGAGGATATTTGATGTACCTGGTCATCACCAGGACAAATACTTACTCTCCAGAGATGAAGCAGGATGCTCAGCTACAGAGGGAGCAGGATGCTCAGATGCAGAGGGAGCAGAGTGCTCCAACATAGAGGGAGATGTGATGAAAATGATTGTAATATCGGACAATATTATCCAGGTGTCTTGGCTAAGGTGAGTGGTCTGATGGTAGTACCACATATTCTACTAGACACCCTGTGATGGGGTGGGGAGACTAGTCCCTTGATATTCTCCCATAAAGGTGCACGAATCTTTATTTGTTATCATTTATTGGCATTTCATGTCTAGAATAGGGAAGGAAAAAAATGTTTGCCCCGATATATTTGATGCCTCTATTAGCTGATATATGTGCAGGTCTCAGAAGATTCTATGAGAGCACAGAATGAGACCGTACTTTTCTTTTGGACACCCTGTGATGAGGTGGGGAGATTGACCCTTGATGGGCAGTGATGATACATCGAGCAAGCGTTCCCCCAGTATTAGCCATGCGATTTGTCTAGGGGTGAATGGATCAGGGTGGAACAATTCCTTATCCCAGTAATCCTGATATGGGATGGGGATATTGGTTCCTAGTTGCACACACTATCCTCCTAGAGGTTGAGCATCGGGAATTCCTTCAATATTGGCCTTTGTAACTTGGATAGAATTGAATGACCCAGGGTGGGATTGTGACTTCTCCGAGTCATATTGACATATGATGGGGAGATTAGTCCCTGGTTGCTCACTCATCAGAATGGGGCAGTTCCTTGTCCCAGCCATCCCATGAAGGGATGGTGAGATTGGTCCCATGATTGAATCCCTCGGTAAGAGGGAAGGATGAATTTACTCCCTGACACTATGTGATGGAGTGGAAAAAGTGATTACATGATTATATCTCTTGATAAGAGAAAAAAAAGATGATATAGAGACAGACATTTACCTTGCTTCTACATAGGTACCTCTGCTCATCTAGGTTCTCCTCCAAGCATGGGAGGATCCCATCGGCAGTAGAGATGGGCATGTAATAGATGGTCGTGTGAAGCTTCTGAGAAATAGCTTGGATATCCAGGTTGGATGGAGAGGCCATTGCATTCTCTGGATCACTTCGGGATAGAGTGAGGAGATCTCTCGGACATCCTGATAGGATGGAGAGGCTAGCTCACACTCCCAGACACTCAGTAGAGTGGGGAGATATCTCAGACATCATGGAATTGATGGAGATATTTAATGCATTCTCCATATCACTCTGAAAAGAGTGAGAAGATCTCTCAGACATCCTAAGATGGGATGGAGAGGCTGGTGCACACTGGAGCACACTGGTACTCTTGGACTCACCGAAGGACTGGTTGAGTTGGTGCATGTTCCCTGAAGGACTGGGTTAAGAGGATGCACATTGTGTTGACTCACCGAAGGACTATTTGAGTTGGTGCATGTTCCCTGAAGGACTAGGCTGAGTGGATGCACATTGTGTTGACTCACCAAAGGACTGGTTGAGTTGGTGCATGTTCCCCGAAGGAATGGTTTGAGCTGAGGCACATTGTATTGATGCATGATTCCTAATGGACTAGGATGATGGACTCTCCGATGGAATGTGCATAGTTGTTGAGATGATTCATGATTCCCAATGGACTGGGATGATGGACTCTCCTATGGAATGTGTATAGTCATGGATCTAGTGCATGTTCTCAGATGGAATGGATTGAGCTGATGCATAGAGATTGATTTGTTGACACTTCTTAACGGTCTGAGATTGTGTTGGAAGACCTTCCTTATGATATATAGAGTTTAGAGATAACCATGATGTACATATGATATCCAAATACTAATGATGCCTCCTTGGCTAAGAGGAAGTGTTGGAGTAGTAGCTGCATGAGGCATCACCTCATAGGTCGACCCAATAAAGAATAAAATTAGAATACCTTCCTTGTTGAGAGGGAGTGTTGGAAATAGTGCAACTTCAGAAGCTATTCTTATTATATTATTGTTGTACTTTCTACATGAGAATACATTGATGTATTTGATCATGTAAACCCTTGAAATAATCAATGTAAACCTTGGGGTGAAAACACACAAAGAAAAGTATCTTTAAATGTTATTTTATCTTCCCCCAAGACAAGTCGACCCTGTCAGTTAGACAGGTCGGCCCAGTGGGTAAACTGCCCCAGAAAAGTGGGCAGTCTACCCAAGACAATGGGAAAAACTGCCCTAGTCAAGTCGGCCCAGTTAGGGAAATCCAGGTCATCCCAGTAAGGGAAAAATTCACTTTTGATGTGTATAAATAGAGAGGCCGAACTTCTCATTTGGACATTCACTCAAGCAAGTTCGCACTAGAGAGAGAGAAGTTCGCATCTGCAGCTAGATAAGTGATTTTTGGGGTTCTTCACTATTGGAGAAGTTTCTCTATTATTTTTCTTGTATTTGCACTACTATTATCTAGATGTACATCATTCTCTGTTGGAAGGTGTGAGCTCAGGGGAGACAAATAGCTTTGTCTATGGTTGGGAGATGATTGTTCTTATCATCGTGGTTAAACGAGCTCCACACTCATTTTGTTTCTGTTCTTTTCCATTCTTTTAGTGATCCTAGTTATGCTGCTATAAAATCTAACAGTTTCCCCACACATAGTTTTTGGAGGAGCTGTGGATGATAGGCATTCTGGTGGCTTCTAAAGTAAGGATGTAAGTTAAATCTTCAGCTTGGGTATGTATTTTATTGTACTTTCCTTGATATTGTTGGAAGTGCTTGCATTTATTGTGTGAAATAATTGGGGTTTTTGTTAATCTAAACTGTGCTAGTTTATTAATTACATTTTTCCAATTTTGAGAATTACATTCTGGTAGACGTTCTCTACTTGCTTTATCTTTTCATAAGTTTATTTTTTCTATGTATAATTAAATTAAGATGATTTTTATTTTTACTTTATTTTATTGAATTTTATATTATTATATTTTTTTAACTCGTTTTATTTATGGTAATAATTAAAGAATTTATTTTCATAAAAATAAACAAATATCAATATAAGTGACCTCATCACAATTATAAGTTTTCCTAAAAAAATCCATTTCCAAATATTTAGACCATTAAAGAATTTAAGTCAATATATATGTGAAAATTAAAAAAACACATTCCTGATATTAGAACACCACATATTATAGAAAATGTGATAAAATTACAATAAACCAAAAAATGATAACTCACGGGCATGGTTCATCCAAACCTTCACAAAAAGGATTAATTTCATGTCGAATTTACACCCAAAATTTCAAAAGCTAACAATGCATTTTCTAATTACATTCTCAACACTAGCATTGCATACTTTTGATCAATAACAAAATTCCTCGTCTATGTTAACAATAGAATGTGCTAATCCATCCAATGTGAAGAGCCCACAAATGAAATAGTTTGTCAAGAGTGTATAAGATATACCTAATATGGACCTTTCACCCACATAACCAAGGAGAAAGGCCCATATTCTGCATGAGCGAGCTTTAGTTGGCCTAGCCCTCGAGTAGTTCATCAATGGATTATAGAGCACTTAGTGCCAAAGGTCGGTAAGGTAATTGGATTTGCCTTGAGAAGGTGTTTCTTTTTGTTTTTATTTGATAAAAAGGAGGATAGAGATATGAACTTTAGATCAGGTCCTTATTTTATGGGGTCCAAGGGTTTGTTCCTCTCTCATTGGACTATATATTTTGATCTAGAAATGGAGATTACTCTATCCCCTATGTGGGTTAAGATGTTTCACTTTCCCATTTTCCTCTAGGATGAATCCACACTTAAATATATGAGAGACAAGTTGGGCCATTTTATTCATAAAGTTGATCCAAAAGGAGGTTTATATTCTTGTGCCAAAATTTGTGTGGAAATAGACCTAGAGAAAGGACTTTTGGAGGTGATAAAGCTCAATATGGCAAGATGGATCCATTTGCAAGCCCTTGATTATGACTAGATCCCATTCAAGTCAATCCATGTGACAAATATGGACAATTTGCAAAGAAATATCCAAGAGCGCAAGAGACCTAGACTTCTCTAAAGCAGACTCAAAACCAAAACAATGAAGTAGAGCAAGATTCATTTCAACACGATTCCAAAAGGCACAACAATAAGAATACCAAGGGATTATAGGACATTAATCAAAATTAACCTGGCCTATCTACCATTAACAAATGTGGTGCCCTTCAATTTCTTGAGGAAGCATAAAAGGAATGTTAGGATTTTCCTATACTCCATCCTAGTCCTACTAGCTTTCCAATCATTTTCATTTTCAGTCATGCATGCACTTTTAGGGTTTGCATGCATTTGCATGCATCCCAGTCATCAGTCCCAACACCTAGCCCTTAGTTAGGTAGCCCTCGTAGCTTCTTCCTGATTAGTTTCAGCCCTCCTAGTGCCTAGCGCGCCCTCCTTTCACCCACTGCATGAGAGAGGCGCACTTCTTCACCTACCAGTCCAGTTTTGTTCAGTTAACAAGAGTTTTCTCCCTGATTTTAGGCTTGAATCACTCTTAACTGACCTTATCACTCCGATGGACCTCCAGTGTGAGTAGATAGCCTGTTCTGACTCCAGTTAGCTCCATGAGCACCCTCCATTGAGCCTCCTTCACTACATTAGTGCTTCCATGTGCCAGTTACACCTACCACATTCAGTTAGACTCAATTTGACTTTTGGTTGACTATTACTTGTGCATTGATGACTTCACTGATGATGAGTTGGACTCCTAGTTATGACTTGATGACACTCCACTGATTATGGATCTGTCCATGCAGGCTAATTCGAATCACACCTAGTGTATTCGAATCCTGAGCATTGTATATTTACCTTTATACTATTAATATTAATGTAACATGTGTAATTATTCTGCCTCTATTTGAGCTCCTTTGGATCTATGTTCTTCTGCTCTATTCTTCTTCTGTCATTCCTAAATTCTTTCATTTGAGGTTTACATCATCTCTTTGGATCTACTCTGAGCATTTTCACATGATATCAGAGCCATTTGAGAGTATATTCTACCTCCATTCTTGAGAGTTTTTTGCAGGTATTTCAAAGTTCCAGTAGTTGCAGCAGCAGATTCAACAATTTCTTTTTTGCACTCGTTCCAGTAGTCAAAATGAGCAATTTGAATGCTTCTTCCTCTCCCATGATCCTCACTCCTTTCAATTATTTTGAATCGAAGAGTGACATGAAAGTACAATTAAAGTCGAGAGGGTTTTCTAGAATGGTTGATGAAAAAATGCCATGCCTCATACAATTGTAGAGAGGACCAAGTTTCTAAATAAAATGGATGAAGCTTTTGGTTTCATATGCCTTCATATGTCTAAAGATCCATTGTTTCATGTTCAAGGATTGAAGTCTCCAAATGAGTTATGGAAAAAAATAGAGAGTCTTTTTGGCAAACAAGATGGGATAAGAGGCCACATTCTCGAAAATGAACTGGTTGCCCTACAACCTAACAATTTCGAAAGCATTCAAGAATTCTTCTCCAAATTTCATAAATTGGTTTTACAATGCAAGCATTGTGGCATCACTAAAAGTGATGAGCAATTGGTACTCTCCGTATTGAGCAAACTTGGATCTCAATTTTCTGTCTTTGTATCTACTTTCCATTCTGTTCGAATGTCAATCCTTGGATGGAAGTTTCCCACCTTAAAAGACTTTGCTGAAGCTCTCATTCAAGAAGAGGACAAACTGATTCAAATGGGTGCCATCAAGGCCTCCAAAGATCTAGCTCTTCTAGTTGGAGAAGCAAGTGGAGCGAATGCAAAGGGGAGGCAAAAAGACAAGGACAAGAAGCCATCTAAATACAAAAGTGACAAACACAAGAGACCTAATTGCTCCTACTGCAAGAGAGGAAACCATCCCGAGAAAGCTTGCATGCACAAGAAAATAGACCTACTAACCAAGCTTCTTGAAGAAAAAAAAATTGTTGTTCCAAAAGAAGCAAAGATGTCTGATCCTGGAAGTGGATCTGATGATTGCCATGCATTGATGGCTGGTTTTTCAAAATCAAAAGCTGTCCTCATAGATTCTAGAGCCTCCAACCACATGGTTGCCTCGGAAGAATATTTTTCCTCTTTAGATCTCAAAGATGCGCCTACTATTCACATGGGAGACAACTCTCAGATTTCTGCCAAAGGATTGGGTACAGTACATATGGAGCATGGTAAGTTCAAAAATGTTTTATTTGTTCCTTCTCTAACAACTAATTTGTTATTAGTATATCATATGACTCATACAGGATCATCAAAGCAAGTAACCTTTGGTCCAAACATAGTAGAGATTGCAGAGATCTCCACTGGAAAGATTATAGCGAATGGGGTTGCTAATCATGCCTCTAAGGCATATGAGTTCTCTCACTTCATGCCCTTCTCTCTGACTATTCCTTCAGATTCTGATCAAGATCAGAGTGACTCCTCTTCTGATGAAGAAGAAGATCAAGATTTTGATGTTGAGATCATAGTTCAAGAAGATTCAGATCCAGAACCAACACATATTCTCAGTCCAGATTCGAGGTCAATATGGGCTCACACATTCCTTGCTACTACTGAGAACACAGTTGAGGATTCATTTGTTCACAGAACTACCAGACTTCAACATCATGCCAACCTTGCATTATGCCATCTACCTCTCCATGAGAGATGCAACATGATGATGGGGTTCTCTCTTCCATCACTTGGGAAGACTCCTCATGTTCCATTCGCTCCAGTTGCAGAAAGAATTCCTGAGAGACTTGCTTTGTCCAATACATCCTCTACACAGTGGAAGGCACATCAGAAGACTAGATCCACATCTAGCACCTGTTTTGGCATCCTACATGGGATCAAATTGTCAAGTTTTTTGCAGAAGTTTTCATTGATGAAAGCTTCCTTCTTTTCTGCTTAGTATGATGGTTCTTTGAGTTATTTACTGTTCTTTTGAGGGGGGGTATTTTTCCCATGAGGTTTTCCCCATTTCCTTGGTTTATGGACAGTTCTTTAATTTTCTATCTTATTTGATTTTATGGGTGACCTTTGGTCCTAGTTACCAGGGCCTAGGATGGATTAAGGGGGGGCGTTAGGATTTTCCTATACTCCATCCTAGTCCTACTAGCTTTCCAGTCATTTTCATTTTCAGTCATGCATGCACTTTTAGGGTTGACTATTAGACTTAGTTTGACTTCTGGTTGACTATTACTTGTGCATTGATGACTTCACTGATGATGAGTTGGACTCCTAGTTATGACTTGATGACACTCCACTGATTATGGATCTGTCCATGCAGGCTAATTCGAATCACACCTAGTGTATTCGAATCCTGAGCATTGTATATTTACCTTTTTACTATTCAGATTAATGTAACATGTGTAATCATTTTGCCTCTATCTGAGCTCCTTTGGATCTATGTTCTTCTGCTCTATTCTTCTTCTGTCATTCCTAAATTCTTTCATTGTGAGGTTTACATCATCTCTTTGGATCTACTGTGAGAATTTTCTCAAGGAAGTGGGTGAAATAGATCCTTTGATGACCCCTAGAGTAGAACCAAAGGCCACATCAACAATGAATGAAGAATCAAAAGAAAGAAAAAGAATCTTGTAAGAAAGTGAAGCTATATTAAATGCAAAGGAGGTTGAGGAATATGAATAAGCAACAATAAACTCAGAGGACAAAGAGGATGAGGAAAAGGAAGTAAAGGTGGCAGTGGAGGAATTGAAGGCCCCTTCAGCGACCCCAATACAACGTGCACATTTGCTAGAAACATCAGATTCTTTCTCTTTTTCTTAAGTGCTGAAGAAAGGTTCTCCTCTCCTTTGCTCATAAGTGGAGGGGAATCCAACTAAGAGTGAAGAGAAAAGGGGATAGCAACAAATAATCTCATGGGTTATCAACCAACTCTTAACTCTACCCTTTTTAAGGGGGGAAGAGCTCTCCCAAAACAATAATTATATATCTTTTCTGCATTTTAGTATGCAATTAGTTTGTTAGAATTTATTTATGTACTTAAGAAGCAATGATACAAAGTAGTTTTTTGAATAATTGTTGGTTATCCATTTATCTCTTGGATGGGAGAATGCTATATGTGCAAGATGGGATTATCTCCATTGAAAGTTTGGACTTTGTGCTACTTTCAATTGTTTGGACTTCCAATAACCTCTTTATCAATAAAAATCCTAACCGTTCTTGTGAAAAAAAACAATAGAATTATGAATCTAGTCCAAATTAAACTTGCAATGACGAGAAAGTTCTTACATCAAAGTAATTTGATCAACAATTAAGGACTTTTTTAAAAACCAAATAACAAGATTGGGTTGAAACCACATATATCAAGCTCTTTGTTGTCAAGAAAGATGCAACTTAGGAAGTTATAATCTTAATATGAATATATTATAGATAAAATGTGACTTAATAAATGCAAATTTCATACGTATCTGTTATAGCAATTATTGAATACTAAAAATTCAAAAACAAAATGGCATTAACCTATCCACTAACCAAAATCAAATAAATCTAGCGAAAATGGATCTAAATAAATTACTTAAATAGAAAATGAGTATAAGGGTTTATAGAAAATTAAAAAACATATAATTAGCAAACAAAAGAATTATAGATGGAGAGTATGTAGACTCAATATCTAGAGAAAATTCCATGAGTGTATACGAGGTCTTACACCCATAATTTCTCATATGCTTAACACATCCTCCTAATGCATTAGCAAAATTTCTTCTTTATGTTACCATAACAATCAAAATCCTGATCCATAATGTCAATGTAGTATTAAATATATCTAGCATTCGAGGAATGCTCTTAAAAACAAAGTGCATAATATGAGGAAACCTTTTTACATCATGGTCATAAAGCACATTCTAATTATAACAGATTAGGAGAACTATGATTGACAAATCTCCCCATATTTCCATACTTAGTTGCATAGACAATTGATCCTGCATCATCCACCATGTCACAAACTCCATCATCTTCACTTTCAAGGATTAAACTAGAGAGACCACCCCAGAGATATTAATCTTAGTTGTTGCAGTTACTTCCATATCAAAGACGAACTCATCATTCCTAATACACTACTTAGATTTATTATAAAAAAGAAGCTCACTAATTTATTCACAGATAAATCTACTAGAAGGTATGGGCTTTGATGATATGACCCCCAAAATTTGTTATTAGTCTTGAAAACCTTAAGGTTATATACAACACCATGTTGTATCACTCTAGTGTGCCAATTTGGAGGACAACTTTAGGATAGACCACATTCACATACAATTGGCTAAGAATGAACAATAACACCATCATAATTAAATGAAAATTCTCCTTTACTTTTTAAAGCGCATAATCATTTTGTGGGATATAGACATCCATAACTACAATCACAATTCCTATGAGACATAGTTTGACACCAAGATGGATAAACAACCTTAGTCATGTAAACACATGGTGACAAACCATTTTCTTCATCAATGTTATTCAACACAAATGAATTCTCGCTTTGTCTATAGGATGAATCCCTTCATGAATTGAAGATTTCTTTGTCCTTCCTGCATGTTGTACTCTCTTCAAGCCCAAATCTAGTTGACCAAGACATCTTCTTAGCTGGAATTTGATTACTACGTATTTAGTTGCTTCTTTATCAAAACCAATATTTATCCACATCATAAATCCCATATCTCTCCTTCTCTCTCTCTCTCATGCACATACATATTACATTAACCATGTTTTATTCCTTTCCTTCATTTCCACTAATTTTTTACCCAAATCCATGGTTAACTCTCACATGTATCTTTTAGTCTAGGTTGTTCTTGTGAGATTTTGAACCAATGGATCTAGAAGTTAAACGAAGAAGTAATATAGTTAATCCATATGAGATAAAATAATTCAAGTAAAGATCCAAACAATGTTATATTTATTAACCAACTGAATGCTTAAATAGAGTACATGAATGAATGCTTGATCAATGTGATGCAAGCCTTCATATATAGGTAACCAAGATAATCTTAATTGCATGCACAAGCATAATACCTAGTGAAATTCAAGAAAAAATAGTCCTAGATGATCAAGTGCACCCTCCTAAGGAAGTAACCTTGATCATGCAACAACTATTAGAGTTTAACTAGACTTAGAACAACCAATTGAGGTGCTATTGTGGCTAAGTTAGACAAGTGCACCATGTTTAGAGAGTAAATGTGGCCATGCATGAGTGGATGGGGTTAACTAGCCTTAGAACTGCCTCATGAGGTAGTTAACTCAATTATGCATGTGAAATTGAAGTCTAACTAGTCCAAATTATCCAACTAGGGCGCATTAGGTAGTTAACTAAGCTAAAATAGCTATCTAGGGTACACTAGGTAGTTAATTGAGACAAAATAGCCAACTAGGGCATATTAGGTAGTTAATTGAGCCATAACTACTAACTTAAGTGCACAAAACCCTAAAAAAGGGGGAAATTCATGCAAGAGCACCCTAATCCATTAAAAAGGGGGTTAAATGCCTGTAAGGGTGCCTTTGACCCTAAAAAGGGGTTTTGACCATGCAATTGTACCCTTGACCCTAAAAAAATGGAGATAACTCCAATAAGAGTGCTCTTGTCCCCTAGAAATGCAAAAGAGATGTGTATGTACATCAACAACCCCCCGTAATTCTAACTTAGGTGAGTATGATCTACAAATAATTGGGTTGCGACAATATGAATCCATGTTAGGTACCCAAGTACATAAAAATATCCCCCAAAAAGTGAGAAAAGAGGGAAAACCTAGTTGGAAACCCCCCCTCCCTCTCCCCAACCAAAAGAGGATAATGTTGAGAAGGATAGGTAGCTTGCTCTATATTGCAAGTCTCCTACACTGCTAAGTAAGCTCGCAACTCCGTGAAAGAGTTGGTGAAGATATCTGCAATATGTTTGTGGATGAACAATATTATAGATCAATGTTGATCATGAATTTCCCCCCTAATGAAATGCATGTGAATCTCAATATGTTTGGTCCACTGCCATTGAATTGGTTCTCTAGAAATTTGGATAGTACTCTTATTTTCACAAAATATACTAATAGGATATGATACTAAATACCAAACTCAATGAGAATACATTACAACCAAATGGATTGTGTTGTTGCATTCACTCCACCTCTATTGTCGATAAAAAAATGACTGACTATAACTTCTCGGTTGACCAACAATCAGGTCTTGATCCAAAAACTAAAAAAAAATTGGAAGTGGACTTGCGATCAATGCCATTTCCAGCTGTAATAATAATAATAATAATTCAAGGGATACAACCCTTGCGGACAATCATCAAAGGTGGCTGTTAATATTGTATATAAGGGCCCTATCATTGTATCTATCAAATCATCTCATTCATTTTATTCACTATATTTTCTTTTCCGATATCGATTATAGTTACTTGTCCTATTCTTGTGGATAGTTTGTGTATGAACCGGATTGGTTCTCAAAAACATCAATATATATTATGTGGAGAAGCAATCTGGTTCATACATGAACTATCCATAAGATTAGGAAAAGTAACTGTAATCCGTATTGGATAAGAAAATATATTGAAAAAAATGAATGAGATGGTTTGATAGATACAATGATAGGGCCCTTATATAGAATCTTTACAACCGACTTTGATGATTGTTCACAAGGGTTGTGTCCCTTGAATAATAATAATAATAATAATTTATCAATAATATTATTTAATATTTATATATATTATGTATATTACAAAGAACTTGTAGTCTCTCCTTATTCAATTGAAACCAATATCTATCTATTACTTTGAATGTTTTCTCAACCTTGTGTTGGTCATGTCTAGCATTGTACTTTTCCTATGACTTATTCAATGTCTCTTGTACTTGAAAATGGATTTCCTTGATCTTATCGATGAATTTTTCAGCTCGTAATGCTTCACTCGTGTTGTCTTCCCTCACTCCCCCTTTCTATCCATATACAACATCTACAGGTGAAGATGGAAGATATCCAAAACAAGTTTCAAAAGGGGACATACCGATGGAAGTGTGGACTGCTTTGTTAAATGAGTGGTAGATGTATATCAAATTGTCATACCAAGTCTTTGGATGCTTTTGATTATAGCCCCTCAAAAGCTGAATCAATGTGTTGTTCAGGATTTAAACCTTATAGTGAGGAGAGACACTACCAACTTGGGCGGGGTTGACAGGTAAATACATTCATTATATTGCATTTAGTTCCTATAAATGGAAGAGATTAGGATATCGAAAGATGTACCTTTAACCGACGTCTGGTCCTAGCTTTCACTTGATCTCCCACTTGATCCTTCACTATGATGAACTTGCAACACAAAGGAAACCTTCCTCAGTGTATCTTGACTATATAAATATTGATGAATATTGAAAGCAAACAAACATCAACAACAATCCAATAGACATTTGATTTGGGACATGAAGGGTATTTCCACCTTTTTATTGTCAAAGAAACATGAATCAATACAAGTATACCTGATCGATCAAGATGCTTCTGCAACTGAGTCCTGGGATCCTGCTCTTCAAAATGACTTGGGACTTTCCTCCAGCGTAACAACCCTTAAAGCATTCTTTCTAGGTCCCTCTCTCATGGATCCTCCTTGTATTTATGGGACAAGGTAGGCAGTTGTAATCGAGAGGTGGTTGAATTGGGAGGTTGGGGAAGTTGCATAACCAACTTAAACTAATCCCAATTCGTAATCTTAATATATTTTTTGATTTCATCTTAATATGTGCGCGAGTTTCCTCAAGGCATAGTAGCGCATAGTACGCAACTTCAGTGTTTTACAACAAGCGCTTGCAACTTTTATGAGGTGTGTGCTCGTTTCCCTTGAGGAAAGTAGGGCATACTTCCAGATGTGCTCTGGTTTGCTGCCCAAAGAGTAGCGCACATGTCAAAAGATCAGGGTAAACAGGGAAATTCTCAGTTGAAGAGGGTAGTTCCAGTCCATATATCATATAGGTCAACCTAGCTCTTCAATCCATGGTGTCCTTTTGTGTGATCGACGACATAATGTGATCATAGACGGAGAAGTGCAGATTTGACCTATAACAGATGACCCCTAATGTGTGAGGTCAGAGGGAAACAATGGCTGAAATACATTATAAGTCCAAGTCAGAGAAGGAGCAAGAAACCGCAGAACCAAGTCACAAAAGTACCTGAAACAATGATCAAGGTCAGCGAGCAATTACAATCTTGACATCATATAGATGTGTAGCATGATACAACATGATCTCCGATACATAACTAGGAGATGTATATATAGCATGGCCACTGAAATACAAGCGTGGATCCATGTCAAAATGAGAGATCGTAGCCATAACAACAAGCTAGATCTATGTCTCATGGAGAGCCAAAATGAGTGGGGCTCAGTCTTGCGCAGCTTGGGTGATAACATAAATAGGGTGATGCTATCGGAATCCCAAGGTCTTCATCCAAAACAACCCAAGGTACAAACCTTAACCATGTGAATAAATGAGCTGAAGTCAAACATGGGGGGAATTGTTTGATTACCGGTCATTGATGTATACCATTAACAAACGCGAGGGTTTTCATCGATAATGATAATGGGGCCCAAGGTACCTAGTACGATCCAACAAGTGTGAAAAAGAGGACTTGAAGTCGAACACCTGAGGAACCTGTCGAATAAGAGACATTGATGTATTCCCATTATTCAACAGCGAGGGAAATTGCCACTGATAACTGCAATCCCCAAGGTACTAACTGAAACTCTAAACTTCATTCCTAGAGAAAAATGAGTTGAAGTCGATGGGAAGAAGTTCGCTGGAAGGGAGGCCCTAATGCATCCTCTATCATCCGACACGACGAACACTCAAAAGGTATGAGCTGATGTGGAGTATGACAAGTAACAAGATGAAACAAACTGACACCAGGATGGCTGACACATGAAGTCAAGGTAAACTGCAGAATGGTCGACATAGGCTGTATCCTTGAACAATGAGCACGACACAAAGTGACTTAGGTAGTTTTCAACATGAAGGGAAAGTGATATAAGCCTGCAATGTAGGGTACATTGACAGACCCTGCATATGGTTGGAAGAATAACCAACCGGGGGAGTAAAAACTCGGATATTAGGTTCACCCTAAGGCCAAAAACTAAAACCAAAGTGAAATGATAGACTCAAATAGGTGTTGTGTTCAAGGATATGACTGACTTAACTGCCTTTGAAACTGAAAAGATGTGATATACCCTTCGTATCCCTTATTCTTTTTGGTAAAAGAATGTCCTTCTTCTTGTTTTAATGAGTCCAAGAAAGATAGAAAACTCAATAAGCCCAACCATGTAAAAAGTTTAACGAGCCCATGGGAGGAACACTCAGGACCTTCTTCATTTTTTAAAGAGTTCGAAGAAGAGATAGACAAATACTCTATAATAATGATCTCTAGATTTTAATATCAAGCCGAGATTTGTTCTTGCTCGCCGGTGTTTTCTTCTTTAAGGAGTCAGAAAAACTTAAATAATCCTCCATACACTTACTCGTGGATTTTAATATCGAGCCCGAGTAGGTTAATGCTTGCCGGTGTTTTCTTGTTTATAGAGTCTGAAAAACTTAAACAATCCTCTATATACCCTCTCGTGGATTTCACATCGAGCCTGAGTAGGTGAATGCTCGCTTGGTGTTTTCTTATTTCGAGAGCCTGAAAACCCTAAAGAAGGCTCCAAAATGTCATTTTTTCGTATAGTTAGTCTCCTCCCCCGGAAAAGTATAAAAAAATGGAAGAATAACTCTTCTAGCCACGTATGACTAGAGTATTCCTTTTTCGTAAGTAATCCGCAAAAGTCCGGAAAAGGTTTAAACTTATACTTAAGTGGATGGACCTTCAATTCCTTTAACGAGCTTGAAAAGACCAAGTGTGCTCGACAATCTTGTTTAGTTTTTCAAATAGTCAAAACAAGAGCTTAAAACGACTTAAAAGACAACTTCTAGGATCGTGGGTTCATGACCTGCCAAAGAATCGGATCTCAACAATCGCATTAGTAACTATCGACAAATTTTCTCAATGATAATAATAATAATATGGTACCTATACTGGTTTATCAATAAGAAAATAAGTCATTTTCGGTTTAATACTAGTGAAAATTTGAAATATCTAGGTTAAATTTACCTCACCAAAGTGTCTAAGTATGAGTGATTAAATAGAACATTTTATGCACAACTTGAAAATATACACTTTTGAAAAAAGTGGGTAAAAATTAAAGTCAATTTTATATAACTAATTTCAAATTGAAAACTAAAATATCACATTTGGAATTTGTAGGGCAAATTTGGAGCAAACCCTTGATCTTCTTCCACTCGCTGCGATCAAACCGGACTACCAATCGACCTTCTACCTCCACCAAGTAAGTTATTTCTGCCAATACTTGCAATTTGATGCATTTTTTTGTCAATTTTTATGGTTAAAAATAATTTTCTAGCAATATACAACTCGTGTTTTGCATGTGCGCTACTGTGTATGAGGAAGAGTAGGGCATACTGGTAGTGTGCGCTGGTTTTTCTCAAGGAAAGAAACACTCAAACGTGCCTGTCTAGCCTAAACAGTAGCGCAAACCTCTGAAGGTTAGGTAAAAAATGATGAGGACTAAAAAATTGACCTTTTCTTGGAAGGATGGTTCTTGTATGGAGAGAAAGAGAGCATGAGGAGATGGATCAGAGGGAAATGCAAGATCCAGTGACTCTTCATATGCGCCGAAGATGTGTATTATTGAAATTCTATAGAACAGTTAACATGCGGGCACAAAACCGCTTGCTTCAGAGGCTTATCCAATATTGGGATGCAAATGCCATGGTGTTTGATATCTGGGGAGAGACACTAGAACTCACCATAGACGACATTTACTTTATCATAGGTCTCTCTCGGAGGGGAGACTTGGTGAACCTGAAAGGGTCCTCACGCAATGTGGGTGCCTTGTCCATGCAAGAATATGTGAATGCTTACTGCCTACCGGGAACAGGAAAATCCGGTAGTCAAGTTCTCATCTCGACCATTGCAAGTTTCCCTCTCAAAGTGATTGTGAGTATACTGAATCGGATGGGAGGGAGTGCTACACAACATCTAGCCTCGAGACACTATATGCGTATTGATATTGAATGCTTGTAGGGGCATGTATATGATTGGTGTACAAGTCTTTTGGAAAACATGAAACTTCAACTCTCGGGGTGTAAGACCGGGAGGATGAAGAATTTTGGATACGAGAGCATACTTTGCACTTTCTTCTTTGAGAGAGTGCCTGCTATCAGTTTGGGCATTCCTTTGCCCCCAGTCAACCCTCATGAGCCAAGGCTGGCTCGTTGGGGTGAAATATTTCTCCGCCAAGGTGGTGGTGAGAGCAACTTTTGTTACGACGGGGATGATTTCTGGGGTTGGTGGGAAAGACAGGTGCCAGTACTTGAGCAGTTTCCATATGCTGGTATGGACTTTCGCGGTGATCCTGAGTTGATCCTTCCTCCAGGTGCAGCCTAGGGAGAGATAGGTATGTTTATGCTTTTGAGAAATTATTTAATTTTTTCAATTTTTTGTATATATGATTTTTATGGTGAGTTTGAAGTACTGAAACAAAGTGTCAAATGCAGATGTTGGATCAGTGTGCCCTGAGGGACACCCATATACTTTTGTGAGACCAGTGGAAGTGGGTACAGCTGATGCCACGCTGGGAACCATAAAGAGGAAGATGAGTCGGGTAACTCATGACATTCGTACATATTGGATTGAGCGGATGCCGGTTGATATGTGGGAGGATGTGGTTGGTGTGCCCCTAGCCTGGATTAGGTTATTGTGGAAAGTAGCTAGGCTGGTCATTTTCTACCGAGAGGCAGCAGAGGCAGATGAGGCCCCACCTTCTCCATAGGAGAAGGATATTCTATGTATATTTTTGAGGCCATCGAGCCCAATTTTGTATCTTATGACATGACTCTGTGACAGACTTATGACCCAAACTCATATTATTTTTTGATACAGTATCGGATATATATACAGTATCGGTTATATTTACATGTGTGTTATGTGTTTTATGCATGAATTACTATGTGTGTGAATGATGTAAATTCCAATCTAAAACGTAGTTTGCAAATGAATCAACTAATGCATTCAAGTTCCTTGGATTATGTTGATATATGATATACTCAAACTGTCTCTCAAGTAACTTAATGCGCAGAAACTGATGTAACAAAATAGGATCTCTAACTTGATAAACACACATTAACTGAAAAAAAAAAACTAACTGTGAGTCGAGTCGTACCTCCAAATGTGAAATTCCATTGAGCAGAGCATCTCGGAGTAGCTCTATGACTACACTGTATTCAGCCACATTGTTCATTGTGGGACCTAAAAAATCCCCTCCCGAAGACACTAGTTGGCCTATTAGTGAGTAAATAACCCAAGCAACTGAGGCCAATTGACGGGTGTGGCGGTTAGCGCCATCAACAAACCCTATGAAGTGTTCAGTTGACATCTGAAACACAAAGCAATAAATGCATAAGACGTAAATACAACCATAAACAAAGCTAACTCTACAAAATGTACAGCTAAAAATACATGAAAAAGAACAGATGCCTAAGCGTAGTACTTCTTCAAGTAGGGTCAATGCCTGGGATCTCTTCATGAGAACGGGAAAAGATGTCGTGGAAATCATTAAATAGATTGGTATACAGAATGATCTCATCAAGATAATAGTCCTCTCCAATAAAAATATTTTCCATGACCCCAGGTTCAGTGGAAATGTTGATCGGGATGGTTCTCGATGTATTCGCCCTATTCGCTTGAGCAAAAACAACTTGTGAAGTGGAAGGGAAAGAGGACAAATCAACATTCTCACTAGGTCTCGAAGAGAAATCACCTCTCTCTATCAAGTTTAGAATGGGAAGTAAATAGTACCTGAGGTGTATACTTTCTCGAGGGTGGTCCAGGCATATCATAGCTTCCAAAAATGTTTCATCAGAAGGAAATACCGTGTCTAAACAATCAGGAGAGTGGGTAGAGTCCACTGACCATGCATGGGCATAGTCCATATCTGACTCACTAGAGACCAACAGAGTCATGATATGTTCTGTTGAAGTTTGTTGTGAATCCAAGTAGGCTACCTATGTAATAGATATAGGCACAACTGGTTCTGATTCAGTAGGGAGAATCCGCGGATCTGTCGTTGAACCGACCGTGGAAGTCTCAGGCGAGGAACATTCCTCAGAACCAATAAAATTAACCAGAGAAGGTAGGTCAAAAGTGCCTATTAAGGACCCATAGAGAACTACTCCCAAACTCTCAGTAACTGGGAGGAACTGATCAACCAACGGGATAGTTGAATCCGATGAAGTTTGGTTGGTCTTCCGAGAAAACAAAAGTTGATCGACTGTGACGATCTTCCCTTCCTGAGGGAACATTATGATCTGGAAAATAGCTGATGGAACTACCTGCATGGAATATGTCCACTTCCTACCCAACAGCAAGTTATAATCGAGTGGAGCATCTAGAACTTCAACCTCTACCGATAGTAGTTTTCTCGCTAGTTCAACATTAAATGATGGTAAGACTCCATGTAGACGGAAAGATCTTCGATCAAAGGCTGTGAGTACCGTATTAGAGGGGGCTAGCTCAGGTTCACCTAAAGCCTTCCAGCAAGAAATAGACATTACACACATTGACGCGCCCTCATCTACAACAGCTCGTCAAATGTTCATGGGACCATGGACGACCTCTATCTAGAGAGCGTCATGATACGACAACCGGTACTTGATATCTTTCATATCAAAATGCGCAAGCATGCTGGATGAATTAACACTCCCAATCACTGCGAGGAGTGCACTGCGTTGTAATGAGAAACTTTGCAGTACCTCCAAAGTAGACATGGCACAGGGGGTTTGGGATAAATCCTCCACAACATTGTAGTTGGGGGAATCCCGTGCGTTGGGGTTGTGCACAGCCCGTTTGAAGACACCTTTCAGTATCTTCGACAACGTCTCCACTGGTATGTGAAGAGGGGTAGAGGATTCAAGAACATCCTTCTACTGTGGATCCGGGGTATAATTCCTTGCTCGAGTTTGCAATAGAGCATCTGAATTAACCATATTAATGAAAGACTGATCAACAGAGGTGGCACGAGTGGTGCCCCTAGCACTAGAGTTGCCAGAAGTTGAACTCTGTCCATGAGGAAAAGGGTCTTTTAAGACTGCTGGTTTCTTCTCACGGATCAGCTTATGGGCTTCTTCCATTAGAGGGCATTGATGGGTAAGGTGGTCCTCTTGACATAGCTTGCAAGGGAACTTAGCCTTCTTTTTTTCCTTTTTACCCTCAGCATTTTGTGTGTTTATGGGCTTTTGTTGGTTTCCCTCCCCTTTATTTCCCTTTCTTTTGGGCTGCTGAGAGCCCTTTTGGTTTGTCTGCACCTGTTGTATAGATTCTGTAGTTGAAGGGGAGGATGCAACAAAACTTGCTTCAGTAGCAGAATGTTTGACTAACAAGGCGTGAACCTGCTTTGTTAAGGCATCAAACACTGCAGAGTCAACTGAACCCACAATGCCATCAACATTTGGTCTAGGTTTAGGTTTAGCTAAGTCTATATTAGACCTCGACGCATTAGGAATAATTTCATATAAAATCCCAGACTGAGCATAGACCAAGTCCAACTGCTGGGTTTCCTCTTCGGAGGACACCCTTGAAGTGGCAACTTCCTTAGAGATATAAGGAAGAAGATATTTAAGGTACCATTCTAATAAGAATGCTGGGGGGATGTCTACTTTGATGAGCCTCTTTCACCTTCACCACTCCTAAATATGATCAGATACATGAGGGGCTTTGTTCTATCGAAAGGTCGACAGAAGGTCTGTGCTAGCATCGTACCAGATAGGGAGTTGAAAGTGGTCCAGGAAAAAAATAGCGAGATCCCGAAAGGTGCCATAGGCAGCTGCAGGAAATTCGATATACCATTTGGCTGCAACACTTGTCAAGGTTCTTTGAAAGAGCCTTAACCTTATGGAATCATCATTCAACGAATTTGAGGAGCACCAGAGATGAAATGTCATAACATGGTCACCAGGGTCCTCACCAGTTTTACCTTCAAACTTTGGTATGTATGAGGGAAACTTAGTGGGAACGCGTGGCCATGCAGAGTCATGACGCATGGGGTCGTTTGTAAGATTTGAAAGATATGGCAAGTTCAAAGTTGCCAGAAAAGGTAAACGGGGTTGAGCCGATGGCATTTGATATACATGAACCTGGTATTGGGAACCACCCATCGCCTGGTTCATGTACTGTTGGTTGGGGTTTCCCCCAGCCATCGGTTGTGAAACGAAATGATTGAAATTGCTCCACCCAAAAGAAAGCGGATTAAATCCCTGTGTGTTTGTCCATTGTGGCTGGGTGTTAGCCCCACCATACTGCTGGTTAAACATATTATCCCCTCCTCCAAAAAACAAAGAGAAAGGCATACTCCCTGCGGGTATGTTCAATGGATTCACATTGTAACTTGCATAGGGGTTGAAACCAGGTGTGGTTGTAACAGACGGCGCAGTCATGGTACCCAAGACAGGCATAGATGTATAGGGAATCGATCCTATAGTGGAAGTGGAAGCAGTATCTTGAGTTACACCCTGGAACTGTTGGTTAGCAGGAGACTGAATGAAATTCATTGCGGGTATCCCTGACAAAGGGACATTGTTTGGTCCAAAAGTTGGGGTAGAAACTGAGGCAGATGTCGAAGCTAAAGAGCTCGGAATGCCTAGAGTACCAACATTAAAACTAAAGGACGGAGTTGAGGCAGAAGCAGTCTGTGACGAACTCGGGGGTAGCAATGTTTGTGAAAGAAGGATTAACAATCCTTGCATCCATAGAAGTTGTGGGAGTTTGTGGAACTCCCTGCTCATCTCCTGGGTTAGTCATAGTATAACCCGGTGTAAACAAATAATCACGATACTCAGGTTGTTGAAAACCTACAGGTACCAGAAGTGGATCGTTCAGTCCAGTAAGAGGAGGGTTAAAAGGAGAACTGAACTCTCTAGAAGTTAGGTCCTCAACCTCGACGATATCAAATACTTGTCGATCCTGGGTTCTGGGTTGCGGTTCACCAAGAACCTGTGTGTCACTCGTAAGTTCAAAAGAACCACGGGAATTAGTCCTCTGGCATCGCGGTGGCGGTGGAGGCTCCACAATGAGTGGGGGAAGGTTTCGCAACCTCCGAGACCGACGAAGATGTTGGTCCTCAACAACTACAAAAAGTAGACTAAGTAAAAAATCTAATGGCCACTACAACTAAGGAGCAAACAACATACTACTAAAAAATTTCCTAAGTAATCAAACTAGGAAAACAATGGAAAATACTCTCGGAAGCAAGTCTGGGATGATTAGGTCCTAGAACAGACTAACAGAGTATCGACGGTCAGTTACGTGGCATCCTACGGAGGTCCACTGGGTGCAAGTGTTTGAATCACCAAACCACCCTCCCGGGATTACTGCCAAAAGGTTTCTTTCCACGTCTGTCCGAGGTGAAGTGGGAATAACTGACTAGTCTACCTATGTAGAGCCCTAAAGGTCTGATACTAAAGCTACCATCAATACGAAATAACCTGGGGGGACAGTCGTCAGCCTAGTCGAAACGCATGGGAAGGGTAGCAAAGCCTGAAGTCCGAAAGGACCCCCGTACGTGAACTCTGGTTTATGGTTGAGAGGAAAGTGAGGGGATATCCTCAACAATTCCAATCTCCCATGGCCTTGTGCTTAACTCTGGTTTGCGTAGAGAATCCCAGGACTATTTGATAGAGATGGATTTACCTAAAAGATAGTCGTACTATGATTGTTGAGTAATGAAGCCAATTTCGGATCGTTTAAGGTGATTTAAGTCCGAAACTCTAGCCTAAGCTAGTTAATGACGTGTATACCTAAAAAGAAAAATGTTGCTAGTAAATTTTATTAATATTTCTTTTTTAAGGGCTACTTGTTACTCAAGGGTTGTAGTGCGGTGTGTGGAATGGTTTGTATCAAAGTAAAGTGCATGTAAAGTAATGCTTTCAAATTCACAAAAAAATTTCTCTTTTCCGTTTATATTCTTTCAAAAATCGAAAACTAGGCAATCCTAAAATCAAACTTCCTTTTGTATTTTCTTTTAATATTTCAAAGAAAACTATGCTACCTTAAAATAATGAAAGACCTTACTACTAAGCTACTTAAACAATTTTTTGTCTTTTCTGATAATTGTAAAAGAAAGAGAACTTGTACAAGAGCAAGTAAGATCTAAATGTAAAGTGTGCGTAAGCCAAACACCTAAATGGCTCAAAACAAATGAATCAAAAGATTCGAGGAAGACTCAAACTACCAAGTTGTTTTGAAAAGAAAAAAATTTAGGTTTGGAAACAAAGTGTAAAAGAAATAGGGAAAATAGATGTTCGTAACGGAAAGGCAGACCTAAAAAAGGTTGCTCCTAAACACCAAAACCCTAAGAAAACACTAAGCCAAGCAAAAGAGTAGGCAAGTGAACCAAAAAGTGACCCTACTAACACACGAACTCAAAAGAAAGCTAAAATAGAAGGCTCTAACTCACTTGGACTGAACTGAAAATATAATCAGCAAGTATCTAAACCAAGCAACCTTTCAAAAGCACCCTAAGGATTCAAACTTGAGGTCAAACCCTAATGGGAAGGATAAGACACAGTGAAAGTGTGATAACGTTTCCACAAACAATAAATGTTAAGAACGCAGGTCTGTATGACTGCAACAAGCAACTAGGTTAAAGGTGTGCAGCTATGCCCAAAAGAGAATAGTGCACGAACTTCAAAAAGGGCTAGAAAACAGTAAAGACACTTAAACAAGTACTCAAGCAAGCAAAAGAAAACTAAAGGACTTTAGAGAGGCATACAAGACTCAAAAGAGACATAGGAGTCTCAGGAGTTAGTCAGGGAAGAAAAGCAAAAGGATGGAAGTGAAATCAAACCACTGGAAATCAAACCCTAATAGAAAACTGGACACTATAGGAAAATGCACTACTGTGCAGTGTATAAACCAGTGTACACTAGGACATATGTGCTACTGTGCAGTGTATAAAGCAACGTTCATCAGGTGGTATGCGCTACTGTTAGTAGGGTAAACCAGCACACATGTCTCAGAAGGATAGAAACAGGCCTTGCAACAACAATCTGAGATGAATCAAACAAGAAAAAACAGGTATCAAAGACCTATAAAACCTCTCAAAGAACAAATAAACTGAAAAAATTTGGAAGAAAAACCTAACTAGGCCTCTTAGAGTAGAAAAACACACGGTTACTCCCCAGCAAAGTCGCCAGTCTGTTGTTCAGGATTTAAACCTTATTGTGAGGAGAGACATTACCAACTTGGACGGAGTTGACAGGTAAATACATTCATTTTATTGCATTTAGTTCCTACAAATGAAAGAGATCGGGATATCAAAAGATGTACCTTTAGCCGACGGCTGGTCCTAGATTTTACTTGATCTCCCACTTGATCCTTCGCTATGATGAACCTACAACACAAAGGAAACCTTCCTCAGCGTATCTTGACTATATAAATATTGATGAATATTGAAATCAAACAAACATCAACAACAATTAGATACCAATCCAAATGAACATACAATCCAATAGACATTCGATTTGGGACAGGAAGGGTATTTCCACCTTTTTATTGTCAAAGAAACATGAATCACTACAAGTATACCTGATCGATCAAGATGCTTCTACAACTGAGTCCTAGGCTCCTTCTCTTCACAATGACTTGGGACTTTCCTCCAGCGTAACAACCCTTAAAGCATTCTTTCTAGGTCCCTCTCTCATGGATCCTCCTTATATTTATGGGACAAGGTAGGTAGTTGTAATCGAGAGGTGGTTGAATTGGGAGGTTGGGGAAGTTGCAGAACCAACTTCAATTAATCCCAATTCGTAATCTTAATATATTTTTTGATTTCATCTTAAGATGTGCGCAAGTTTCCTCAAGGCATAGTAGCGCACAGTACGCAACTTCAGTGTTTTACAACAAGCGCTTGCAACTTTTCTGAGGTGTGCGCTAGTTTCCCTTGAGGAAAGTAGGGCATACTTCCACATGTGCGCTAGTTTGCTGCCCAAAGAGTAGCGCACATGTCAAAATATTAGGGTAAATAGGGAAATTCTCAACTGAAGAGGGTAGTTCCAGTCCATATATCATGTAGGTCAACCTAGCTCTTCAATCCATGGTGTCCTTTTGTGTGATCGACAACATAATGTGATCACGGACAGAGAAGTGCAGATTTGACCTATAACACAATGTTTTTGTCAATACTTCAGTTTGCACATCTGTTTGTGGATGGAAAGTTGTAGACATGTTCAATTTAGTGTCCATGTTCTCCCAAAGTGTAGTCCAAAAGCCATTTAAAAATATGGTATCTATATATGAGATGATGCTTCTTGGTATAACAAAGTGCACCCATAAGCTTTCAAAGAACAAGTTTGTTGATTCTCTTCCTTTGATGGTCTTTGTACATGCCATGAGAATGCACATCTTACTAAACTTGTCATCTACCACAAATAGATAGTCATGTCCCTTCTCGGTTCTTGGTAGACCACCCACAAAATCCATGGAGATGCTCTCCCATGGTCTAGTAGGTACAATTAAGGGATGGTATATGCCTTGCTTCCTATTGTTGGGCTTACTTGTAAAGAAGAGTACACATCCTCTAATAAACCAAGCTACATCTTCTTGCATTCTAGGCTAATAAACATACCTTTCTAAGTTGGAAATTGTCTTCCCAACACCAAAATTCCCTCCAAATTTGGAGGTTTGAGTCTCTCTAATAAGTTGTAACCTCTCGCCTTTAGGAACACAGATCTTGTACAACTTGTAGAGTAACCCATCCTAGAGATTACAATGAGCCTAAATGTCACCTTCTTCTACATGGAATTGGTATTGTAGGTGTTGGAATACCTCCTTTGTTGTCCTCATTTTTGTGTATTCCTCCTTGTATGCATTATGGGTGAAAGGATCCATATGCATACGAGTACCCAAAGATGTGATCTTGGTTGTAGGTGGCCTTGAGAGCATGTTTTCTAGCTTGTTTGTACTACCCTTCTTATATTTGATGATTAGATGTAATTGTTTTAAAAATCCCATACACTTGTAACGTTGAGTTTGTTGTAGCTTACTCTAGGCCTCCAAATACTGTAGTGGTTCGTGATTAGTGTGAATGATGGTCTCCTTTCCAATTAGATAGTGCTTACATTTCTTAATAGCTTGAACTGAGGCATAGAGTTCATTTTCATATGTAGGGTAGTTCAAGACTCAACCATGGAACATTTCAAAATGATAACATATTGGCGTTGCTCCTTGCATCAAAACTGCTCCCATAGCATATCCACTTGCATTTATCTCCAATTTGAAAGGCTTATGGAAGTTGGTTAATGCAAAAACTAGTTCTTGACTATTCTTTCATTTGATCTTCTCAAAATATTTTTACTTATTCATTCCCCACTTGAAACCCTTATTGGTGGATGTTATGGCATGGAGAGGTGCAACCACAATTGAAAAAGGAAGCTATGAACTTTCAAAGGTATTGTGTTTCTCCCCAAATATCCTAAATTCAATGATATTTGTAGGATTTATCCACTTGGTGATGGCATCAATCTTTGTAGGATCAATCTTAAGTTCTCCTCCACCAATTACTTACCCCAAATACACCATAGGTTGTTGATAAAATTCACATTTCTTAATGTTTGCCAACAATTGATGTTTGTTCAAGGTCTATAACACCTGCTTGAGTTGTGTAATATGCTCTTCCCACATAACATTATAAACCAATATATCATTAGTAAACACACTATTATAGATGAATCTATAAAAGGATGCAATACATCATTCATCAAACTCATAAATGTAGTTAGTGCCTTACACAAACCAAAAGGCATTATTAACCAACCATATAGACCTTTCCTAGTCTTGAAGGTCTTCCAGGTGTCTTCTTCCTTACCTGATGGTATCCTAATTTGAGATCCAAATTGGTGAAGTACATCGCATGATGTAACTGATCTAGTAAATCATCGATCCTTGGAAGAGGGTATTGATTCTTGAGGGTGATCTTATTAAGAGATTTGTAGTCAATACACATCCTCCAAGGACCATCCTTCTTGGCTGCTATGATGATAGCCATAGGTGACCCACAAGGTGAGGTACTTGGTTGGATTAATCCCTGCTCCAAAAATTGTTGCAGCTGCTCCCAGAACATACTGTCTGCATAGTCCAGTGGTTGGCAATGAAGAATCGGGCACTAGTTGTATCTCATTCTCCACTTCCCTCTTAGGAGGTATCCATTTAGGCTCTTGAAATACTTCTCTGCATGATTGTAAATGGTTCTTTGATCGATGTTTCTTTTCTCTAGTACATCCCTCAAGACATGGATTTACCTTTATTGATTCACCTTCTTGCTAATTATGTCTTAAGAAAATAAATACAAAATTTCTACTTGAGGTAATAAGCTTCTTGGCTGGGTTGGTAGCTACCAAAGAAATATTTGATTTACATTTGTGTGTATTTATAATGAACTATTTCCCTTACTTCATCAAACAATATTGGTTTTTATCTCCTCATGAATATTGCATCCCTCATATACATGTAGCGGATTCCAAACACTACACCAAAAACGTCAAGTGGTATTGTATCTATCTGCACTTCATCAATATAATCTGCACTTATGGAAATTTAGTCTTGCACTATTTTGTGACTCTAATTTATGCATCCTTATTTACCCACCCCAATGGGAGGGGATATGGTGATCATGAAATTCCAAGCCAAGCATACTTAGAAGGTCTTCTTGTATGAGATTGGTCTGTGAACCAAAATCAAATAGAGCATCCACCTTTTCACCTAAATATTTATGTGAAGGGTTTCTTCATCTCCTTCTCTTCCTTGAGATGGAGGCTACTTTGATTCACTTCCTTATGTACCGTAGTGCAGAAAATATTCTCATATACATCCGACCTACTCTCCACTTGGTTTCCTAAATCCATGGCCAACATGTTCTTCTTCTTGGCATCCTTCTTGCAGTTCTTTGGGTTCATCTCTGGATTCAACTTCAAACACTTGTCTTAAGTGTGACCATCAATGTTGCAATGATTGTAGTGGTTCTTTACATCCTTGCACTAATGTGTTATGGTTGTAGTCTTCTTATCTTTCATTTTCCCCTTCTTCCCATCCTTGGAAGTATGTAGGTGCTCCTTATGCTTGGCTCTACCTAGCTACCCTTTTTTCTTATCCATATTCTCTAGATATTGTACTTGCACACATGCCTCATCAACAGTTCTAGGATTGAAGAGAATCACTTGCCTCCTTAAATGACTCTGGAGACCACCCATATACTTGAGAAGTACATCTGATTTCTTGGGAGATACACTCAACATAATGGCCATTTTTCTAAACTCAATGGTGTACTCTTCTACACTTTTCCCTTGCCTTTGTTAGAAGTAATGCCAATGGATCCATTGGTTCTCTTCATACCCAATAGGGTAAAACTGGGAGTTGATGAGTGTTTCAAATTCCTTCCACTTAGTTAACAGGGGATCACCCTTCAGTCTAAGTGTTTCCATGTGGGTTTCTCACCAAGTTAGGGAATGGCCTTCCAACTTTAGTCGAGAAAATGATATAGTTTTCTCCTTTGATATGTTATGGACACTAAAATAAACTTCTAACTATTGCAACCACTGATTCAACTTAATAGTATTGATCTCACCTTGATAGGGATTGATGTCCACTTTTGCTTCCACTTTAAACTAATATTGGGAATAACTATTTATATTGGAACTTGATTTCTCTTTCTCTGGCATTTTTTCAACTCCTATTCTTGGTCTTCAGTGTCCCCTGACTTCCCATCTGAGCCTTCCTCCAATTTTTATCTGCCAAACTCACAAAAGGTCCAAACTTGATCTCTAGAGCCTCCATGACAATTGTCATATTTCTAGAGATATCAATGACCTGATTTTGTAGCTTTGTAAATCACTCTTCATATTCACCCCTCAATTCTTCATTGGACTAATCTACCATGGCTAGGGTTTGAAGACTTCTTTATTTTTCCAATTCCTAGATATTGCAATTTCCCACAAAACCCCAAAGAAAACTGCTTTGATACCAATATGGTCTATAAACTGTTGTGGATATTCCACTATAAACATTTCGACTTAACATATCTTACAACTTTATGCAAACTCTTAGTTATGTAGTGTTTACTGAATATTTAAGATTCATTATTGTTAGCTTAATCTCACTTAATGCTAAAATATACTGAAATTGAAAGGAAAATAGCTAGAGAAAAATAACACACCACACATCCAAATAAATAATACAAGATATACCCTAGGAAAACCCACTATGGGTAAAAACCAAGCCAAAAGTGAGGTCTATGCCTTTCTCTTTTCTTCTCCAATATACAATGCAAATACAAATAAAGTGGTACTCACTATAGAGTTATCTATGACATTGTGGCCTGTATGGCTCCTACATGATCTCCTACTTCCTCTTTTATGGCTCCTACATGATCTCCTACTTCCTCTTTTATGGCTCCTACATGATCTTCCACTTCCAATGCAAATACAATAATACCATAAGACTATGTGGCCTATGTGGCCTGTATGGATCCTACATGATCTCCTACTTCCTTGACTCTTTCTCAATTATGGAATAATACAATAATACCATAAGACTACCAAGTTAGAGCATGACCCCGCAAATTTAGTTGAGAAAATTATATATTTTTATGCTTTGCTATGTTATGGACACTAAACAAAACTTCTAACTATTGCAACCACTGATTCAACTTAATAGCAACGTTCTCACATTGACAAGGATGATTACCCACTTTTTCTTCCACTATAAAGATAGTCGATTGGGAAGAACTATTGTTGTTGGAACTTGGTTTCTCTTTCTTTGGCATTTTTTTCAACTCATTTTCTGTGTCTTCAGTGTCCCCCAATTTCCCATCTAAGCCTACCTTCGAGTTAGATTTGCCAAACTCATTGAAAGGTCCAAATTTTCTCTCTAGAGTCGCCATGAGGATTGACATATTGCAAGAGATATTAATTTCTTGTATTTCTAGCTTCATAAATTTCTCTTCATATTTTCCCCTTGATTCTTCACTGGACTCATTCGCCATGGCTAGGGTTTGGAGATTTTTTTTCTTATCCCGCCAACTCCTAGATCTTGCAATTTCCCACAAAACCCAAAGAAAACTGCTTTGATACCAATATGATCTGTAAAATGCCATGGATATTCCACTAGAATAGTTTGTCACAACAAATATTACAACTTTTTGCAAACTCTTTGTTATGCGATGTTTACTATAGATTTAAGATTCGTTATTGTTAGTTTAGTCTCACAAAATGCTAAAATAAATTAAAACTGGAAGAAATATCCGCACCTCCACAAAAATAACACAATATATATCCTGGGAAACCCACTATGGGGAAAAAACAAGCCAGAAGTGAGGACTACGCCTTGCTCTTTTCTCCTCCAATATTCAATGTAAATGCAAAGAAAGTGGTACTCTCTATGGAGTTACATATGACACTATTGTATGTATGGATCTTACAGGATATCCTACTTCCAATGTTATTATCTAATATCCACTCCCTATATCTTTCTTAGCTACATAAAAATACAATAATACCATAAGAATGGAACCCCCTTCTTCTCCTAGTGGCCCACTATTTAACAATGTCATGATAGTCATCTACTGTTAGTTTTATGGTTTTTCCATGTCTCAAATCCCAATTAGGGTTAGGGTTTTGGACTCTATAGAATGTTCTTGAAAGTCCACACTTGACTAGATCCACATGTTTTGGTAATGAGAGTTGACATGGAATCCACTTGGTACCTTGGTGGTCAATAGGATAGGTCAACTTGTAGGAGGCATAACTTCCTCATACAAACTCCAATTGAGGTGATTGTTGCCTCATTTGAAATCTCTTGGAGTGTAGAATAAATTTGAGGGGGTATGAACTATGTTCAATATTTTTTAATGCTGAAATACATTGTTTAATCCCTCAAATGAGCCTCATAAGGTTCTTGACCCGAAATCTGCAAAGTAAGACTTGCCCCTAAAATGGGACCTACAAGCCAATTTATCCAATATTTCCACCTAGAAAGCACCAAATAGATGACAAATCATATATTGATATATTTTGGATCATACCTCCCCATTTTTGGAGGATTTTGGTCCCCAAAATATTTTACTAAATGAGCTGAGGAAATTTTTTCTCTACATTCTCCCTACACTACCATTTAGCCTTTCCTGGAAGTTATCCTTTCAACCCAACCTACCAAAGTTCATACTGTACTCATTTGGTTGTTTTGGATTTCTTCTGTAAAATTGTATATACTAATAAATTTTCCTAAGCTTCTAGTGCTAAGTCCTCTACAAAAGGTTATACCTACTCAGGTTCCTAGTCCAACATGGGTGGTTCAAAGAGTTTCAGATTTTCCACTTTCACTATTGAGTAAATGTGCATATATGGGGGTAGATGAGTATGCAAACATTATCTCCTACCTTCTCCAACACCTCAAAAGGAACATACCATAGTGCCTTGATCTTCTTAACAGGACCTTGTAGTCTCTCCTTATTCAAGTGTAGCCAAGATTTGTCTCCCACATTGAATGCTTTCTTAGCCCTGTATTGGTCATGCCTAGTATTGTACTTTTCTTATGGATTCTTCAATGTCTCATGTACTTGAAAATGGATTTTCTTGATCTCATCAATGAATTTTTTATCTCTTAATTCTTCACTTATGGTGACTTCCCTCACTCCCCCTTGTTCTCCATATATAACATCTAGAGGTGAAGGTGGTAGATATCTATTTTTTTTTCAAAGGGGTTCTTACCAATGGAAGTGTGGACTTCGCTGTAATAGGATTGCAATACATTATAGGAGTGTTAGATGTATATCAAATTCTCATCCCAGATCTTTAGATTCTTTTGAACATAACCCCTCAAAAGCTAAACCAATGTCTTGTTCACCACTTCTGTTTGCTCATCTGTTTGTGGATGAAAAGCTATAGACCTTTTCAAATTAGTGTCCATATTCTCCCAAAGTGTAGTCCAAAAGGAACTGAGAAATATAGTATCTCTATTTGAGATGATTCTTCTTGGTATCCCACAGTGCATCCATACCTTTTCAAAGAACAATTTTGCAACATCTTGTCCTTTGATGGTCTTTGTACAAGCCATTAGAATGCACATACTACTAAACTTGTAAAATACCACAAATAGATAGTCATGTCCCTTCTTGGTTATTAACATACACCCACAAAATCCATGGATATTCTCTCCTAGGGTCTAGTAGGTACAAGTAAGGGATGGCAAAGACCTTGCTTCATATTGTTGGGCTTGCTTGTACAACATAGTATGCATTCTCTAATAATATGAGCTACATCTTCTTGCATTCTAGGCCAATAAACATACTTTTGTAAGTTGGAAACTATCTTCCCAACACCAAATTCCACACAACTTTGGAGGTGCAAGCCTTTTTAATGAGTTGCAAGCTCTCACCTTTAGGGACATAGATATTTTCCAGCTTGTAGAGTAACCCATCATCGAGATGATAGTCAGCCTTGTTGTCACCTTCTTCTACATGGAATTAGCCTTACAGCTGTTGAAATACCTCCTTGAAGTCCTCATTTTTTGTGTACTCCTCCTTGTATGCATCATGGTTGAAAGGATTCATATGCACAAGATTACCCAAAGCTGTGATCATGGTTGTAGGTGACCTTGAGAGCATGTATGTTATCTTGTTTTGTACTTCCCTTTTTATATTTGATTATTAGATTGAATTGTTGTAAAAGTCTCATCCACTTGTAGTGTCGGGTTTGTTTAGCTTACTGTGGGCCTACAAACATTGCAACGGTCGGTGATAAGTGTGAATGATGGTCTCCTTTCCCATTAGATAGTGCTTCCATTTCTTAAAAACTTGAGCCAATGCATAGAGTGCCTTGTCATATGTAGATTAGTTTAGGACTCTTCCATGGAAAATTTTAGAATGATAGCATACTAGCCTTCCTCCTTGCATCAAAATCACTCCCATAGCATATCCAAGTGAATCGGTCTACATTCTAAAAGGATTATGCAAGTTGGGAAATGTAAGAATTGGTGCCGATGTAATCTTTCAATTGAGCTCTTCAAAGGATTTCTACTAATTCTTTCCCAATTGGAAAACCTTGCTACTATCTGTTATCAGACGGGGAGGTGAAATCACACTTGAAAAGGAGGTTATCAACTTTAGAAGGTATTGTGATGCCCCCCAAAAGATCCCTACTTTAGTGATATTTGTAGGAGTTTTCCACTTGGTGATGCCCTCCAACTTTGTAGGATCAATCTTAAGTTCTCCTCCATCAATCACATACCCCAAATACACTAAAGGCTGCTAAGAAAATTCACATTTATTAAGGTTTTCCAGCAATTGATGTTTTTAAGGATCTCTAACACCTACTTGAGATGTGAAATATGCTCTTCCTAGTTAGCACTATAAGCCCGTGTATCATCTAAATACACTATTACAAATGAATCTATAAAAGGACGTGATACATCATTAATCAAACACATAAATGTAGCTGGTGCATTACACAAACCAAAAGGAATTACTAACCATTCATATATACCTTACCTAGACTTGAAGGCAGTCTTCCAGTTGTCTTCTTCCTTCACTCACACCAGTGGTATCCTGATTTAAGATCCAACTTGGTGAAGTACTTGGCTTGTTGCAACTAATCTAGCAAATCAACAATATTGGGAAGAGGGTATCGATTCTTGAGGGTGGTCATATTTAGAGCTCTATAGTCAATACACATCCTCCAAGTCCCATCCTTCTTGGGTACTATGGTGATAGGTGACCCACAAGGTGAGGCGCTTGGTTAGATTAGTCCCTACCACAACGGTTGCTACAACTGCTTCTTCACTTCTTCTGCTTCTAGAATGGTCTGTCTATACAATCCAATGTTTGGAAATGGAAAATTAGGAAATAGTTGTATCTTGTTCTCCACTTCCCTCTTAGGATGTATCCCTTTAGGGTCATGGAATACTTCTTTATATTCCTACAAAATATTCTCCAACCGATGTTTCTACTCTCCAACACATCCCTCCAAAGATTCCTTTAGTTTTATTGATTCACCTTATTGCTAATTATGTCTTAATAAAATAAATACAAAAATTCTACTTGAACTAATAAGTTTCTTAACTTGGTGGCCCTTACTAGAAATATATTCAATTTAATTTTATGTGTATTGATGATGAGAGATTTCCCATCCTTGATCAAGTAGTATTGGTTTTCTCTGCTCATGAAGATTGCATCCATCATATACATGTAGGAGCTTCCAAATACTACACCATAAACATCAAGTGGCATTATATCTACCTCCACTTCATCGATATCACCTGCACTTACAACAAATTTAATCCTGCACTATTTTGTGATCCTATGTTTTGCATCCTTATTTACCCATCCCAATGGGTAGGGGCTAGGATGATCATGAAATTCCAATCCAATCTTACACACCAGGTCTTTCTATGAGTTTGGCTTGTGATCCCAAATCAAATAGAGCATCCACCTTGATCTTTTTTACCTGAATCTTAATGTGTTATCCTTTTGTCGTTTCCTTCTCTTCCTTCGGATGGAGGCTACTCAGATTCACATCCTTCCGTGCTATACTATAGACAAACTTCTCATCTATATCTGATTTACTCTCTACTTGGTTGCTTGAATCCATAGCCAACATGTTCTTCTTCTTGGCACCCTTCCTATGGTTCTTTGGGTTTATCTCTAGATGTAGCTTCTAGTACTTGTCTTCAGTGTGACCTTCAATGTTACAATGATTGTAGCGGATCTTTAGATTCTTACATTGATGTGTTGTGGATGTAGTCTTCTTATATTTTCCTTTTCCTTTCTTCTTCCCATCCTTGAAGTTATCTAGATGTTCTTTTTACTTGGAACTACATGGCTGCCTATTCTTCCCATCCATATTCTCTATATATTCTCTAGATACTATACTTGCAGACATGCCTCATTGACAATTCTATACTTGAAGAGCATCACTTGAATCCTTAAATGAATGTGGAGACCACCCAGATACTTGAGAATTACATCTAGGTTTTTGGGAGATATAACCAACATAATGGCCATTTTTCTAAAGTCAATGGTGTAGTCTTGTACACTTTACCCTTTCCTTTGTCGAAAGTAATGCAACATATCCATTAGTCCTCTTCATATCCAATAGGGTAAGACTAGGACTTAATGAGGTTTTAAATTCTCCCCACTTAGTTATTGGGGGATCACCCTCTTGCCTAAGCACCTCGTTATAAATTTCCCACTAGGTTGGGGCATGGACCTCCAACTTCAATTGAGAAAATCATATATTTTTCTCCTCTGCTGTGCTATGGACACTAAAATAAAATTCTAACTGTTGCAACCACTGATTGAAATTAATATAATTGATATCACCTTGATAGGGCTTGATGTACACTTTTGCTTCCACTTTAAACTGAGATTGGGAAGAACTATTGTTGTTGGGAAGAACTATTGTTGTTGGAATTGGTTTCTCTTTCTTTGGAATTTTTTTCTACTCCTTTTTTGGGTCTTTAGTGTCCTTTGATTTCCTGTTTGATCCTACCTCCAAGTTAGATCCGCTAAATTCATTGAAAGGTCCAAACTTTCTCTCCATAGCTGCCACGAGGACTAATATCTTGCAAGAGATATTAATGACTTATATTTCCATCTTTGTAAATCACTTTTCATATTCACCCATCGACTCTTCACTAGACTCATCCACCATGGCTAGGGTTTGAAGATATTTTCTATATTTTGGCAACTCCTTGATCCTGCAATTTCCCACAAAACCCCAAATAAAACTGCTTTGATACCAATATGATCTGTAAACTACCGTGGATATTCCACTGGAATAATTCATGATAACAAATCTTACAAATTTATGTAAACTCTTAGTTAATATGTAGTGTTTACTGAAGATTTAAGATTAATTATTGTTAGCTTAATCTCACAGAATTTTAAAATAAACTAAAACTGGAAGGAAAATAGCTAGAGCAAAGTAACACATCCACACATACACACAAATAACAAAATATATACCTTGGGAAAACCCACCATGGGGAAAAACCCAACTAGAAGTGAGGACTATGCCTTGTTATTTTCTTCTCCAATATGTAATGAAAATACAAAGAAAGTGGTAATATATATGGAGTTACCTATGACATTGTGGCATGTATGGTTCCTACATGATATCCTACTTCCTCTATTATGCTATAATATACACTCCCTCTCTCTTGCTTCGCTATGGAACAATACAATAATACCATAAGCATGGAACCCCATTCTTCTCCTAGTGGCCCAATATTTAACAATGTCCTAATAGCTATCTAGGGTTAGTCTTGGGGTTTTTGCATGCCTCAAATCCTATCCAGGGTTAGGATTTTGGACCCTATAGAATGTTCTTGAAATTTGATACGTGACTAGATCCACATATGTTGGTAATGAGAGTTGGCATGGAATCCACTTAGTACCTTGGTGGTCAACATGATAGGTCAAATTATGGGGGACATAACTGCCTCATACAAACTCCGATTGAGGTGATTTTTGTGCCATTAGAAATCTCTTAGAGTGTAGAAAAACATTAAGGGGGTAAGAACTATATGTTCATGGGGCCTACAAAGTAATCCATAACATAAAATGGGCCCTACAAGCCAATTAATCCAATCTTTCAACCCATACAACACCAAATAGATGGAATATCATATATTGATCCATTTCGGATCATCTGACTAATAAAAAATGAGATAAATAAAAAAAATAGAAAATAAATCATAAGGTAAAAATTAGTTGGTGTACTACTAAATTAATATTCGTCTAAGATTACTATCTATCTTAGCACAAACATATCAATTATCAAAATCTTTTTAAATTATACGGTTCCTCTCTTCGTATGATTGGATTATAGTATGTATAATTCTTATCTAAATGGAACATTTAGGTATCAAAGATAGTTAACAAAAGAGTAAAGAGAATATGGAACTTCTTCCATTCAAATCTTTAGTTATTCAAGTTTTTTTTATGCCTAGTAAAATAACAAATAGAATATGAGTGTTTTCAATTCAAATTCTTGAATAGAATATGGTTAAGGGAAGATGGTGGAAGTGTTGCAAGGTCAATGATTTTGATATTAAGAATACATAAAATTTTAGGGTCTAAATTTAGTCCATGGCCTAATTTTCCATGTTATTTTCCCACAAAAACAATTCACTAATTTTCAATTTTTTTCTATAATGATTTGTTGAAATTATATAAGATAAAATTACTTTATGCTAAAGGGTGTTCTCATGAAGATGGGTTACACTTTTTGGAAATCCATGATGGAGACATATTTCCCCAAACAATAGCTCAATCAAGGTAATTTTAAGCCCTCGATCGAGGGATTTGCTAACATAAAAATATAAAACACTCAGTTCATGGGGCCCACATATTGTGTGTTCATTTCAACCCCCGACCGAGACTTGGAAAGCATCCCCGATGACCACCACCATTGAACCAGCTACCACAACCAACTAACCAATGACAACCCACCCATGGCAGTGACCTCAACACTGAAAAATAACATCTGAAAAGAGAGGTAATCCATATATTTAAACTTGAAATTTTAATTTATAATTGTATTTAATTAATTTTTAAAATTTCAATTGTAATTTCAATTAAATTTTTATCAACCGACAACATTTATGCTATCAGTTTTTATTTTCAAATGTGTATCGACAAGCATAATTGCTACCGGATTTTTTCGAATCCTCCAACAATGAATGGAGGATTGAACAAATCCAATACATACACAATTGAAAATAAAACTGACAACATAAAATTTGCCATTTTTTTAATAAATTGCATGATAATATAAAATTAAAGTAAAAACTTAATTAAAAATAGTTTATTTTCAATTTCATGAACCCTAAACCCTAAACCGATAATGCTTATGCTGTTGGTTTTATTTTTAAATGCATATGGGAAAGCATAATTGCGACCAGATTTTTTCAATCTTCTGACATTGCACTGGTGATTGAAAAATGTCCATAACATCACAATTGAAAAAAAAACCAGCAACATAAACGTTGCCGTTTTTTTTCCAATAAATTGTCATACATATTATTACTTTTAACATAAAGTGAACCAAGAAAACCTTGGAAAAAATTATAACCCCATACATATTATACACTTGTAAACCATTATGCCTTACAACATACTACCATTTAGCCAAATGAATTTCTTCACTTACATATATTTTATACCCCAAAGGAATTTGATGCATAACTTTATGATTTTCCAAATAAACTTCCTTAACATATATTTAACATATATGTTAATATATTTAACATATAAATTTAACATATATGTTAATATTAACATATTTTGTTTCCATGTGGTTCAGGACACTAGAGATCGGTGCTCGCTACGTCCACAGATCCCTCCCCGAAATCCGTGAGGGAACATGGGATGGTTGAAAATTTCGAAACATTAGGGGCTCAACAACAAGAGCATATTATATATCCACTTAAGGGCTCACCATGTCACTTACAAGGAATTGAACCTGGGTGGGGGGATACCAATCATTCCTCCCAACCACCCAAGCTACATCCAATGGACACATGTTAATATTAACATATATTAACATATATGTTAAATATATTGTAATATATGTTACTATATTGTTGGTAGTAACCTATGTGTCACTCAATATCCTTATGAGCATTATTTGTGACCAAAGACATCACTTTCCATACATACAAAAATAGTGAGATCCCAAGACCCATTCCTAGTGCACAATACTTAAAATTGCACACATATGATACTCATAGGTCAAACATTGAATTTATATGTTTTTTGTGGTGGTTCAGTGCCTCGTTCGTGGCCCATCAACCATAGAATCTACACTTATTCCCTAATACACTAGTTTTAGTCCCCAAACCATGGTTAAGGCCTTAAGTTCCATTCTTGTTGAGTAAAACATCATAATAACACCCGCATTCCACTTGTAGGCCAAATATTTCATTTATAGGACATGTGACATAATTCGGGGCACTATGCATGGACCATTGATGACATCAAAGAATATGTTATTGTTTATGACCCTGGTTTCCATTCTTAAACCATGAGCCTAGACCATCATAATCATTTACAGTATGAAAAACCCTGTAATGATTCCCATATTATACTTGTAAGCCAAAGATTTCATTTACAGAGTATGTGTGGTGGTTTAGGACCATATGCACGGTCATGATCCCTAAATGCATATTTTAGGAACTAAGGCATTTGTTCTCATTGTCAAACTATGGCCAAGGATATAAGACCCTTATGTGGTGCACAAAAACTTATAATGCAACCATATTAGACTAGTGGAACAAATATTCCTTTATAGGTCCTATGTGGTGGTCTGGAACCTTGTGCATGGTCCATGACACTAAAAGGATATTTTAGGCCCTAACACATTGTTGTTCCTCCTTGGATAGTGACAAGGGATCCTAGACACATTTGTGGTGCAAAAATCCTTGCAATGGCACTAATATTACACTCATGGGACAAAGTTTCTTTGTACAATGCATGTGTAGTGGTTTAGTACCTTGTGCATGGCCCATAATCCCTAAAGCATATTTTAATCTCTAATATGAACTGTTGTTTCTCCTCAAACTGTGACCAATGACCCAAGGCCAATCTATGATGAAAAAAAGCTCACAATGACACATATTTTATACTTGTGGGAAAAGTATTCCTTCTATAAGGAATGTGGTGGTTTTGGACCCCATACATTGCCAACACTCATTACTCATGTTTTAGGCCCTAAGCAATTCATTTTCATCCTCAAACAATGCTTAGGCCCCGAGGCTCATCTAAGGTGTGAAACACCTAGTAATGGTACCCATATTAAACCCATGACCCAAAATTCTCTTTACAAACCATGTGTAGTGATTTATGACCCTATGCATGGCCCATGAGCAAACATATTTTATGCCCTAATACATTTTTATCCTCGGACCATAATCAAGGCTTAAAGACCCATTTGTAGTGCACAAAACTCCGTAATGGTTCCCATATTAAACCCATGGTCTAAATATTCTCTTGATAGAGCACATGTGGTGGTTTGGGACAATTTTCATGGCCCATGAGCCCTAAAAGACTCTTTTGTAGCATAAGACAATAATATTCTCCTTGAGCCATAGTTAAGGTCCCAAGCCATATTTTTTGTGAACAAAACCCTATAATGAAAATCATATTACACTTGTAGACAAGGAAACCTTTTTAGGTTCCATACTTTTTAAAAGTATAAAAAACTTGGTGAATCTTACTAATTCTTAAAAATTCCAACTATAAAATGTTTGGCATTTTTTGTTCAAATAATCAAATTCACAAGGATTTTATGAAGCTTCTAGAAAATTTACCCTTTTTTGTGTAAAATAAATTTATCCTATACAATTTGGGGGAATCGTTTTTTGAAAAAACTGGAAATTGGTGCATCTTGTTTTGAAAAATATGGAAATTGGTGCATCTTTTTTTGAAAAAAATGGAAATTGGTGCATCTTTTTTTGAAAAAAATGGAAATTGGTGCATCTTTTTTTGAAAAAGAATTATTGAAAATTAGCCTAATGAAAAAATTTAGCCCCTAAAAGTTTCCATGTTTTAGATCAAATTATCCCTATATAGGGCATGTGCGATGGTTCTGGACCCTATGAACGTCCCACTAACCCCAAAATCATCTTTTAAGCCCTAATATGCTGGTTTCCTCCTTGAACCATAATTATGGCACAAAGAACAATTTGCGATGCATAAAAAATTGTAATGGCATCTATATTACACTCATAGGCCAAGTATGTTCTTTATAGGGAATATATGGTGGCTTGGGACCATGATCATGGCCCATGGTCCCTATTATATGCTAGGCCCAATGACATTGATTTTCATCTTTAGAGAATGGCTAGGGCCCTGGGACTCATCCTTGGTGCATAAAGGCTCACCATGACATCTATATACACTTGTATGTCAAATACTCCCTTTATAGGGTATCTATGGTTATTTGTGAATCTATGCATTGTCCATGGACCCTAATATAATTTTTAGGCCCTTAAATACTAATGTTCACCTCAAGCCACATCCAAGTCCCTAAGACCTACTTGTGGTGCAAAAACATTATAATGGTGTTGATATTAGACTCATGTGACAAAAAATACTTATATAGGGCTTGTGTTGTGTTTTTTGAAATGATGTGTCTCATGATCCTAAAATTTTATTTTAGGCCCTAAAACATTCATTTTCATTCTTAAATTGTGGCCAGGGCCCTGAGACCCATCCCTTACATGATAAATTTCATAATGATGCCCATATTCCACACACCATCTAAATATTTCCTTTATAGGTGTTGTGTGGTGATTGAGATAGCACATGATCCTTAAAATAATCTTTTAGGATGTATTAAAATGCTCATTTTCATCGTGAAATCATGGACAAGTACCACAGACCCATATGTGGTGTACACAACCTAATAGTTGTGCCCATATTATAGACATGGGAAAACTAATATACGTAGAGGGATTATGTGGTGGTTTGATACCCTGTTCATGGCGCATGAGCCATAAATTCATCTTTAAGCCGTAAAATGTTCATTTCCATCCTCAAATCACTATTAAAACTTCAAGAATGATTTGTCGTGTGTAAAACATTGTTGGAACCCATATTGTACTCATGGACCAAATATTCTCTTTACACGACATATGTGTTGGATTGGAACCATGTGCATGGCCCATGAGCCTCGAAAGAATATTTTATACCCCAAGACACTAGTGTTCCTCCTCAAACCATGGATAGGGTCCTTAAACCATACCTGGTGTACAAAACATCAGAATGGTGTCTATATTACACTTATTATCCAATGATCCCCTTTATAGGGAAATGTGGTGGTTTGGGGCCCTATGTGTGTCCCATGAGCCATAAAGTATACTTTAGGATGTAATATGTTGGTGTTTCTCCTTGGACCATGGAAATGGCCCTAAGACCCATAAATTATGGGAAAAACCTTGTATTGGCATCGATATTACACTCACGGAACAAAGATTCCGTATATAGGGTATGTGTGGTGTTTTGGGACCCTATGAATGGTTCATGAACAATAAAATCATATTTTATGGACTTAAGATGTTGGTGTTCCACCTTAGTAAGTTTCTAGGGCCCTAAGACCCATATATGGTGCTTAAAACCTCATAACGATGTTGATATTACATTGATCATCCAAATATTCCCTTTAAAAACCATGTGCATGACTAATGAACCCTAAAAACATATTTTAGGACCCAAGGTGTTAAATGTTTTGACCATCAAAACATGGTCTTGGCCATGATACATGTCATTGGTATGAAAAACCTCATAATGTTGGCCATATTAGATTCATGGGTCAAATATTCCCTTTATAGGGACTATATGGTGATTTGGCATCTTACACATATCCTGGGAGCCATAATAGCATCATTTGTTCCCTAAAATGCTGGTGCTCCTCATCAACCATGATTAAGGCCTTGAGACTCATATGTGGCATACAAAACCTCATAATGGTGTTGATATTTCACTTGTAGGCCAAATATTCCATGTATAATGCATTTGAGGGAGTGGTCCAAGCCTCCCTATATTCTACATGTAGTTCTAAAATATTAGAGTGTGATATATTATTACACTTACTAGAGATCTTGTTAGTTGCTTCTTCCAAATTTATCCCAACTAATTCCTAAGAGATATATGATGTACACTAAACTTGTGCATTTGGCATATTCATAAACAACTTGAAAATATTTAAATCTATCACTCTATATGATTTCTCTTCATTATTTGATGCAGATCCTTCTCCAAAGTGGGGTTCTTTACTTCGTGAGAGGCATAGCTTTGGACCGTCATGTGATGGTACACGCCCCACATATTGCGAGAGGAGTCGTATGTGTTGTTCATATAATTTTGTTCTTATTAAGTTATCTATACGTAAATTATTGTACGCGTAATCATTAATGTTTGTTTTTACTTTCATATGCACCCCGCCTTCTAGGCATGAGGCCACACCACCATCTAGTGGTCATGGTATTGGTATCAGTATTTCTAGTGTTTCCCTTGAGGGTCAGAGTACCCATACCTCTTTAGAGTGTAGTGAGGAGGTGTCTCACGACACATGTACATTAAATGCATATATATTTCTTGTTCAATTATCAATATCTTTAATTTAGAATGCTTGAATTAACACACACACACACACACACACACACACACACACATATACCCACACTGGACTTGGTCCTATGACTCCACCTTCTACTTCATGGGAGGATGAGGGCATGGATCACCATCGATGATATCACATTTCAGTGTGATTGGATGCGCACCATGATTGATTATATTCCACACGATTATCCCATAGACAATCGATGTGGATGATGTTAGAGGCCATTGATGAGTTGTTGGCCCTCTACTGAAGGGAAATACTACTTAGTGACACTTTGCATACTGCATGCATGAGGAGGATGATCCAAGTATTGGGTCAGATAAATGGGAGGCGATGAAATCCACAATGAAAGGAAACGATGTGAGGGGTACACTATTTGATATCCCTCTTGGCCGCGCAAGTGGACATCCACTTAGAATCAGAGAGTTTAAGCTTGAGGCTACAATGATTTATATATATGATAGATTTATTGGAGTATGGGGCATGTTCCCCCACCATGGGTAGGTCCCATTGTAATTTTCAAAGCAGATATATGCAAAGTTTATTTTAGGCATGCATCTCGACTACATGAGAACACCATCAACTTTCTATGGAGTTAGTAGGGGACATAGTTATGAGCATCTCGGAGCTCGCATAGACCATGCTTCTATACCACCCCGTACAAGGTTGCTACCCATCCCTAGGAGGAGTATTATTAGGTCAGAGGACACAACTGAGCCAACATAGCTCATAGCAGAGGTGAGGGATATAATGGTAAACACCATGTGCACTGCATTGAATAGTGTTGTACATGATGTATATGGGGAGAGATCTAAACCACCCACTAGACCTGCAGAGTTTGAGATACAATGAGTGGACAATGTTATAATTGAGATGGTTGATTGTGATACTTTACTACATTATGCTAGGACAACCAAGGATGCATACTTTCAGTTGTACGAGAGATGTAGGCCACTATCAATAGGGAATGTATATTTTTGTACAATTATGTATACTCAAAGTTTTATCATTATCTGTCATTAATTGATCATCTTAATACATGTATCTAAATGAATCAATTAAGAAACGCTTTGTTGTTTTTTAGTGATCCATGTAGGAAACCACATTTATGGACAAGCTCAATGCCACTGAGCTATCAATTGGGAATCCAAGTGTTCCTTCTGCTAATGTCTTTGTGGTATATGCTAATTCTCATCCTAACTTTCAACTACATATGTGTACAATTGGAATTATTTTATCCTAACTTTCTTCATGTCTCTTGTTCAAATTGTACTGGGTAGAGGCAAGGGTATTTCCCATGATCCTCCACCTACATGTCGCATGCCACCATGCATGATACACAATATCCCTCTAGTTCCGACCATCCACCCCCACTTGATGAGGTACTGTAATTTATGATTCAAATCAAAATAATCTAAGTTAATCATCAATTTATAATGTGCATTTATTAATCTATCTGATTACATGTAATGTAACCATACACAAGCACATGTATAGGGGGTGTTGATGCTGCACTCATGTGGACACATGACTAGGGTTCATCGATTCAATGGGGTCCTGATGAGGGCCCATCGATGATCCTAGGAGATGCCACACAAACAGAGATGGCACAAATCACCATCGACTTGAGCCAGGTGAGTTGATCCATCGACTTAAAATTTTAAAAAATTGTCATCTTATAAATTTTGTAATAAAATCTAACTAACTTGTAGAGTTCAAAATTTTAACATTTGCAGTTCGGTGAAATCGACACCCTTTTTGATAGTATAGCGTGCCATGGACATGGGCCTAGTGTAGGTGATGGTGGTGGTCATGATGGTCACACAGTCGATCACGGGCTTGGTATAGGGGATGGTGGTGGTGGTTATTGAGTTGATGACATACACACTGTACTATTTTTTTATTGTTATGCATATAGACTTAATTTTTTTATGAACTGAATGGATTGTTAAACTATTTTATATCATATTGATTCATGTGTATGATGTCTTTTGTTTATGTCGATGAGTATGATTCATGTGTATGATGTAATTCTATTTATTTATTATTTATGTCAATGTATTTTATATTAAATATAATTATAATTACAAGTTAGTATTAATTTATCTCACTTATAATTGCAAGCTACAATATCATTTATAATTACAATTTCACGATTACAAATTATAATTACAATTATATCTACAAATTACAATCTCATTGACAAATTTGCAATTACAACAAAAAATTACAAGTTTACAATTACGTTTACAAATTAATTTACAAAATTGCAAAATTACAATTAAAAATTACAAACTTGCAAATCTTCAAATTTCAATTTCAATTACAAGTTTACAATTACAAAATACTCTTACAATTACAATTTTGCAATAACAAGATACATAGAGCAATACTTTTTAAATTAATATATTATTGATTTTTTTTGGAGAATTCTTAAAATAATCTCTTTTTCATGTCTATTTAAAATGATGAATATCTCAATAATCACGTTCCTTAAAAATTATCTAAAATATAATGAAAATGTCAATAGTAATAGAATATGTAAAAGCTTTTATTAGCCATTGTGAAAAAATAAATAAATTATAATAACATTTGATTTAGTTATATTTTTTTTTGAAATGGAAATCTATTAAGAGTTTTTTCCGTTTTAATTTTTTCCGTTGTTAGCTTATGGTTTAAGATCGGATTACTTTGTTTTTTACAAATCTTAAAGTTGTTGATGTATGGATTTGGGTTGATGAAAAGGTTAATTCAAGTTTAAATTATGACTTAAATTTATATAGCTTATATGGTCATTATATTATTTAAATTCATACAGGTTATTATATGGTGTAAATTATTGCATTTATATTATCTAGAGTGCACATTGTAATGGTCAAATTTAATTTAAATTAGAGTGATAAAAAATGTTACAGTGACAACAATGTTAAAATTCTTTGTTGTATAACCTTAGTATAGTAATTATCCAATCATGTAGGAATAAAACTTAACCATGTTAATATTCATGTGCAACCTTGGCATGTTCACTTGGTCACAAAAACACAATCAAACAATGTTGCATACTAGTGCATTTTGACAACTCAATTGTTTGTGTATTGAGGCTCATTAATGACAACAATTGTCTCTCGTCCATGTCCCATATGCAATAAGTTTCTATAAACTATGTAATATAATGAACGTGAATAAGAAGGGAACATATTGTTTTGTATCTCCTTAGATTCATTGTTGGCATCTTGCTTGTGCCTAAACTTGTTGTATATTTCTAATTTAGTAAGTGGGAGTTGGACTTGATTTTCTTCCTAATATTATCATTGCAATGTCTATGTGATGTATGTTTTACATGTCTCAAATTATCTTGATCATTTTTTGCGCTTAAAGTTGAAGGGTCATGTATATTAACTTGGTCTCACCATAGTTGGTATTGTGGTTGCTCTAGTGGTTCAACTAATGCATTCCTATATAGGGAAAATTAATATCAAAACATTTTTTCACACATAATTGTCAAAGCTTGTATACATTTATGACAATCACCGACACTTAAATGAATAAGGAGATGGGAAAAAATTATGGAGCTTCATTAAATTACTTGAGAGAGGAATCACCAATGTCAATAGGAAAATAGGAAGGATGGATGGGAAGTGTGTTTTGTATTTTCATATATTTTCATGTGTTTTATAATAGGTCCAAGGATTCCATATAAATCAATTTTCTGAATCATAACTCACCCAACATGCATGATTTTACTTTGGTGTGCATTTTTCCAAACTTGCCAAAATAAAGTCAAACACTAGAAATTGTCAATTTGGGAGGCCTATAAATTTCACCCTAGGTTGGAGTAATACCATTTAACGATTTGTATTTATATTGTACCTAGGATGCACTCCCACATGGTACTCAGTTTTCCTAAGAATTCATTTTGACATGATTTATATATTCATTACAAAAGGGCATGTTATGATGATTTCCACTTCTTTAACAAGAGTTTTGATTCTTGGTAAAACTATCAAAATTGGTCATAATATAGTCACAAAGCATTGATTTTGTGGATCCATTAAAAAATTGGGAATTTGACACAAATTTTTTTTCCTCTATTATAGAAGTGATGTATGAGGCCTTTGGCCATCGCTATAGATAATAGCATGGAATAATAGCCTTGGCCCGATATGTAATTTGTTATTGAAAAATTAACCAGATAAATGAAACTAGTGAAATACCCAGATACATTCTTGTTATATTGATACAAAATCAGATTGTCATATCATACCTGAGTTACCTACAAATGAGTGACCAATATTTTTTAGAAACTCATTATCGCAGATCATTGCAAAACAAGTTAGCATGCCAAGTAGTTTAACCTCAAAACTGAAATGTAGTTTCATTATGCTAGCTAATGGGTTATATGAATGCAAGTCTCCATAATACGGCCATGGTCAGCTTCTTCCATCTTCCATCTCTTTGGTTCACCTCTCTTCACCTTGATTTCCGTGAGATATATATGAGTTTCCACCACCAAATGAATTTGCAAGATATATATTCAGGCATACAATATCTTTAAATAATATAATCACCCCGTTTTTTCATTTTTTCAAAAAAATTGACCCATCGCAAGCAGGTCGCCAATTTGGTGCGTGAACTCTCCATCTTGATAGGGTCGCACCAACCTAGTTTTAATTTGTGTACACCGCATTAAATAATGCCACATTCTCTTCATTACCTAGGGGTGCAATGACAACAAATACATCACATGTAGCCAAAATTACAAATATTAATCAAATGTATACATTTGTACAAGTTTGGAAGTTTGAACATTCAATCGAAGATTCCAAATAAAAACATGTGTAATATATAATGAACCCATCAATGAAGTCATGTATCTTCTCTTACCACATCAAAAACCCAATCATGATCTAGTGAGATCATAACCTCTTTAGTGTGCATATTTTTCCATGTCAAAATTGGATCTAGATCCTTCAGATTAAGAGGGACATATTTCCATTGTTTCACATATCCACCATTTTCACATTGATGAAGCTCACATCCATCTGCATCAATGCAACAATCACAAAAGCACTCATACTTTCTTGTTTCAATGGAAAATATGTCACCCATGTCTTTACTCTGATTGGAGTGTAATTCCCTTGTGTCAGGTATAGTATCGTGATACTAAGGCATGGAGCTATTCACATTTCCAAGGGAATCATTCCAAAAGAACCTGCATCAAATTAAATATCAAATAAATAATTTTTCAACTGAGCAAATGTTCCAAAGCATGTTCAAAATGTGAGATTCAATTTCACATCGTAGTCTCTTACCTATGCACTGGGATTTCTTGTTCATGACCTTCATGTCCCAAATTTAGTGTGCACTCGTCGACTACTTCTACAAATGATTTGAGTTGGGTTGCACCATGATTCATCTAAGTTCTCTTTTCACACAAGCACCTCTAACATCATGTTCACCCTTTCAGTGCCCTGTTTAAAAAAAGATCCAGGTATGTCGAACTTGTCTCTTTATGAAGAGGACTCAACCAATAAAAGAGTGTTCTGATTTGAACTGCCCCATAGAGTCATTTGAACAAATCCAATGTTTTGTAAATGATACCCCATTCTTTCCAAATGAATCATAAATCAAACCAAAGCAATGTTGAATGAACAATGTGTTTTTCTCACGACCATCATTGATTCTCTTATATGACACAATTAAAGAAGACGATGGATTCATGGTAACATACTCACATCTCTTCCATGTGGCTGCGATATCCAACAATATAGGGTGTGCTAGATTGATAGTATAATTCTTATGGAACAATGCCAAATTACCACATCTAGGGCATGTTCTTCCACCTACACATATTTTACTAAAAAACATCGCTTTAAGATTCCTTTTGCACAACAACATAGAAATACAATATCGCACTATGGGAGGTGCTAGTTCACCTTTCCAATTCCTTTTGTAAAAATATATAAACTTGTCATAATAGAGTTGGAATTCAACATGGTATCGACAACAAAAAGTGTCACAAATTGTCTTCGACCTAATATACCATGGTTTCAATTGATCAAACATGCTAATATTGATCTCGACATTGAGATTGGTTTCTTGAAATTCCTCAAACAATGTAACTCCTATCATCTCCATAACATGCTTACAATGCTTAGCATAACTGCCTTTGGATAAACGTTGTCACATGACATGCTTTCTATTTGGATAGCACGAGAATGGTTGTCCCAAAACTATACCACCTTCTTTAATGCCTTCTGGAAGCCTATCTCGATAGGGTTACCTGCAAATAATATACCAACAAGAAACTTCATCGTTTTCATCTATCAGAGTCCTGAATTTAGTATATTTATGCAATGTTTTTTTTGTAAGCTACTACCCATGGGGATTTGAACTTGTGACCTTCCATTTACAACTTTTCATCTCATTTACTCATTACCAATTGCTTTGCCCCCTGTGGGATGTATATTTATGCAATTTTATTCTCTTAATTTTCCAAACGAATAAACACCTTTGATATATTTTCTATTATAGTCTCACATGCTTGTTCACTTTTAGCATCTTGAAAACCTGACATCTTTGTGGCATGTTTAAGTTTTTTATGTTTTATTAATACATGTAGGATTTGAGCTTATGTAATCATTGAATGTTGTTCAAAATATGACTTAATTGTGCTACTGACATTCTCTTTAATTGTCCGATTAAGTCTCGGGTTCCCAAACTCTTCTCATGTGACAACATCCAAACCTTCCAAACAATTTAGACCTCTTCCAACCCCACTATAGCTCCCAATTATTCTTGTAACATGAGAGGCCACATGGTCCTGTGATGGTTGATCATAATCTATCCTTGCATAGTCCAATTGAAAATTTGAAAGTTCAACTATGACTAGATAAGATACTTTTAAATGAAGAAAAAAAATATAATTGAAGAAAGAACCCTATCGAAGGTAGAATCACCAAACAATCACTAGTACATGTGCACATTTTTCCCACGAAAAATCATTGCTATTGCAACACTTGTGCGTTCCTATAGCGACAAACATGACCTCATTTTTTCGTGGCAACAATTTCGTTGCTGTAGCAACACTTTGAAAGGTTCGTCGCTATGGAAACATGAAAGAGATGAAACATGGCGTGTGTGGACTATGTGTAAAAAACCAAACTGCATTGCTATAGCGACCTTAAACAGTCGTTATAGCAACAATTACTCGTCGCTATAGAGAAGACAAACACTTAATACATGTTTACTCGGTAACGCTTTGCCGTGGCTATAGCGATGAAATGTTCGTCACTATAGAAACAGTTACTCATCGCTATAGGGACGACAAGCACTTATTATTGGTATACCCCGGTAACGCATTGACATGGCTATAGAGATAGAATGTTCGTCGCTATAGCCAAGAAACCATCGCCATAACGACATTCTATCAAGAACTTTGCGACGGATTTTCTATACAAGCGAAGAACATTCCGTCGTTTGTGTAGCAAATCCGTCGCAAAGTGCTTGACGGGACGTCTCTATAGCGACGAACATTCCGTCGCTATAGCCATGACAATGCGTTACCGCGTATACCAATAATAAGTGTTTGTTGTCACTATAGCGAGGAGTCTGAGTATAAAAAAAATCAAATGGTGGGAGGGCGTATTCAAGAATCCCATGCGGGCATATCAATAGGAGGTTGTGTGGGCATATCTTAAGGCACCTGCGGAAATTCTCAAAGGCACCCGTGGGCATCAAAGCAAGGTACCTACGGACATTTTTAAAGGCACCTGCAGGCATCTTCAGAAGGATAATGCGGGCACTCACAGCTGGCCCTTGCGGGCACTCAAAGAAACCCTTGCGGACATGGTCTAAAGACCCATTGCAGGCATGGCCTAAGGAATCTTGCGGGTGTCCTAGAGGTGCAAATGACATGGCATAAAAATGAGAAGGGTTGGGTCAGGGACCCACAAGCGCTGGGGGCATGGCCTAAGAAAGGGAAGTAAAGGACATGAGATAAAAATGAAAAGGTTGTTTATCTCCTTAATTGAAGGATGGCACCCTCAAAATAAATCTTATTGGATTTATTTAATTATTTAAGGTTAAAAATAAAAATGATATGGAATGGTTATTTATCTCCTTGATTAAAGGATGTCCACCTCAAATATTAAAGATAATTGAAGACATGAATATTCCCACGAGCTAAGGACTGATATCAGACTGAAAATGGTTTGAATTGATTTTCAGTGAAGGCATCCGAATGGATTGAAGGCCTATCTGAGACAACCATAGATGCAATCATTTCTGAGTTCGGGCTTCTACACTAAAATATCTTGAACAACATACAGATAAGTTCAATGTCTTCTATAGTTGAATGTGAAAAGGTTTGAGGACACCCTAAGATGTTGGTTAATCCCTAGTGACAATTGTGGATCATCTTTTTGACTAAGATTGAGGCTTGACCTGTTGGCATACACCTGTTCATAAACAAACCTTTTATATCATGGTATGAGAATTGTATGAGCAAATCTCTTGATGATTGGCATAAACAACAGTTGGTTTAGAGGACAGAGTGGTTTCAAATTTGACAAGTTGATGACAGGAGTAATGAGCAGTAGATAATGAATTGCATCAATATAAGATTGAATTAGATGTGTTGAACAAGATTCTTGATGACATTGTTATATGTAATGACCCTTTTTCAAAATTCTATTAAAATGCCAATTTTTCTACTTTTTCCCCAATTTCGACCTTTGACTAGTTTAATTGTTTTGACCTCCAAATCAACCCAAATGCTCCCAAATCTTCTGTAGGAGTGTATGAATGGTATTTAGACTTGAATATCAGGTTCAGGGATGTTTTATGGCCATCCAAATACTGCTGCAAACTTGATTTGTATTCTGATCAATATAGGTAATTTTGACTAGTAATTTGTGCATCAAATCCCCCCCGGGTAACATTGAAAATGGCCTTCCAAATGCCTCCAAACTCCCACAAATTTATTAACAGAGGTATATAATGTGTTAAGTAGGTGATTAAGGTCTCATATGCACCATTAATTGATTTTTACTACTGTTCTAACTCTCTCACATTCAACAGCAAAAACCCCCAATTCGACCCTTGGGGAAATGGCACTATTTCATCTCCCAATACAACTAAACTGAGTAAAAATGCTTCAAATGCTCAAGTACAGTACATGAAACTTGTATAAGACATCCATGGCATTATATTGATCACAAATATATCATATAATCATCCATCCATTCGAAATAATCAACATTATAGTGTCATACATCAATGCATTGGGGAAATGGACATTGTTTGCTCATTAATCAATAGTTTTGCATACAACCAGTGGGTATTTCGACTTGAGACTTTATGAATATTAATAACAGAGGATATGAAGCTATTACAATCAGAAATATATAATGAGAATCTCTCTCAAGAAGCACAAGTGCTCACCAAAAACGCCCTCCCTCAAGGAGCATGAATATGCCTTCAAAACTGGAAACGGTGGAGAGAAAGTGTTGCACTAAACCAAACCATGAAACTTCCTGTAGCTGCTACCTGCAAATACAAACTCCATTAAAGCACCATGAAAGACCTGAGTGGCCTCTCCAAACACCAACTTGGATGGGAATCTTTCACCCTCGAAATTGGCTAAGGCAAGAAACTAGTCATCCACTAGCTCTCTCTTCACAAATGCAATTTTTCTCAAATCATCAAAAGCCATTCTCATACTTCATTTCTACATTTTATAACCAACATTATCCTTCTAAGGGTCGAAATCCTCTCAATAGATTCAATAGATTTGCATTTAGGAAATATTCCACATTTGCCACTTGTCTCCTAGTTCCAACCTTCCATCTTCTCCCAAATTCGATTTTGAGTCTCTTTGGCTTCTCCAACTCCCAAATTCGCCTTCCTTGAGCCTAGTTTTGGTTCTGACATGTCATAGTGGTCATATGTCAGAGGTCAGGTCTGCAATTTGTCATATTTGTCATAGATGCTCCATCATTGGTGTCATAGGGGCTAGGGAATCTAGCCCAAGTGTCCACAAACTTCCACTTTGACTCTTTATCTTCCATGGAGGTTACCAATCCTTCCCAATTCGACCTAAGATGCTCAATGACATGTGTTATGACTTACCAACTCACCCAAGAGTTTTCACATTCCCATTAATTCAAATTTTCAAAAGAGAGATACCATGTATTATGAAAAATCAAGCTAGTGTGGGTCCCACATCCTCCATATGTCTCCAAAACCATTTGTCACCTAGGATTTATCTTGAATTTCTTTATTCACTATATTTATTAAATACTTGAACCCTTCTAATGTCTAAACATCATTTATTAGCTTCCTTATTACCATTCCACATGTGCCCATCCAACCTAGGAAACTAGTAGGATTGATGGGATTGTCTTACTATGAAATTATTGGAATGGGGACATTACAGTCCTCCCCACCCAAGATTGCTTGCCCTCAAGCAATCTCAATTTACCATGCTGCAAACTTGTCCCTCCTCTATCAGGTGGCCTTCCATGAGTAATGTCTCCCATAATCTTTCTATTCCGGTGCTTCATGCTGTGGGAAGAAACTACCTGATTCGGATAGGTGTGTTGCCCTCTCACAATCCTTAGTACTCCTTTTGAATCTTGGAATTTCATTTCAGGAATTTTATAATTTACTGTATTCTCTCCTATTGAATACAACCATTGCACTCCCAAAAAAACATTAGTATCAGCAATATCAACCACATAAAAACTATCAACAAAAGTATAGTTACGTACGGTGACTTGCAGCTGTGGAATCCATGTTTTGCACTCCATTGTGTTGTGACCGGGAATGACAACTGTGAAGCCATCAAATGGTTCAATAGGTATATTTATTTTCTCCACCATCTCTGCATCAATGAAGTTATGGGTGGCTCCTCCATCTACCAAAACTGAAGTTCTTTGTCCTTGTACCATACCTTTGCATCGGATAGTATGATAGCGAGGTACTGCTGAAAGTACTGCCATTGTTACTTTGGTGGGAGAGGGATGCTTCACCTCTGGTTTCACTTCTTCTGTTGTAGTATATCATTCTTCTTGGGCTGAATTATTTCCTTCTTCCTCCATGCCCCCTTCATATCCCTCATCACAAAATACTTCAATGAATTGGGCCTTTCCTTTAGCACATTTATGTCCAGGTACCCATGGTTGGAAGCATGAGTAACACAATTTCTTCCTTCTGAGCTCTTCCCTGCTTAGTTCCTCTTTCTTATCCTTTCCATATTCATCTTCTTGCCATGGATTCTTATCAAGTTCATCTCTTTGCCAAGGTTTCTTTTCAATTCTGAAGTCAGGCTTGGAAGGAAATCTCGTTCTAGGAAGCACATTTTGGAGATCCCTAGTCAAGCTCATTGCATCTTTTAATGTAGTTGGCTTGTGGGATTTGACCAAACCTTTTAAGGGTTCAACCAAACCTTCAGTTAACAGCAATACCAACCTTCCCATAGATACATCAGCCACCTTGACTGATAATTTTTGAAAGTCCAACATATATTCAGTAGGTGTCCCAGTTTGCTTCAATTGAGCTAATTCCTTGAAAGGCAATTCTGGATCTTTTTGTTCAAATCTCTCTAGTACCCTATCAACAAATTCTCTATATGTTTTAACCTGATCATGACCCAAGGTTTTCAAGCCATAGAACCACCATTCATTGGCATCTCCTTCCAAATGCAAAATGGCCATTTTTAATGCATCCTCTTCCAACATAGGATTCAGCTGAAAATATACATCCAATTTTTGCACCCAAGTGTTAGCAGAATTTTGAGAAGAACCATCAAAAGTAGGAAGTGACATTTTTCCAATAGCACTATTTAATTATTTGTTTTGGAATGGACTCCTATTGTCTTCCTTCCTTTTAATCTTTTGCATAGCATCAATGTAGTCACTGAGTGGTACACCTCTTTTACACTCTTCATTCAAATCATTCCAATCATTTACTAGTTTCTTGTAATCCCAGTCAAGATTGGGCTCTTCTTTGGGTGTGAGAAATTTAGGTGCAGTATGCCTTTGTGTGCTTTGAAATTCATCAGGTCTATTATGAGGTCCTGTACATGAGAAAATATGCTCATTCCCTTTCATCTTTTCCCCTGAGTGTGAACCACTATTATCTCCTATCATCCCTTTGCCTGAAAGTTGGCTACCCAACAATTCGAAACCTTTCATCATTTGTTTATTCATATCTAGCATAACCATGGTAATTCCTTCAAAACATGGTTTTAAGGCTTCAATAAATTCCTCCTTATGTCTTAATTTTTCCTCCTCCTCTCTACCCATTGTTTTAGAAAAAAACTCTTTTTCTGCTACTATCTCTTCTTCAACCAAAACTTCTTCAACTACTGATTCAAAGGGTGGTGTTTTATTTGTTTGGATTCTTGTTAATACCATCAGGTTCCAAGATCATTCTCTGATACCACTTGTAATGACCCTTTTTCAAAATTCTATTAAAATGCCAATTTTTCTACTTTTTCCCCAATTTCGACCTTTGACTAGTTTAACTGTTTTGACCTCCAAATCAACCCAAATGCTCCCAAATATTCTGTAGGAGTGTATGAATGGTATTTAGACTTGAATATCAGGTTCAGGGATGTTTTATGGCCCTCCAAATACTGCTGCAAACTTGATTTGTATTCTGATCAATAGAGGTAATTTTGACTAGTAATTTGTGCATCAAATCCCCCCCGGGTAACACTGAAAATGGCCTTCCAAATGCCTCCAAACTCCCACAAATTTATGAAAAGAGGTATATAATGTGTTAAGTATGTGATTAAGGTATCATATGCACCATTAATTGATTTTTACTACTGTTCTAACTCTCTCACATTCAACAGCAAAAACCCCCAATTCGACCCTTGGGGAAATGACACTATTTCATCTCCCAATACAACTAAACTGAGTAAAAATGCTTCAAATGCTCAAGTACAGTACATGAAAATTGTAGAAGACATCCATGGCATTATATGGATCACAAATATATCAGATAATCACCCATCCATTCGAAATAATCAACATTATAGTGTCATACATCAATGCATTGGGGAAATGGACATTGTTTGCTCATTAATCAATAGTTTTGCATACAACCAGTGGGTATTTCGACCCGAGACTTTCTGAATATTAATAAAAGAGGATATGAAGCTATTTCAATCATAAATATATAATGAGAAGCTCTCTCAAGAAGCACAAGTGATCACCAAAAACGCCCTCCCTCAAGGAGCATGAATATGCCTTCAAAACTGGAAACGGTGGAGAGAAAGTGTTGCACTAAACCAAACCATGAAACTTCCTGTAGCTTATACCTGCAAATACAAACTCCATTAAAGCACCATGAAAGACCTGAGTGGCCTCTCCAAACACCAACTTGGATGGGAATCTTTCACCCTCGAAATTGGCTAAGGCAAGAAACTAGTCATCCACTAGCTCTCTCTTCACAAATGCAATTTTTCTCAAATCATCAAAAGCCATTCTCATACTTCATTTCTACATTTTATAACCAAAATTATCCTTCTAAGGGTCGAAATCCTCTCAATAGATTCAATAGATTTGCATTTGGGAAATATTCCACATTTGCCACTTGTCTCCTAGTTCCAACCTTCCATCTTCTCCCAAATTCGATTTTGAGTCTCTTTGGCTTCTCCAACTCCCAAATTCGCCTTCCTTGAGCCTATTTTTGGTGCTGACATGTCATAGTGGTCATATGTCAGAGGTCAGGTCTACAATTTGTCATATTTGTCATAAATGCTCCATCATTGGTGTCATAGGGGTTAGGGAATCTAGCCCAAGTGTCCAAAAACTTCCACTTTGACTCTTTATCTTCCATGGAGGTTACCAATCCTTCCCAATTCGACCTAAGATGCTCAATGACATGTGTTATGACTTACCAACTCACCCAAGAGTTTTCACATTCCCATTAATTCAAATTTGCAAAAGAGAGATACCATGTATTATGAAAAATCAAGCTAATGTGGGTCCCACATCATCCATATGTCTCCAAAACCATTTGTCACCTAGGATTTCTCTTGAATTTCTTTATTCACTATATTTATTAAATACTTGAACCCTTCTAATGTCTAAACATCATTTATTAGCTTCCTTATTACCATTCCACATGTGCCCATCCAACCTAGGAAACTAGTAGGATTGATGGGATTGTCTTACTATGAAATTATTGGAATGGGGACATTACAGTCCTCCCCACCCAAGATTGCTTGCCCTCAAGCAATCTCAATTTACCATGCTGCAAACTTGTCCCTCCTCTATCAGGTGGCTTCCATGAGTAATGTCTCCCATAATCTTTCTATTCCGGTGCTTCATGCTGTGGGAAGAAACTACCTGATTCGGATAGGTGTGTTGCCCTCTCACAATCCTTAGTACTCCTTTTGAATCTTGGAATTTCATTTCAGGAATTTTATAATTTACTGTATGATCTCCTATTGAATACAACCATATCACTTCCAAAACAACATTAGTATCAGCAATATCAACCACATAAAAACTATCAACAAAAGCATAGTTACCTACGGTGACTTGCAGCTGTGGAATCCATGTTTTGCACTCCATTGTGTTGTGACCGGGAATGACAACTGTGAAGCCATAAAATGGTTCAATAGGTATATTTATTTTCTCCACCATCTCTGCATCAATGAAGTTATGGGTGGCTCCTCCATCTACCAAAACTGAAGTTCTTTGTCCTTGTACCATACCTTTGCATCGGATAGTATGATAGCGAGGTACTGCTGAAAGTACTGCCATTGTTACTTTGGTGGGAGAGGGATGCTTCACCTCTGGTTTCACTTCTTCTGTTGTAGTATATCCTTCTTCTTGGGCTGAATTATTTCCTTCTTCCTCCATTCCCCCTTCATATCCCTCATCACAAAATACTTCAATGAATTGGGCCTTTCCTTTAGCACATTTATGTCCAGGTACCCATGGTTGGAAGCATGAGTAACACAATTTCTTCCTTCTGAGCTCTTCCCTGCTTAGTTCCTCTTTCTTATCCTTTCCATATTCATCTTCTTGCCATGGCTTCTTATCAAGTGCATCTCTTTGCCAAGGTTTCTTTTCAATTCTGAAGTCAGGCTTGGGAGGAAATCTCGTTCTAGGAAGCACATTTTGGAGATCCCTAGTCAAGCTCATTGCATCTTTTAATGTAGTTGGCTTGTGGGATTTGACCAAACCTTTTAAGGGTTCAACCAAACCTTCAGTTAACAGCAATACCAACCTTCCCATAGATACATCAGCCACCTTGACTGATAATTTTTGAAAGTCCAACATATATTCAGTAGGTGTCCCAGTTTGCTTCAATTGAGCTAATTCCTTGAAAGGCAATTTTGGATCTTTTTGTTCAAATCTCTCTAGTACCCTATAAAAAAATTCTCTATATGTTTTAACCTAATCATGACCCAAGGTTTTCAAGCCATAGAACCACCATTCATTGGCATCTCCTTCCAAATGCAAAATGGCCATTTTTAATGCATCCTCTTCCAACATAGGATTCAACTGAAAATATACATCCAATTTTTGCACCCAAGTGTTAGCAGAATTTTGAGAAGAACCATCAAAAGTATGAAGTGACATTTTTCCAATAGCACTATTTAATTCTTTGTTTTGGAATGGACTCCTATTGTCTCCCTTCCTTTTAATATTTTGCATAGCATCAATGTAGTCACTGAGTGGTACACCTCTTTTACACTCTTCATTCAAATCATTCCAATCATTTACTAGTTTCTTGTAATCCCAGTCAAGATTGGGCTCTTCTTTGGGTGTGAGAAATTTAGGTGCAGTATGCCTTTGTGTTCTTTGAAATTCATCAGGTCTATTATGAGGTCCTGTACATGAGAAAATATGCTCATTCCCTTTCATCTTTTCCCCTGAGTGTGAACCACTATTATCTCCTATCATCCCTTTGCCTGAAAGTTGGCTACCCAACAATTCGAAACCTTTCATCATTTGTTTATTCATATCTAGCATAACCATGGTAATTCCTTCAAAACATGGTTTTAAGGCTTCAATAAATTCCTCCTTATGTCTTAATTTTTCCTCCTCCTCTCTACCCATTGTTTTAGAAAAAAACTCTTTTTCTGCTACTATCTCTTCTTCAACCAAAACTTCTTCAACTACTGATTCAAAGGGTGGTGTTTTATTTGTTTGGATTCTTGTTAATACCATCAGGTGCCAAGATCATGCTCTGATACCACTTGTAATGACCCTTTTTCAAAATTCTATTAAAATGCCAATTTTTCTACTTTTTCCCCAATTTCGACCTTTGACTAGTTTAACTGTTTTGACCTCCAAATCAACCCAAATGCTCCCAAATATTCTGTAGGAGTGTATGAATGGTATTTAGACTTGAATATAAGGTTCAGGGATGTTTTATGGCCCTCCAAATACTACTGCAAACTTGATTTGTATTCTGATCAATATAGGTAATTTTGACTAGTAATTTGTGCATCAAATCCCCCCCGGGTAACACTGAAAATGGCCTTCCAAATGCCTCCAAACTCCCACAAATTTATGAACAGAGGTATATAATGTGTTAAGTATGTGATTAAGGTCTCATATGCACCATTAATTGATTTTTACTACTGTTCTAACTCTCTCACATTCAACAGCAAAAACCCCCAATTCGACCCTTGGGGAAATGGCACTATTTCATCTCCCAATACAACTAAACTGAGTAAAAATGCTTCAAATGCTCAAGTACAGTACATGAAACTTGTAGAAGAAATCCATGGAATTATATTGATCAAAAATATATCAGATAATCACCCATCCATTCGAAATAATCAACATTATAGTGTCATACATCAATGCATTGGGGAAATGGACATTGTTTGCTCATTAATCAATAGTTTTGCATACAACCAGTGGGTATTTCGACCTGAGACTTTCTGAATATTAATAAAAGAGGATATGAACCTATTACAATCAGAAATATATAATGAGAATCTCTCTCAAGAATCACAAGTGCTCACCAAAAACGCCCTCCCTCAAGGAGCATGAATATGCCTTCAAAACTGGAAACGGTGGAGAGAAAGTGTTGCACTAAACCAAACCATGAAACTTCCTGTAGCTGCTACCTGCAAATACAAACTCCATTAAAGCACCATGAAAGACCTGAGTGGCCTGTCCAAACACCAACTTGGATGGGAATCTTTCGCCCTCGAAATTGGCTAAGGCAAGAAACTAGTCATCCACTAGCTCTCTCTTCACAAATGCAATTTTTCTCAAATCATCAAAAGCCATTCTCATACTTCATTTCTACATTTTATAACCAACATTAGCCTTCTAAGGGTCTAAATCCTCTCAATAGATTCAATAGATTTGCATTTAGGAAATATTCCACATTTGCCACTTGTCTCCTAGTTCCAACCTTCCATCTTCTCCCAAATTCGATTTTGAGTCTCTTTGGCTTCTCCAACTCCCAAATTCGCCTTCCTTGAGCCTATTTTTGGTGCTGACATGTCATAGTGGTCATATGTCAGAGGTCAGGTCTGCAATTTGTCATATTTGTCATAGATGCTCCATCATTGGTGTCATAGGGGCTAGGGAATCTAGCCCAAGTGTCCACAAACTTCCACTTTGACTCTTTATCTTCCATGGAGGTTACCAATCCTTCCCAATTCGACCTAAGATGCTCAATGACATGTGTTATGAATTACTAACTCACCCAAGAGTTTTCACATTCCCATTAATTCAAATTTGCAAAAGAGAGATACCATGTATTATGAAAAATCAAGCTAGTGTGGGTCCCACATCCTCCATATGTCTCCAAAACCATTTGTCACCTAGGATTTCTCTTGAATTTCTTTATTCACTATATTTATTAAATACTTGAACCCTTCTAATGTCTAAACATAATTTATTAGCTTCCTTATTACCATTCCACATGTGCCCATTCAACCTAGGAAACTAGTAGGATTGATGGGATTGTCTTACTATGAAATTATTGGAATGGGGACATTACATTATACTATGACACTTTGTGCTAAATTCTTTTGGTGCCTGGTGATTGTCCAATGACAATATCCTTGAGGTCCTTCAGCCCATGCTCACCTACGTCTCTCTTGTTTTTGTCCTTGTTTGGTGGAAACATCCATGAGGATACTTTGCTTGTTCTTGTATCCACACGCTGTTTCATAGACTCATGGACTGTAAAAGTGTTGGTTGCATTTATTCCAAACCAACTATTTTCCATGTTTGTCCTTACTATTACAGTGATAACCTTATTAAGTGTACACATTATAGAGTGTATTACCTCAGAAAATATGGGCAACAGTGTACACCCATGCAAATATGGGAAACCGTGTTCACTGCTACCTGAGCTATGGACCTCTCCCAAGTTCTAATCTAATCACTTTTTAAGTTTTTATGGCTTTTTTCTAAAAGGAGACAACCCTTATGACACCATACCCATTGGTAAAGTTGATATTATTTTTGAATTTGGAGTTTTTAGGGTAATCACAACTTTTGGAAGGACAAGTGCTACCTTTATGTGCATGTCATTAGTTCAGGATACTATCTAGATGTCTAAAATGGATGCAATATATACAATCCAAAGAATCAAAATACCATAGAAATGAGGGTGAGAAGAATACCTAGCTCCAATCTTATCTACCCTCGTGATGTAACAGACCTACAACAATCTTGATATCTTGTTGATTTGAATGTCATTACATTGTATTGTATTTACTAGTCTCAATATTTTTCACCCTGCCAGAAAAATTGGCTAAGTATTGAAAAAAGGGCTTAAGTGGGCTGGGGAAAATGCCCACCATTTCTCATTCGTGAGGGATACAATTTTTCTGAAAGCATCAAAATGCAGGTGGATGATTTATGAACTTGACCATTGGATCAGTTTTGACAGAAATTCTACGGTCAAGAAAATATTGGCCTGCCAAAGCAGCCACTCAACTTATTTTAAACCTAAAAATGGCCTAAATGGCCTTGGGAAAATGCCCACCATTTCTCACATGTGAGGGATAAAACTTTTCTGAAAGCATCAGCTTGCAGGTGGATGATTTATGCACTTGACCATTGGATCAATTTTGGAAAAAAGTCTATGTTCAAGAAAATATTGGCCTACCAAATCAACCACTCATCCTGTTTTGCACCTAGAACTGGCCTAAACGGCATTAGGAAAATGCCCACCATTTCTCACCCGTGAGGGATAATTTTTTTTTGAGAGCATAAGTTTGTAGGTGGATGATTTATTCACTTGACCATTGACTCATTTTTGAAAACAAGTCTCTGGTCAAGGAGATATTTTCCTGCCAAAACATCCATTTAGCCTGTTTTTCACCTGCCAGAAAAATGCTCGCCATTGGAAAAATTGGCTAAGTATTGAAAAACGGGCTTTAGTGGGCTTGGGAAAATGCCCACCAATTCTCACCTATGAGGGATAATATTTTTCTGAAAGCATCAACTTGTAGTTGGATGATTTATGCACTTGACCATTGGCTCAATTTTGACAGAAAGGATATGGTCAAAAAAATATTGGCCTGCCAAAGCCACCACTCAGCTTATTTTGCATCTAAAAATGGCCTATTGGGAAAATGCCCAACATTTCTCACTTGTGAGGGATACACATTTTCTGAAAGCATCAGCTTGCAGGTGGATGATTTATGCACTTGACCATTGGCTTAGTTTTGGAAAAAATTCTATGGTGAAGAAAATATTGGCCTGTCAAAGCAGCCACTCAGCTTGTTTTGCACCTAAAAATGGCCTTAGGAAAATGCCCACCATTTCTCACCCGTGAGGGATCAAACATTTATGAGAGCATAAGTTTGTAGGTGGATAATTTATTCACTTGGCCATTGACTCGTTTTTGAAAACAAGTCTTTGGTCAAGGAGATATTTTTATGCCAAAACATCCATTCAGCCTATTTTTCACCCTGCCATAAAAATGCTCGCCATTGGCAAAATTGGCTAAGTATTGAAAAACAGACTTAAGTGGGCTTGGGAAAATACCCACCATTTCTCACCTGTGAGGGATAAATTGTTTATGAAAGCATCAGCTTGTAGGTGGATGATTTATGCACTTGACCATTGGCTCTGTTTTGACAGAAAGTCTATGGTAAAGAAAATATTGTCCTGCCAAAGCAACCACTCAGCTTATTTTGCAACTAAAAATGGCCTAAATGGCCTTGGGGAAATGCCCAACATTTCTCACATGTGAGGGATAAAATTTTTCTGAAAGCATCATCTTGCAGGTGGATGATTTATGCACTTGACCATTGGCTCAGTTTTGGAAAAAAATCTATGGTTAAGAAAATATTGGCCCGCCAAAGCAACCACTTAGCCTGTTTTGCACCTAGAACTGGCCTAAATGGCCTTAGGAAAATGCCCACCATTTATCACCCGTGGGGGATAAAAAAATTATGAGACATAATTTTGTAGGTGGATGATTTTTTCACTTGACCATTGACTCGTTTTTGAAAACAAGTATCTGGTCAAGGAGATATTTTCCTCCCAAAACATCCATTCAACCTGTTTTTCACCCTGTCAGAAAAATGCTCGCCATTGGCAAAATTGGCAAAGTATTGAAAAACGGGCTTAAGTGGGCTTGGGAAAATGCCCACCATTTCTCACCTGTGAGGGATAAATTTTTTATGAAAGCATCAGCTCGCAGGTGGATAATTTATGCACTTGACCATTGACTTAGTTTTGACAGAAAGTATGTGGTCAAGAAAATATTGGCCTGCCAAAGCAGCCACTTAGCCTATTTTGCACCTAAAAATGGCCTAAATGGCCTTGGGAAAATGCCCAACATTTCTCATCTATGAGGTATACAAATTTTCTGAAAACATTAGCTTGCAGGTGGCTGCTTTATGCACTTGACCATTGGCTCATTTTTGGAAAAACGTCTATGGTCGAGAAAATATTGGCTTGCCAAAGCAACCACTCAGCCTGTTTTACACCTAGAACTGGCCTAAATGGCTTTAGGAAAATGCCCACCATTTCTCACCCGTGAGGGATAAAACATTTCTGAGAGCATAAGTTTGTAGGTGGATGATTTATTCAATTGACCATTGACTCGTTTTTGAAAACAAGTCTCTGGTCAAGGATATATTTGCCTGCCAAAACATCTAGTGAACCTGTTTTTCACCCTGCCAAAAAACTGCTCGCCATTGGAAAAATTGTCTAAGTATTGAAAAACGGGATTAAGTAGGCTTGGGAAAATGCCCACCATTTCTCACTTGTGAGGGATAAAATTTTTCTGAAAGCATCAGCTTGCAGATGGATGATTTATGCACTTCACCATTGGCTCAGTTTTGACAGAAAGTCTATGGTCAAGAAAATATTGGCCTTCCAAAGTAGCCACTCAACTTATTTTGCACCTAAAAATGGCCTAAATGGCCTTGGTAAAATGCCCAACATTTCTCACTTTTGAGGGATAAAAATTTTCTGAAAGCATCAGCTTGCAGGTGGATGATTTTTTCACTTGACCATCGACTCTTTTTTGAAAAGAAGTCTCTCGTCAAGGAGATATTTTCCTACCAAAACATCCATTCAACCTGTTTTTCTCCTTCCAGAAAAATCCTCGCCATTGGCAAAATTGGCTAAGTATTGAAAAATGGGCTTAAGTGGGCTTGGGAAAATGCCCACCATTTCTCATCTGTGAGGGATAATTTTTTTATGAAAGCATCATCTTGGATATGGATAATTTATGCACTTGACCATTGGCTCAGTTTTGACAGAAAGTATATGGTCAAGAAAGTATTGGCCTACCAAAGCAGCTACTCATCCTGTTTTGCACCTAAAAATGGCCTAAATGGCCTTGGGAAAATGCCCAACATTTCTCACCTGTCAGGGATAAAATTTTTCTGAAAGCATCAGCTTGCAGGTGGCTGCTTAATGCACTTGAGCATTGGCTCAGTTTTGGAAAAAAGTCTATGGTCAATAAAATATTGGCCTGGCAAAGCAGCCACTGAGCTTGTTTCACACCTAGAACTGCCCTAAATGGCCTTAGGAAAATGCCCACCATTTCACACCCGTGAGGGATAAATTTTTTATGAGAGCATAAGTTTGTAGGTGGATGATTTATTCACTTGACCATTGACTTGTTTTTGAAAACAAGTCTCTGGTCAAGGAGATTTTTGCCCGCCAAAACATCCATTCAGCCTGTTTTTCACCCTTCCAGAAAAATGCTCGCCATTGGAAAAATTGGCTAAGTATTGAAAAACGGGCTTAAATGGGATTGGATAAATGCCCACCATTTCTCACCTGTGAGGGATAAAAAATTCTGAAAGCATCAGCTTGCAGGTGGATGATTTATGCACTTGACCATTGGCTCAATTTTGACAGAAAGTCTATGGTCAAGAAAATATTGGTTTGCCAAAGTAGCCACTCAGCCTGTTTTGCACCTAAAAATGGCCTAAATGGCCTTGGGAAAATGCCCAACATTTCTCACCTGTGAGGGATAAATTTTTTCTGAAAGCGTCAGTTTGCAGGTGGCTGCTTTATGCACTTAACCATTGGATCAGTTTTGGAAAAAATTCTATGGTCAAGAAAATATTGGCCTGCCAAAGCAACCACTCAACCTATTTTGCACCTAGAATTGGCCTAAATGGCCTTAGGAAAATGCCCACCATTTCTCACCCGTGAGGGATAAAACATTTCTGAGAGCATAAGTTTGTAAGTAGATGATTTTTTCACTTGACCATTGACTCGTTTTTGAAAACAAGTCTCTGGTCAAGGAGATATTTGCTTGCCAGAACATCCATTCAGCCTATTTTTCACCCTTCCAGAAAAATGCTCGCCATTGGCAAAATTGGCTTAGTATTGAAAAACGAGCTTAAGTAGGCTTGGGAAAATGCCCACCATTTATCACCTGTGAGGGATAATTTTTTTATGAAAGCATCAGCTTGCAGGTGGATGATTTATGCACTTGACCATTGGTGCAGTTTTGATAGAAAGTCTATGGTCAAGAAAATATTGGCCTGTCAAAGCAGCCACTTAGCTTATTTTTCACCTAAAAATGGCCTAAATGGCCTTGGGAAAATGCCCAACATTTCTCACCTGTGAGGGTTAAAAAATTTCTGAAAGCATAAGCTTGTAGGTGGATGATTTATGCACTTGACCATTGGCTCAGTTTTGGAAAAATGTCTATGGTCAAGAAAATATTGGCCTGCCAAAGCAGCCACTCAGCCTGTTTTGCACCTAGAACTGGCCTAAATGGCCTTAGGAAAATTCCCACCATTTTTCACCCATGAGTGATAAAACATGTCTGAGAGCATAAGTTTGTAGGTGGATGATTTAATCACTTGACAATTGACTCGTTCTTGAAAACAAGTCTCTGGTCAAGGAGATATTTTCCTTCCAAAACATCCATTCAGCTTGTTTTTCACCCTGCCAGAAAAATGCTCTCCATTGGAAAAATTGGCTAAGTATTGAAAAATGGGCTTAAGTGGGCTTGGGAAAATGCTTACCGTTTCTCACGTGTGAGTGATAAATTTTTTCTGAAAGCATCAGCTTGCAGGTGGATGATTTATGCACTTGACCATTGGCTCAGGTTTGATAGAAAGTTATGGTCAACAAAATATTGGCTTGCCAAAGCAACCACTGAGCCTATTTTGCACCTAAAAATGGCCTAAATGGCCTTGGGAAAATGCCCAAAATTTCTCACCTGTGAGGGATAAAAATTTTCCGAAAGCATCAGCTTGCAGGTGGTTGCTTTATGCACTTGACCATTGGCTTAGTTTTGGAAAAAAGTCTATGGTCAAGAAAATATTGGCCTGCCAAAGCAGCCAGTCAGCCTGTTTTGCACCTAGAATTGGCCTAAATGGCCTTAGGAAAATGCCCACCATTTCTCCCCTGTGAGGGATAAAAATTTTTTGAAAGCATAATTTTGTAGGTGGATGATTTAATCACTTGACCATTGACTTGTTTTTGAAAACAAGTCTCTGATCAAGGAGATATTTTCTTGCCAAAATATCCATTCAGCCTGTTTTTCACCTTGCCAAAAAAATGCTCGCCATTGGAAAAATTGGCTAAGTATTGAAAACAGGCTTAAGTGGGTTTGGGAAAATGCCCACCATTTCTCACCTGTGAGGGATAATTTTTTTCTAAAAGCATCAACTTGCAGGTGGATGATTTATGCACTTCACCATTGGCTCAGTTTTGGTAGAAAGTAAATGGTCAAGAAAATATTGGCCTGCCAAAGAAGCCACCTAGCTTATTTCGCACCTAAAAATGGCCTAAATGGCCTTGGGAAAATGCCCAACATTTCTCACCCGTGAGGGATAATTTTTTTATGAAACTTCACAAAATTCATGTTAATATAATTAATTATTGAAGAATATTTTTCTTTACAACTAGCTAGATTACTTATATCTAATGAATGATATCTAGAGTTAGCAATGCAAAAACCATACCTCAATATCCTTCAATATCCTTCAAGTTGAGCATGTCCCCAAAACAATGAGCTATAATAGCCATTAAAGTACTGAAAACAATAAAAGTAATAACAATAGAAATCTATATATAATAGTAGCAATATATATCAGATCTGAACCAATTATAAACTCAACATCAGATGTTGGGGCAGACCTCCCTTATCCTCAGACTTCAACCTCTTAGCGTTAGGTTAATTGGATGAGACTCAACTAGACCAAAAAACCTGTGAAAGGAGAGAAACCAGAATTGGAAAAGACCCTAAAATAGATCATCCAACCCTCACAAATAAAAAACAGTAGCAACAGAGCAGTACAACCAACACACAATACAAAACGACAACAAAGTACTCCAAAAACGTCATATAAGGTAGCGCTATGGTGGATGGAGCCTGAGGAGGTCTCTTAAGGTCAATGCAAGGGTGGCCAACAAACCTAAGGGGTCAATCACGAGTCACCACAAGGATAAACATCACATACAAGTCAACGTAACATAACAAGGCAACATGACGTCATACTAGGCTCATGCACATCAAGTCAACGTCAAGGTAGGTTACCCGAACTTCTCAATTGTATGTGGTCATATGTCTCATGTGTCTCATGCAATGAGTGGAAGCTCATAATCATCATCCCAGGGTAAGGAATCTCATGTGGTCATCTCATCTTCCACAGGTTAACTCTGTTGAAATATTGTAACTTCAAAGAATATTGTATTTGTACTTTATTATTATTCACCCGGAGATGTTTTATTCCTCCGTCGGGATGTTATTATTATATTTAATAATGTAAAGTCATTGAGGTAAATCCTCCCTTGTAAGTTGGGGCAATAGATCCCCTAAGATTCATTTGTAATGGGGTGTTTAAGTCCCCTAGAGGGGTCGGCCCAGTCAGCAAAGTGATTAAATTATTGAGGTCGACCTGTCGAGTAAAAAAAATTCAAGTGAATGTAAAGTATAAATATAGGAGGTGTGTTCCTGATTTGAACACACACTTACTCACTTGTGAACTCGCATAGGAGAGAGAGATATGCAAAGGAGGAGAAGGAGATCTTGTTTGGGGATTTCATCTTTGTACTTTTGATAATCTATATTGAGGAAGTTTTGCTGGGTTTTCTACCCCATGAGGGTTTCCCAGGATAAATTGTGTCTCTTGTGTTTATGTTGTGCTTGTTATTATTTCAGTGATCCTGTATATGCTATTGTTGTGAAATTGAATTGAGAATTGATGTTATCTATCTTAGAATATTTAATCTTAACATGGTTTTAGAGCTATCCTGAACGAAGGCAATGTATGGCACTTACGACACTTGTTTCACTTGCGACAATTTGAAAGTTAGGGATTTGTATAGAAAAACCTAGTCATCGTCGAAATTTCGCTATAAATCAGTTTTGGAAAAGGTTCAGGATCTGAAACTTGGAAAGGACGAAGATGACATGTTCATTTACCTTGTGTCCTAGTTTCAGCCTTAGATTTGTTGTACTTTCTGAGATATTATCCGTACAAGTTAGGGTTTCTGCCTCTTCCATAATGAATCCCTAAACAGGTGACCTATGGAAAAAGGCCATATCTTGGGCTAGGAAGCTCCAAATGGAATTCCGTAAAACATGACAGTTAGGGAACAGACTGTAGTTTCACAGGTCCAAGTTTCAGAGTCCGAAGTTGAAACAGTGACACGTGTCACACCGCACAAGTTCTCTATGCTGTTTCATCTCATAAATAGGTCATGTTGGGAAACTTAGCTTATCTCTCTCATGGAGAATCCAATGAAGCTAAAACCTGTGGGTTTGGACATATGACAGGTCAGTCTACGACAAGATGAAGTTTCAGACCCTGAGGATCCGAAATTTCAGAGTTACACTAGAAACAATATGACACATCTGAAATGGCTCAACGGAGGAAATCAAAGAAGAGGAGGAAGAAGCTCTCACTTAGGGTTTTTAGTTCGTAGGTATGGAAGGACCTGATAAAATGTTGGAGACACCTGATGCAACATTGGAAACTTTTAAAATGGATTTGGAATCCATTCATCATAGATATTAATCTTTCATCAAAATGTTGTGGGAGGAAGAAGATTGAAAATTAGGGTTTCCAAGTAAGAAGAAACCCTAGCAAGGTTGGGAGACTCATAGGGCAACAATGAAGGAGGTTTAAATGGAACTGGTATTCTATCATCCTAGCACCATGAATCTATATAATATGTTTACAAGTGATCTACCTTGGATGATTAAGGTTTTACCCTTCTAGAAAAGACTACAAGCAATCTCGACAGGTATGACTTGAGGAGATGTAGGTATGTTTTGAAATTTGTTTCATTTATCTGATGATTAAGTTCATGATATGTTTGTCTTCATATTATTGAGGTTAGTACAATCATGATTAATTTTAGACTTGTCTGATCACCTGAGTAAAAGTATGAATGCATGTGAATTATAGAAGACATTAATTGATTAGGGTTATGACACTTATGATTGTACTAATGCACCTGTGGTGTTGTATGAGGATGATGTTGTCCGCCAACATGAAAGGTACATAAAGAAAGACAAATCAAGTTCTAGATCAAGAATATATGACCATGATGACATGAAGACAAAGATTCATCCATATTCATTGATCACATAGAATCTCTACTTACGAGGTATGCATGATTTGGTTCTACTATGCTTAACTTATGAGATATGCAGGTTACTAGCACAAAGTCTCTAAATCATTGAAGATAACAAAGAATATATTGTTTGTGCATGTCAGACATAACTAGCTAGCATGATAATACAGGTATGTTTTCCTATATCGAGTTAGAATCTTACTTTGTGTTAGGATCCTATATAAGTATACTTTTGTATGATTGATAATTCATGAAGTTATAAGTTTGAGTAATCAAGGGTTTATGCATATTATGCTTCTTAGTTTGATTAAGGATATGACAAACTAAAAGAGTCCTATGGTCAAATAAGAATATGCATGAGTAAAAGAAGTACTCCCTGAAACCTTGAATACTAACACTTGTGATAAATTACCTGTGTATGAAATGATCATGACCATACATGTTTAAGATTATTTAGGACTATAATGTTTTGATAGTATTGAGATTATACTAATGGATGTATGATTATGTATGAGATCTTAAGGATGATAGATGAAACTAGTGCACACTTAAGCATGCATAGTGGTACAACATGGATAAAAGTTCAAAGACATATAATCATGATGCTATCATGAAGGGAAAATAGAGATCAAGAGGGAGGCAACGACACAAACATAAAAGATAAGTATTTGAGTTGTCATTTGAATTGCTTCTTGAAATGATATTGCTCGTAATAGTTGTATGCATATTTGTATTCCTAGAATATATCATGCATAGTGTAAGCATTCATATAGCATTGAACAATATACTACTAATATGCATATGATGGGTAAGTTGGACAAACATTCCATTGTTGCTTGTCTAGAATGAAACCTCTTTGCTAACATACTGGGAGCTGTGCACGCTCTTAATAGTATGTTATGGTAGAGATGGAAGGCATCTAGATAGCCACTGTATGCACAGGATATGGAAAAGTGTTGTGCCAAAGTATTGGTCAAGATAGTTGCATAACTATGTGAATCATATCAGTATGCATAATAGGTTATCATTGAAATGTCAAACATGATTTGATGATTATGAAGTATCACTAATCATGTAATTGAATTTGATTTGTACGAAATATCATGTGCTATGATCTACAAAAGAAGGATGATGAACACTTGTTCCAAAGAACAAGTGATGACTGTTCAACAAGAAGATTTACAAATCAAACATACTATAGAAGTACAAAGGAAGGCTTGTGGCTAGAGGATTCTCTTAGAAAGAGGGAGAGGATCATGACGAGATGTTTGCTCCAAGTGGCTAGACACATTTCCAGAGATAGATTACACCCATGGATGACAAGACCATTCTCTTGAATGGTGTAATTGAAGAAGAAGTGCGAATCGAGCAAAATCCCAGGATTCGATAGAGAATCACATGATTGAAGAAGGCTCTGTATGGGTTCAACATGTACCCAGGATCGATAGTCATTTAATGAGCTTGATGATCACCGCGGGTGATGCGGATTTCAACCTTTGCTACAAGGTTGAAGATGGTTTCTATATACAGATGACATTCTTATCTTAGATGGATGCAAGAAGGAACTCACCATAGATTTCGAGTGATCTTGAGGCTCATATCAGTAGACCCATCTAACGGGAGATGGCACAGATTGATATGCAGAAGATCACTCAATGTAGAGTGTGAATGATGTTCAGTCACAGAGGGAGTAGATCTCAGAGTTAAATAATCCTAGCATGATTCTTGTGATTAGATATGTGGCTGAGATCAGATGAGATTTTTCCTTAACCAATGAAAATGTGAAGTAGAGATCCGTGATGATGGACGGTGGTTTCTACAGTTTACAGACATATGACTGGTTCATTAATGTATCTGACGAATACCAGGACAGATATATGCTTTGTTGTGAACACCCCGAGTCAGTATCTAGTTGAGCTTAGACGTGTTCACCTAGTAGCTGCAAAGCATGAGATGAGTTACCTGGAAGGTATGATATACTTTGGTCTATAATATGTTGGAGATCATGACTACAGATTGTATGGTTATACAGACACAGATTGGGACGGAAGTGTCTCAGACAGGAAGAGCACCTTAGGTGTATGTTATTATCTGGGATCCGCCATGATCTCATGGTTTAGAAGGAGGTAGTCCTGTGTGGCTCTCAACACGGCTGAAGTAGAATATATAGCAGCTTGCTCTGCTAGTCGTGAAGCCATATGGCTTCGGAAGTTGTTGTCAGGACTATTTGACTTAGAGGTGGACTCCACTGTGATCCTGTGTGACAACTAGAGTTGTATCAAGATGACGGAGAATCCAATGTTCCATGATAAGTCAAAGCACATAGAGATCCGATATTTCTATATTCGGGATATGGTGCAGAAAGGAGCTAGAAAGTTTGAGTATGTGAGCACTGATGAGCAAGTTGCTAATGTATTGACCAAACATCTGTCTCGAGTAAAGTTTGAGTATTTCCGAGACAAGCTTGGTGTAGTTCAAAAGGACCCTCCTCAAAAGGGGGGGGGATATGGTCAATGATGATATTTGGATCGACAATGAGGTCGATGATGAGGATACTTGTATTGATGATGAAGGATACCTGTATCGATGATTAGGATACTTGTATCGATGATGAAGGATACCTGTATCGATGATGAGGATGCTTGTACCTACGATGAGGTCGATGATGAGGATGCTTGTACCGACGATGAGGTCAATGATGAGGATGCTTGTACCGAATATGAGGTCGATGATGAGGATACTTGTACCGACGATGAGGTCGATGATGTGGATGACTGTACTGATGATGAGGTTGATGATGAGGATACTTGTACCGACGATGAGGTCGATGAGTGGTCCTTAGAATTGATCTAAATTGATGAGTGGATTGCATCATCCCTTGACTTTAGTCCTAAATGAATCCGTAGACTTGTGTCTTCGTGAGTGGTCCTTAGACTTGGTCTAAGTCGACGAGTGGATTGCATCATCCTTGGACTCTAGTCCTAAATGAATCCGGAGACTTGTGTCTTCGTGAGTGGTCCTTAGACTTGGTCTAAGTTGACGAGTGGATTGCATCATCCCTGGACTCTAGTCCTAAATGAATCTAGAGACTTGTGTCTTCGTGAGTGGTCCTTAGACTTGGTCTAAGTCGACGAGTGGATTGCATCATCCCCGGACTCTAGTCCTAAATGAATCCAGAGACTTGTGTCTTCGTGAGTGGTCCTTAGACTTGGTCTAAGTTGACGAGTGGATTGCCTCATCCTTGGATTTATGTCTTAAAGTGATAGGGATTGATCATTTTGTAAGTGGATTAGGATTGTATCATCCTTGGCTTTAAGTCCTAAAGTGATAGGGATTGATCATCCCGTAAGTGGATCAAGATTGTATCATCCTTGGATTTATGTCCTAAAGTCAGAGGGATTGATCATCCAATAAGTGGATTAGGATTGCATCATCCTTGGATTTATGTCTTAAAGTGATAGGGATTTATCATCCCGTAAGTGGATCGGGATTGTATCATCCTTGGACTTATGTCCTAAAGTGAGAGGGATTGATCATCCTGTAATTGGATCATGTGTGTTGCATATTATGATGCTGTTGATCGAGAGATCCAGATGATGATGCTGTTGATCGGGAGATCCAGATGCTGCTGTTGATCGAGAGATCCAGATAATGTTGTTGATAGAGAGATCTAGATGATGTTGTTGATCGAGAGATCTAGATAATGTTGTTGATTAGGAGATCCAGATGATGTTGTTGATCAAGAGATCCAGATGATGCTGTTGATCGAGAGATCCGGATGATGATGTTGTTGTAGACGATCGAGTGATCGAGTGCTGCAAAAGATGAAGACTCGGTACTGTAGATGTTGATGTTCCAGTACTGAATATGTTGAAGATGTTCCATTAGCCATTCTAGTAGTCGTTCCAGCTACTGATGATGATTGAAGAAAAATTCCAATGATTTATATATGTATCACTATGATGTTGTTGATGACCTCTCCTTGCTCTTGCAGATGTTGTTAGAATATCCTTCTCGTTAAGGAGGAGTGTTGAAATATTGTAACTTCAAAGAATATTCTATTTGTACTTTATGATTATTCATCCATAGATGTTTTATTCCTCCGTTGGGATGTTATTATTATATTTAATAATGTAAATTCATTGAGGTAAATCCTCCCTTGTAAGTCGGGGAAATAGATCCCCTAAGAGTCATTTTTAATGGGGTGTTTAAGTCCCCTAGAGGGGTCGGCCCAATCAACAAAGAGATTAAATTATTGAGCCCGACCTGTCAAGTAAAAAAATTCAAGTGAATGTAAAGTATAAATAGAGGAGGTGTGTTCCTCATTTGAACACACACTCACTCACTTGTGAATTCACATAGGAGAGAGAGAGATATGCAAAGGAGGAGAAGGAGCTCTTGTTTGGGGATTTCATCTTTGTACTTTTGATCATCTATATTGAGGAAGTTTTGCTGGGTTTTCTACCCCATGAGGGTTTCCCATGATAAATTGTGTCTCTTGTGTTTATGCCGTGCTTGTTATTCTTTCAGTGATCCTGTATATGCTATTGTTGTGAAATTGAATTGAGCACTAATGTTATCTATCTTAGCATATTGAATCTTAACAAACTCAACAAGGGGTGGCCAAACCCTTGTGGATAACCATAGTCCTCAGAAGATGTCACACATATTCAAAAATAAGCTATGCAACAAAGTGAACAAAACTTTCGCATATAAATTTCAAAAAGCACAAACATAGTTATATTAATTGTTCTAATCAACACAATACTATCAAACATAGAGCTACATAAATCATTAAAGTATTGAAAATAAAAACATTAATAACAATAGCAATATATATCAGATCTAAGTTATTAATGAAAGACAATAATGCTGAAATAACAATAACATAAGTATATTAGATCTAAACCAATTATAAACGATATGGTCATCTCATCTTCCTTAGGTTAACTTAGGAAGGGGTGGCCAATCCCTTGAGGATAACCATAGTCCTCGAAATATGTCACACATATTCAGAAATATGAACTGATCAATAAGATACACATGTGAAACCTCAATTCTAAAACATCACCATGCACCGACTAGATCAAGAAACTTGTAACAAAACTGCAAATATTTCATGCCTTCACTCAGTCAAATACAAATCTTAAATGTTTACAACTACATTTTTTTAATGTTTTGTATTTTTTTTCTCAAAAATTCGAAGAGGGGGACTTCATCTTCGGTGTATTGACCCATTTTAGTTGTTGTTCCCTCTCTTTCTGTTGATTGTGTGGACATGCCCCCCCGTACCATACTTCTGGTACGTCGATTAGCAAGGAGTGGAGGTCGATGGAGAGGGGCATCATATGCAAAAACCAAGACAGTTATATAGATATAAATGTGCAGTTATTATTGAGATATGTATTTCATTATTCCCAATATCATTACAATGATCTTTACTTGCTGGCTGACTAGCTGAGGAGTGTTCATTGGGTCTGCCATTTGTTCCTCTCCTGGTTGAGCATGAGAAGGTACATGCTCTGCCATTCACAAAAAAATATTAATTAGTAAACGTCATCAATTATGTATTTAAAATCATATTGAATACATTTGTTTTATAACATACATACCTGAATGGCTAGGAATATCCCCACCATCGCATGGTACCGGTTCGGTACCGTTACCCTGGCTACTTTTGTTGGTCTCACCCTGAAAAAAAAAATGACATTTATTGTTCGATGTAATAATTCATGAATAGATTACGAAAGTACATTATAATGATGGCCTTATTGATTTTATTTACCTCTGGGTGCATCAATGGGGAAATTGGGGTTTTCCCCAAGCTTTTTTGACGTTCCAACACATGCTGAAAACCGTACTTGAAGCCGAGCCTCAAGTATTATTCAGTGGCTGCCTCTTGAAAAGAATTTCCCTGCAATGCATAACACCATGAAAAGTGCTTGTGATAAATCAATTAATTGTTTGCTACAGTTGGAAAATTTTTGGCTGCAAATAATGATCGTTTGGTTCTTACAATTCGTTCCCTTAGTTTCTGGTATCCACCCTGGCCCAATTTGTGCTACCCATGTTTTTCTACTCTTTCCTTTGTCGCTTTAGAGGTGTCTGGGAGCCTATGAAAGGTTGCAAATATGTTAGATATCGCAACTTAAATATATTTAAAAGTTAAAAAAAAATTGAACATTGTTCATTGAAAATATGATATGTGTCATACCTTCTTGAACCGATTGGCCGAGTCTTTCCTTGTTTTCTCAATTCCTTCTCCTTTGCATCCTCCATGAGCGCCTTCCACTCCTTCTTTGGAACCATCAGAGGACGCTCATACTTAATAATGGTTAATTTTTAGATTGTCCCTATAATCTTCCCTGACATATTTCAAATTTAAACCAGCTACTGCGGTGACACCTTTTCTGCTGAAGGTTTCACCAAACAAGCTGACCATGTGGTTCATCAAATCATCTTTCAATTTTTCAATTTGGGAATTCCACCATGTACAAATGGTGGGCCCAAAAATCTCCAACGCCTTATCATGCATGTTCTTATAAAAAACATGATTTCCTGCAAAAAAAATATGATCATTAATTAAAACCAATTTGAGGTATGTGGCTTTGAATTACATGAAAAAAAACAATGAATAAATTAAATAATACCTACAATTTTCGGTATCTTGATTGGAACATAGTATTTGTCCACCAAGAAGCTAATGGACAATGATCCCTTGCTAACCACACGTACTGTACTAAGATAGAAACTTTCACATTCGATGCTACTGTCCTCTCTAACATCCTTTGAAGTAGTGGTGGTTGAAGGGCCATGTTGACCTCCAACATCCGGTGAGTTTGTGGCATCTAAAGTGCATTACTGTTCAGGAGAGGAAAATAGCCTCGTTGGTATGGTAGATTGATGATGTGTTGAACCATCGCTACTACCAATACCGAACTCTACAGCATGTTCTCGATGCACGGGTGTTATCTCCAAAAAATCATACAAAAATAAAACTTCAATTGATTAGATCATATCAAAAAAAGAGAACTAAAATAACATAAATGAATATATGTCATAGATTGTAAAAACTTTCAAAGATGCCACTCACCCTGTATTGTTCTATCTTTTTCCTCAAGTCATCAATTTTTTCTTTGATTTATTTAGACTTGGGTCTGATTAAAATCAGTCTAAGAAGGTCTTGATTGCAGTTTTTCAAATCCTTTTTCATAGTTTCCATTGGGTTGGTTGAATAAAATATATCTTCCTCAATGACCACCTCATCATGATGATGTGGTGTGCTCTACGAACGTCAATCAATAAAAGTAGTTAATTTATTTCTATCATTACAAAAAATCACGTAAAAAAAATATAATGTATATAATAACAAAAATAAGTAATATAATCATGTTTAGGTACTATTACGCTATCATTTACCTGATGCGACAACATTGGTGACTTCTCGCGGTCACCCTGCCACAATACAAGAAGCAAGACATATTCATATCGATAAGTAAAAATTGAACCATGTATAATAAACGTGATTAATATAAAATTTTTTATTGTTAATATGACATTCACGTTTACTTGTCCAGAAGCTATAGGTGTGCTCTGAGTACCGGACCCCTGGTGTAATGTCCCCATTTTGACCCCCTTTGTATTAAATCGTAAATGATGTAAATTTTGGAATTTAATCATGGTGAGGAGCTCAAGGCCAAGACCCCACCATTGATTTAGCGTTTCATGTATCGGTAATTAAAAATAGATGCCCATGGTTCTTGTGCGAGATGGGCACAATGTATATAAGACATCATGTAAATACGAATTTTAATGGAAAAACCCCAACTAGCTATGCAATGCAACAAAAGAGATGGGGCATGACTCTACAAGGAAAAGGGGGGGGAATTATCCAAACCCTTGAGCCAATGGTATTAATCCATGTGTCAATGGGGAAACCCATAAACCACCAACTAACCATTTTGTCTCATGCACCCAATCATTTAATTCTTTCAAGAAATTGGTTAAGGCAGTTAATGCCTTGGAAATGAAGAAGTATGGCAGCCAATTTCATGCATGGGCAAGCCATCAACCTGGAAATTCGTGTTTTGCCTCCTTGGGCAAGAAATCACCCACGAAATGGTGCCAAAAGCCATTAGGAATGGGAAGTCTTCTCTCATTCACGCAGTTGGATCTAGCTGGGTCTTTCCCTACACATGTTTCATCCAAATCCTGCATTCTTCCATGCCTGGGAGTTCGTTTTCGCATATACAGCAGCTTGGGAGAGAAGAGCCACGTTTTGGGGACTGTATGGAGGTCGTTTTTGCCCCCGAATGTCCAGGGACATTTTTCTAAAAACTGATTGGCTTCCCTGGGTTGTTTTCCCCAACTTCCCATTTCGTTTTGTGGGTTCCCACGTTTTTCTGAGTGAGCTAAAACCCCATCTCATGCATCACTGTAAAAACGTTTTATCCTACCCCATAATTGTGTCTGCTGTTGTGTGCATCCTCGTTTTAGGTTTGAACCTGTGAATTGAAGTTTTGGAGTGGTAGTGGACAGAAGTGGCTTGATAAACCTAGTGGGGGAGACAACCTCTCAAGAAGATCAAGAGGGCTTTGGTTACTCTTCTATGCATACCCTGAGAGCACTAGATAGGGAAGGTATGGCTTGAGGGACTGTATAGTAGTGAAAAGAATACTTCCTTGTGCTGGGTGTGTAGGTATTGTGGGTGCCAAGCTAGATAGATCTTGCAAGGTTATCTCTGGCTCTGTGCTGGAGCTCACTAGCTTAGCAACTCTCCCTTCCCATCTCCTAGCAGCCTGATAAACCCAATTGTAGATTGGCTTGGCTCATCTTGGTGTATGCTTGGCTATGTGTGAGTCTGCTGTTCCTTGGTTCCTTGTAGAGATCATGCCCAACTCGGGGGTGGCAGTGGTGCTTAGAGATTGAGGAGCACACTGGCCTATGGTTGGGTGGAACGTTGCAGTTGCATAGCCAGTTGCGTGGGACTACTTTCGCATAATATAAGTATTCTCTTGTGTTAAATTGCAATTATCATTTGATGAATATTTTGAATGTATCATGGATGTGCTAATAAAATTGCTTCCGCTGTGTATTCAAATGATTATGCATTTCCATATGATCTGTTATACTTCTGCAAAGATCTTTATTTAATGGTTGTCACAGAATAGCTGAATGTATGTTAGATATTCAACAGGATTTATTAAATCTCAGTTGTGTTTCTATAGCATGCACATATACCTGTCTTTGCACCAATAAATTTAATTCAATGAATAAGGGGCTAATTGCCTGGATTGAGAACCACGTCCTCTCTATCATGCTGATATGGTAGGAGGGGACACTACACTTGGCACAATAAATAAGAATGATATCATATTGAAATATTGATCTCATTAGCATAAAAAAGGTCAAATGTTAATAGATGTAATATAATCATGAATTGTGGTTACTATTACATTGATGCTATTAGGTACTATTAAACTAACATTTACCTCATGCGTCACCATTGGTGACTTTCCATGGTCAGCTTGTGGCATATGGCCATGATCACCCTGCCAAAATATAAGAATTAAGACATATTAAAAATGAAAATTACATATTTAACAATGTCTCTTAAACGTGATTAATGAAAAGCATGACATATAATTAACCATGTGTATATTATAAAAAACATGACATATAAATAAATTTGTTGTAAGAGAAAACTAATAAGTCATCGATCAAAGGTTGAGTTAAATGTTGTATAAGAAAATTACCCCCATAATAGCAACCCCCGCATCTATTCGATTCAAACCATAATCGATTAACAACTCTTCACCTGGAGCTATTGATTTTGTTGCACATACGAATACACAATTTCCTTCATGCCCCTCAAATATGCAACTGGGTAGCTTATGTGTTGACCCTGGTTGTGTGCTATTTATAAACCCTACGATATTTCCGGAAGCTTTTGGCATTCCATCAATATACACAGTTGCTCCTTTGTTCAGATTGTTGTCCAGTAGTTGACAATAATTTGCTGCCACTTCGTATGTACGCATAATTCACGTATATCGTACCAACAACAACCAATCATTGTATTTGTAGCATGGTCCGACATACTCCATCAATTCAGTTTCAGTGCCATATTCCACCTTTATGCCATCCATGGAAAATAGCCCCAATCCATGTAAAGACAATGGAGCAATGCGATAAGTCCTCCCATTGAGGAAGAAATCTATGTCCACTTGGGGTATCTCCTTGGGTAGACATCGTTTGACAAGGTTTCTATACCTCAGGGGCAACTCAATGTCACCTATGATCTCATTATCATAATCACATGATCCTACTTCAGAAAGAAAAAGTTCCATGCGTCTACGAAATTTTCTCCTTACCTTTTCACCTCTAGTTGATCTTGACATGTTAGATCTTGCATTAGACGTCTCGCTTTCAACCTATTCTAGTCTATCTTCCTCACTTGAGGAAGATAGATCCGACAAGTACCTATTTGGTGGTACCTACTATCATTAAAATGAGACAACATGTTGTAGTTGAATTTTCAATACCAAAAACATCATTCATGGCTCATGGTTTCTAGCAAGCATGCTATAAAGAAAGATGATCCAAACTTGTATGATAGATATGGGACAAACCAAATTATTAAATTTATGATCCTTGATATATGTGTACATGTGGAATGATTTAGTTCCTCTAGGAAGATTCCCTCCTTAACACACCATATACTGTTTTTGGTTCATAAGATATGGTCTAGGGTGAAAACCCAAGGTCTAAGGCCATACCAATTTCCTAACAAGATCATGGGACACGTATGGTGCCCTAGAAAACCACATAAACCCTAAGGGACCTACAAAAATAATATTTGGTAATTAAGCAATATGTGGTGAATATCTATAGGTTTCATAAAACAAGAATGGTTCTCATAGTTAGGACATAGTCCATGTTTAAAAGAAAAATCTTGAGGCCATAACATTAGCCTTGACCATGCATATAGTCCAATTCCATCTCATATTCCTTACAAAGAGAATAAATTTCCTATAAGTGACATATGGTGGGAATAAAGGGTAGTTCTAGTGGCCTATTCCATGGCCTAGGGTAAATTCAAGGTCCAAGTCCACACCAATTGCTTCTAAGAATAATGTTTTATGCATGCTAGCCTAAATTACTACATAGGGAATACATATATAATATCTATCATACCTATGAGATATGTCACCATTTATAGGATAGGGACACTACAGATGGTTTGTGAAGCCCATGAAATTTATAGGAGAGGGACACTACAGATGGTTTGTGAAGCCAATGATGTGCTATAAGGCCAAATCTAGGGTTGTAAGACATAACATTTTCCTTTGGAGCTCACAACCCATATGCTAGGCCCAAAAATACCACACATATCCTCCATAGGGAATATTTATCTTGTGAGTGATATATGGTAGCCATTTTTTTGAACTAATATTCCTCTAGTCGCTATTGAGAATAATGTGCCTACATTTAGAATTATAGGGGAACCATTAAGACAATTCATTTTGATTGCTCTTCCACTAAGTGGTTGTGAGTTGGGGGTATTTATTCTAGAAAATTCATCTAGGGCTTATAACTATCCCGAGTAGTTATTGTATGCACTAATGCACATCCATAGGAGTGAGAAAGATAACTGACAAGACAACTTGAATTGTGGTTGGGGCTATATTAGGTATTCGTTTTCACCAAGTGACAAGCCAGTTTTAACTATGGTAGATATTTTGAAAAGTTCCTAGCTTTATATCATTGAAATTTTTTATGGCTTATTGAGGATATCTCTTCATTTAAGATTCATCTTTATCTATTCTTATTAGAATTTTCCTTGTAAAATGAGAAGTGGATTTGATTATTACATTGTCCATCGAAGTGGCTGCAGTATGCAAATTTGTTGAGAGAATTCAAATTGTTGTCGAGTTTGTGGTTTCAAATGCTGCACGTGAGATGTTGAAGATGGAAAAAATATTTGTCATTCATGAGAAATTGGATCTAGAAGCAGGTTAATTGTGCTACGATTTCCTACTAACAAAAAACCTAACGCGAAAAGAATATTTTTACCCAATAATTGTGGACAATAGTAAATAAATCGAAGGAAATGAACATGGGTCTCCTCTGTTGATGGATGGTTGATACGTTCTCTGTGGCATTAGTCTCCTCTTCCAGTGGGGTTTCCAATGATTCAGTTAGGTCGGGTTGCTCTGCTCATGGGATGGCTTTCTCTACTCAACCTCCCTCTGCCCTACACAACCACAATAAAACCAATCTGAAGGATAATGTGGCATTATACCAATTCATTAATAAAAATCCTAACAATCGGATAAAGAAGCAGTGAGCTTACATTGGTTCCTTAGCTTCTGCATGAACAACAGAACAAACACCTGGCACATCCACGGGTCTCCAGTGATTCAACACGAAGAACTAAAGGAAAACCACAACTCCAGGTGCATCCACGGGTCTCCAATGATCCAGTTAGGTCGGGTTTCTCTGCTCACAGGTTGGGTTGCTCTACTAATCCTCTCTCTCCCCCACACAATCGCAATAACCCTAGTACGAGAGCGGCTAGTTGGGTTTCTCTACTCATAGGATGGGATCATTTGCTGGGTTCGCGCTCTTGGTCGGAGCTCTAGTTAATTTGGAAAGACTGGGTAAAGGAAGTATCCCCCGTATTGGGTTAAACATTTGATTGCGACAATACATGTTGACCCCCTTACACTACGCTATTTCAAATGATTATTACTACCAAGTGTATTAAAATAACACACAAGACAATATGATTACTTGTTTCAAAACATATTTATGCCTTAAAATTTCTAATAAAAACCAAACTCCTAATTCTTAACATGGAAATAAATCATTGTCATTAAGATGCATTAGTTTTTTATTAAAAATATTCTTAATAATTTGGTACAACTAATAAAGAATAGTTCATTTAGATATCTTACCTTTACAAGATGATAGGGAAATTTCATCCATATGAATACAATTAGGATTTCTTTTGTGCACGTTGCTCTATTGAGATAAGGAAGGTGGACCTGTAATTTGCTAGTTATCACCACTATGTGGTTACATTTTATGTTATTTCAATAACCATATTCAACAAGGTATCTCACATTATCCCAATAATATGATGAAATGGAATGCAAATATCATATTAGCCATCATATTTGAGATGGGAGGGACTCACTTAAAC